>CM028134.1:31335000-31750000 GCA_016271365.2 Neoceratodus forsteri
CTGGTGGCTTAATTGGGCCAATGTATGAAGCAGAAAAGTCTGTGGTACGTGTGCTGTCTGATTTTTGTTAATTCATTTTTATGTTAACTTGCGCATGCGCAGGAACATTCGGAGAAGTAACACACTTTGGAGGTGTGCCTCTCCCTTGCCATCAGTGCTCCGTTGAGCAGGCATGGCGGTCCTCACGGTCCCAATGGGTGTGGGAGCTCTGTATGACAGCGGTGGTCTTCTGCTTCAAAGAAAACCACGGCTGTCATCACTGGCACCAGTCACCGCCTCCCCTCGCGTCACGCGCTCCCCTGCATCACCCACCCCCAAAGCTTTGGTGCCACTAGGGCCCACCCCAGCGTAGCAAGCATTGTTTATAGCAAGGTGCCCAATCCTATCGGCTCCATATTTCCCAACCATCCTTCTGCCACGCTGGGAGTCCACCCGCGTGGCAAATATCCATTTTTTTTTGCCGATGGGGTGCCTAATCCCTCGTCGGCTCCTCGGCCCCCAGCCATCTTCTACCATACTGGGAGCCCACCCCAGCGTGGCAAACATCCCGTCGTCCTTTTTTTGTTTTAAACCAGTAAATAAAAACGGTCCCACATAGTCTCCCAGTCCCCCTCCACAACCCGCACCCACCACTGCACCCAGCCTCCCACACCCTTTCACCCCATCCACCTCTGGAGCTCGGTGCAACGATCTTGGTGGACCAGGAACACATCTGCACTCTTCAAAGCCGACCTGCGAACTGAGAAATGCCGTAAGCTGTATAATGGGCTAGATAGGGGTGTCAACTTGTGCATATCTCAGGCATTTTTGGAATTTTGCACCAAATTTTCAACATGGGGTTTTGGGACCCCTTCTCATGAATGATGTCACTGTCATGGCGTTATTCGGGCCTGAAGGTGATTTCACAGTCACTGCGCAAATCACCCTTCAGGCCAAATAACGCATGACAGTGACATCATTCGAAAGGGTCCCAAATCCATGTTGGAAATTTAGTAAAATCAAAAAATACTGTTCTACAAGTGGGCATTGTGCAGTTCCTCACGAGCTCATAAGTTCGCAAATTTTCAATATTTTCACTCCAGAGTTTCAACATTGCCATTTTACCACACCTCCTCATGAGCAGTACAGCTGTCATTTTTCACATCCTGCCCAAAACGTGTTTCCGTCCATGTAGGGCACAATGGCGCAGTCGGTGTGCGAAATCAATGTATGGGATCCATTAAGAAAATCATGGTGACACTGTTCATTAGCAGAGTTCTTAAAATGGCCATGTTAAAAATTTGGTGAAAAAATTCCTAAAAATGACTGTTTTACGAGCGTGCATTGTGCAGTTCCTACGCACGCTCGTAGGTTTGCGAATTTTCAATATTACCACTCCAGATTTTCAACATTGCCATCTCACCACACCTTCTTATGAGTAGTACAGCTGTCATTTTTCACATCTGACCCAAAATGTGTTTCCGCCCAGGTAGCACACAATGGCGCAGTCGGTGTGCGAAATCAATGTATGGGACACATTAAGAAAATCACAGTGACACTGTTCATGAGCAGAGGTCTTAAAATGGCTATGTTGAAAATTTGGTAGACAAATTCTAAAATGACTGTTTCTGGCGTCGTTGTGCAGTTCCTGCGCGCACGCTCGTCACGTGTAATAATTTTCAATATTTGCACTCCAGATTTTCAACATTGCCATTTTACCACACCTCCTCATGAGCAGTACAGCTGTCATTTTCACATCCTGCCCAAAACATGTTTCCGCTCATGTTGCGCTGTGGCGCAGTTAGTAGCGAACTCAATTTATGGGACACATTAAGAAAATCACAGTGACACTGTTCATGAGCAGAGGTCTTAAAATGGCTGTGTTGAAAATGTGGTGACAAAATTCTAAAAATGACTGTTTTAAGTGTTAATTGTGCAGTTCCTATGCACGCTTGTAAGTTTGTGAATTTTCAATATTTTCACTCCACATTTTCAACATTGCCATTTTACCACACCTCCTTATGAGCAGTGCAGCTGTCATTTTTCACATCTTACCCAAAACATGTTTCCGCCCATGTAGTGCACAATGGTGCAGTTGGTGTGCAAAATCAATGTACGGCACACAGTAAGACAATTGCAGTGACACTGTTCATTAGCAGAGGTTTTAAAATGCCAATGTTGACAATTTGGTGAAAAAAATCCTGACAATGGCTGTTTCACGAGTGTGCATTGCACAGTTCCCACGCACGCTCATAGGTTTGTGAATTTCCAATATTTCCGCTCCAGACTTTCAACATTGCCATTTTACCACACTTCCTTATGAGCAGTGCAGCTGTCATTTTTCACATCCTGCCCAAAATGAGTTTCCGCCTGTGTAGCACACAATGGGGGTAACAAAAAGGTCATGCTGAAAATTTATTGTGCAAATATCAGCAATCGCACAGGGCATTAGGGTAAAGCACCATACATGCCAAACACCACTGCAAATACCTGCAGCGAGCGTTTGGCATTGACAAATGCTTGTTTGTTAGTAGATGCAAGCAAGTTTTGTGTGGGGAAAGTCTGGGCGTAAGGGCGGAGTAGTATGGAGGATTATAAACAAGCTGTTGGCAGGGACTTGTTTTTAACTCTGATTATGTAGTGGCATACAGTCATGCTTGAGAGTTGGTCTCAGCCAATCAGGTAAATGGATTTTTTCAATCCAGTTTATAATAATGTTTATTTTATTTATTGTAATCAGGTATTCTTTACAGGTTGACAGTGAAAATAGGCTTTGCTCACTGTCTTTATAGAAAAATGCTCGCTGTCTTTATAGGAACATAGAAATACAGAATTTAATGACAGAAAAGGACTGCTTAGCCCATCTAGTCTGCCCAGATGTTCCCTATCTATTCTGTCTCTGCAGACCCTATCTGGTCTCCATCAACCCACCCACCTCCTGCATCCTATTTAATATACCCTATATGTATCCACAAGCTTGAAGCCCCCAACTGTTCTAGCCTTCACCACTTTCACTGGCCATCTATTCGTGACATCCACTAGCTTTTTAATGAAGAAATATTTCCTCATATCACTCTTGAGTTTGTCACAGCGCCTCCAATTTCATTGCATGCTGCTGTGTCCTACTGTTTGCTCTCATTTGAAAGAGATGCCCGACTTGTACTCTATTTACCCCTTTGAAGTACTTGTAGTTCTCTATCATAGCAATTTCACTCTCCTTTCTTCTAGGATGTACGTAAGATCCCACAACCTCTTTTCATAGGGCTTCTCATACAAACCATGCACCATTTTAGATGATCTCAACTGGACTGCCTCTATTTACATCCTTTCTGAGGTGCGGTCTCCAGAACCGAACATATTACTTTAGGTATGACCGCACCAGCAAGCAATATAACAGCAACATCACCTCCCTCCTCCTGCTGGAGATACCCCTCCCTATGCAGCCCAGCATTTCAGTAGCCTTACCCACTGCCTTGTCACATTGCCCTGCCACCTTGAGGTCCTCAGATATGATAACCTTCCAGTCCTTTTCCTGCCTAGTGACTCTTAGTACTCCCTCTCTCATCATATGCTCAGCACCAGGGTTTCTATGTTCTAGGTGTATTATTTTGCATTTTTTGGCAATAAGCCCCAACTGCCATGTTTTTGACCACTCCTCAAGTTTCCCCAAGATCCCTGCACATTTTTTCCACCCTTCCTGAGTGTCCACTCTATTGCAGATTTTAGTATTATCTACAAAAAGGCACATTTTACCTTGCAGTGCTTCTGCAGTGTCCCTTATAAAGATACTGAAGAGGACTGGTCCCAGTACCGAGCCCTGTGGTACCTACGTATCACACTCCCCTCTTTAGAATGAGTGCTGTTAACCACCGCCTCTATATCCTATCCATTAACCAGTTTCTAACCCAAATTACCACTATGGATCCCACTCCTGGGTTGGTCAACTTCTTAATCAGCCCTCTATGCGGCACCATGTCGAAGGCCTGCTAAGTCTAAAATGGCCTCATTTGCTGCTCTCCTTGATCGATTTTTCTGGTCAACCAGTTAATAAAATCTGTTAGATGTATTTGGCATGATCTCCCCCAAGTGAATCCATGTTGTGTGTGGTCTTGTAGCCCGTTGTATTCAAGATACTCTATTATCCATTCTTTCAGTAGGGTTTTCCTCAGTTTCCTTACTACAGAAGTGAGACTGGCTGGCCTATACTTGCTAGCCTCCTCCCTGCTGCTGCTGTTATGTAGAGGGACCACATCAGTCCTTCTCTAGTTCTCTGAAACCTTTCCTGCTTCTAATGAGTTGTTGATCAAATCTGTCAGTGGGGCAGCCAGGACCTGGTGGTCCTATCCCTCCACCCTCAACTGTGAAGACTGAGCAGAAGTACCTGTTTAAGATGTCACTTTTCCTTGGCCTCCTTCTCAACAGTCTCTGCCATCTTCCCTTTTACTTCTTAATATCCTTACACTTGTCTTCCTTTTCTCACATATGTGATATACCACCCTGCCCTCCTCCCTCTAGGTTTCCTTATACTTATTGAATGCAACACTTTTCTTCTTCTACTACTTTTGACACTTCCTTGGAGAACGAAAGTGGTCTCTTTTTCCTTTGCCTTTTGCTTACTTACTTCATGCACAGATTGGTTGCTTTAGTTATGCCCTCCCTTATTCACCCCCACTGTGCCTCTACCCCTTCCCTGGCACTCCTACACCCCTCTTAGGCAGTTCCTGACATCATCAATGTCGGCAGAAATAGACCACTGGGCCATCCAGACTGCCCAGTTTTACCCTGTTTTACCCTGTAACCTATTGTCTAGATGGGGTTTATGCCCTCATATACCCCCACTCACTCTGCCTTACTGCTACCCCCCTGAGTAATTATTAAGCGTTTTACTCTGTCCCAGCTGTGCTTCAACCCAGCAATGGATTTTTTGCCCACCACCTCTGCTGGCAGGCTGTGCCAGGGATTAAACACTCTGTCAGTAAAGTACGCTTTCTCACTCCCCTCCTGAATTCCCAACTAGCTTACATTCATGTCCCCTTGTTTTCAACCTGCTATTCCTGCTAAATTGTTCTTCCTGTATAAAAATGTTACTGCCTCGACTAAGTCAGAGTCTTTTTGAAAGACACAGCGAAATAAGTGCAGCACCATCTGAAATATATTGTAGACCAGTGACATGAGAAAGAACAAAAACGTGGAAACACTAAAGTTAAAGGTAATTGTTGTAAAAATCATCTTTAGCTATTTTTTATAGCTACTTGTTATTTGGAGTCTTGTGAAAATTTCAGATCAGTTACAAGATTTCAGTGCAGGAAAAATTATCTCTGGCACAGTCCATCTCGTTGAGTCTTCAAAAAGGGCAAGGCTTTGATTGAGCAAGGAGACTGTTTAGGAACAACCCCATCTCTCTTGCTGGAGGGCGAAGAGAGCTAGATGTTCAGAAACAACCCCTCATCTCTCCATTGAGAGAGAGAGAGAGAGAGGTAAGTGGTTTAGGGATGACCGCTTGTTTCAGCAGAGAGAGAGAGAGAGAGATAGAGATAGAGGTTCAATAATAACCACTTGTCTCTCATCTGAAAGGGATGGAAGACTAGATGATCAGGAGCTTTTCACTGAGAGGAGAGGAAAGAGAGTAAGAGGTTCAGGAACATTCCACTGTCCCTTAATGGAGAGAAAGTGAGAGGGAGGATTAGAGGTTCCAGAACAGCCCGTGTTTCTGAGTTGAGGAGGAGAGGGTTAGGGTTCGGAAAACCTTGTCTCTAAGTTGAGAAGAAGTGAGGGTAGTGATTCAGGAGCAATCCTTTTCTCTCAGTGGAGAGGGTTAGAGGTTCAGGAACAACCCCATGACTCTCAGTGAAGAGGGAGACTTAGTGATTTGGGGCTAAATTGCCCCCAACATTTTCAGGCAAAAGTGACATCTCTGGGCCAAATATGTGAAAATAGGAGCTTCAGATTCAGAGAGAAGTTAACTGTGCTTTGTGACATTCTCAGGTCATTTTTCAGTTAGAAAAAGTATTTTTTATTTATTTATTTCATTTTTGTTAACCAGGTAAAAGCCCTGGCCAAACAGCTGCTTACTTTCAGGCGCATTCTGGAAAAGTTACAATGCAATACACCTTGGAATGGCAATACAGATAATGGCAACAGCATGCTGCAGTACACCTCAAGCATGGAAAACAAGATCACAGATAATAAGCACTAACTATTACAAATCAATACAATCAACATGGTAGCAGCAGCACAAACAATCCCTGTGGTGACCAAGAGATACCAGAGGAATATGGCAACAATAAAGATAACGCGCAGCAGGGTAACACTGGCATGACAAAGTTAAATATAACAAACAGGGCACAAGAAACACAGTATCAGTAACAATTCAAATCATGCAAGAGAAATATTGCATCAGCACTAGTATGAACCTGACGTCCAGCAGATATCAATGTTAGGGCAGATGAGTGAGGCAGCAGCAGAACATATACACTCCTTTCAGAGGCAGTGGAATGCCAATGAGCAGGTACAGGAGCACATCAGGTGTAGGAGCAGGAGCGAGAGGAGCAAGAAATGTCATTAACGAGCTATCACAGGGGCGCTGCTGAGTTTCAATATGGCTGCATGCAAGTTTTGAGCTCCACTGTTTGAAAAAGCTTAAACCCACTGTTTTTTTTTTTTTGAGTCTGCTTACATTGGACTAATTGTCGGTTATAATCGAGTAAACTCAAAGAAAGCGGCAGAGGTAAAAGCTAATTCTTTGGAGAAGTACCTGACCCCAAAAACTGGGAACTTGGCCTCACAACGGGGGATAAGAGAATCCCCGCAGTCCAGTGGGGCTGTCGCTTCCCCTGTACCACCGCATCCTGATCCAGGCGCAAAAGCTAAAGCAACAAAGCCTACCTTGGCTTCAATCCAAATGTTTTTGCAGGCGGTCCAGGGGGATACAAAATCGGCACTTCAGACGATGCAAAGTACGTTGCTTGAGATTTCAGCTTGGTGCCAGAATATAGAAGAGAAAACTACTAGACTGGAAGAGAGAGTGGAAAAGGCTGAAGAAAATTTGGACAAACTTTTGCAACGGGTCCTGACAGTCGAGGGAGCTGTAAATGCGTCTTTACATGAACAAATAGGAACTTTGGCTAAACTTGGAAAAGTTCGAGAATTCAATGTTAATGAAAAATTTGCTATTGATTGGTCTATCAGTGCAAATACAGAATGCTGAGTTAAAACAGGAAGTGGAGAAAATGTTGTCTTTAATTTTCTCTCGGATCAACCCTGGAGCTGGAATCAGTTTTCGACCACAGATGAGAGAGAGTCTTCAGGATCAGATTCACAACCTGTTAGCAGGTATGTGATATGTGCTTTACCTCCAGCACATTGAGAAATAAAATACTTCAAGCAGCTAGAGTCAAGAAAGGCTTTTATCATGATGGAAATCAATTACATTTGTATCCAGATTTTGTTTATACATGAGTTGGAGAAAGAGATTCTTAACTATAAAATCAGAATTTGTGTAAGCAGAGGCACGCAGTACTCCAGTCTCCTGCTAAACTTAAGGTGAATTTTCAAGGAAAAGATTATTATTTTTTTCGATGTGGATGCTGCTCGTGCTTTCTTTGAAAAAAAATGTGGCATTGCCCACAGACTTGGGACAGATCAAGAGGATCTAAATGAGGAAGAAGAACTTGCTGATAACACTCAATATATCCTGATGGAGTACGTAATTAAATTAATAATATGATAGTTTTGGAAGAATTTATTTAAGAATCCCTTTGTTGTTTTTCACTCCTTTATTGACTTATAGCTAAGATGAACTTTAAGAATTTCTTTAATAAGCTTCAAGCTTGGGCGAGGAACGAAATGCACATTTTATTTTCTTATTGATCCCACAAAAAGTATTTATGCTTTATGCTCTTGTGTAATTACTTATTCGAGATGAGACTTTTGTTATTGTAATTTCTATCTCTTTTTTATTTCTCTCTGAAAAATATTTAAAAATAAAGTATAAAAAAAAAAGAGCTATCACAAATTGTAATCATTTCAGGATCTATGAAACTGTGGGTGACTGGTAAAGTTATTTACAGAACAGGGCAGAGTCTTAGGAGCACAGCAGACAAATGCAGGTTGACCATGGTTTGTGGCACATCTATGCTCTACAACTGGAGAGCCTGCAAATCTCGCACTGTAAAATGCTGTAGGATGGTACAACTGAAAGGAGGAGGTGCTACTTCACTGAGAGGGTGGTGGAGCCATGGAATGCGCTGCCCAGGTGGCTGGTGGAGGCAGAGACTGTGGAGGAGTTCAAGAGGGGGTGTGACAGGTACAGGGGAAGGGTTCTGGAAGCAAAATCCAGTGCAGCGAGAATATCTGGAACTGGGAAGGGAGAAGCCAGAGAAGGCGAGGGGGGCAGCAAGGTCAGCTCCCAGGGTGGGGGCTGACCAAACAAGCAGAACCTGAAAAACCATTAGGTCTATTCTGCTGGCATTTTAATATGCTAGTATGTAACAACCATGAATGAGGATCTGAATCTAAGCAGCTTGTCTGCAGAACAGCCTAGGTGGAAAGAGTACTTTTCAGCTGAGGCCTGGGGACAACCAACCTAGCCCATGTAGAGAAGGCATTGCTGGATGAGGCGAGGGGTGGCTAGGGCAAAACAGCAGATGTTGTTGTATGTTACATCCCATTCAGATAGGATGGTTTTAGTAGTGGTAGGTAGTAGGTAAAACATTTATTCATAATAAGAAATGAACAGGGATATACTGGACTGAGCTAGGGCTCATTTACACTGAAGTCTCAAAATACAAGTGTTTGAAGTGGTTACAGGGTAATACAATAATACTATAAAATTAAAATACACTTTACATTTTAACAAGATATACAATCAAAGAGACAACAATAACAAAACATACTGATGTGATTACATACAAAGTCCCCTACAATTGTTGCTAGGATATGCATTGTAATAGCTGACGACAAGGCAAAGCTCACTAGCATTAAGATTTAGCCATGATTTTATTTCGCCTAAACTGATTTTACCAGAGGCAGGTCTTAAAAGTTTGAAGAACTGCATTCCAAGCTACTGAGCTTGGTTAATAGAGGATTGATTAACCCATTTCTAGGTTATTGGGGGACCCACTAGTTCCAACCCTTCAGCTCATCTTACAGAGGCTTTTTTTTGTTGGATAGTGATGTTAGATACTATATAATCCAATAATTTATCCCCTTGCACTTATGCACGAATGTCAATATGTGATTATTCCTACAGTTACTCAACCTCTGCCATCCTAGATCAATGTATAGTTGACAACTATGCGTCCAACAGGGGGTGCAGAGATAATGCAAGCAAGTTTAATATAACATATGTCAAGCCATGCACGCTCTTCCCTCATCACTCCAGCATACAAAACATCCCCATACGCAAGCACATGGAGGGCCACTATACTCACAGCCTGTCTCCTGACTTCCAAAGACATGCTTAACTTTGTCCAATGTAATGCCCCTAGCTGTCTACCCACATCACTCAGACATTTATCTATATGGACATCTCACTTCATCCCACTATCCAGCCACATTCCAAGGTATCTGTATGAGTTGACTTGTAACTTAATACCATCATCTTTTTTTATGTTGGCGAGCTTGTGCAGCCAACATCTTGCGGCAGTGGGGATTTGGAGGTGAGGTCGCTGTTCGGCGAATGCAGGGCATGCACCAGTAGGTGCGTCCCTCATTTCCCAATCAGCCTGCATGCTGACACCACACCATGTATACTAAGCTAGCGGGCACATCTAAGGAAAGGTCAGCTGCAATCTGAGCAAAGCTCGTCACACGTAATGGATCCTTCCTACGTGCTCGCCAGCTAGTAGCATGATGGCACAGTGGCCACTACACTGCCGACAGCGCCAACTTTGGGGCTGCCCAATCCCCCAGTCGGCTTGCCCTGCTCCGTGAAGCATGTGCCGATGGGGGAGCCCACTCCCCATCAGCAGAATGTGCCCCCCACCTTGTTGTTTGCCGATGGGGATGCCCAATCCCCATTGGCATCCACCCCCTTTCCCACTGTAATGTGCCGACAGGGGAGCCCACTCCCTGTTGGCATGATGTCTCCCCCTTCTTCTGTGCTGATGGGGGTCCCCAATCCCCCGTCAGCTACTGTACCCCCAAACAAAAGAAACCACCTGTAAAAAAGAAAACCGTCCATGATGGCGGTTTTTTTCGGTACCTGTAAGCTGAAAACAGTCCCTCGTAATCTCCCTACCCACCACCTGCACCCCCCACTGCGCACCCTGCCTCCCCACACCCCCCTCACCCCATACTTACCTCCGGAGTCTAGCACAATGATCTTCGGTGGACCGGGAACATGTCTGCATGCTTCAAAGCCAACTGATAACTGAGGAAATGCTGGTAAGCTGTATAATGGAATAAGTAGTGTTTTTTTCAACTTTGATGCATATCTCGGGCATTTTTTTGAACTTTTGCAGCAAATTTTCAACGTGGGGTTTTTGGGACCCCTGCTTATGAATTCTGTAACATTTTTCATGTTAATCAGTCCTGAAAGGTGATTTCACAGTCACTGCATGGAATCACTGTTTGGGACCGATTAATGCAAGGACAGTGGCAGTGTTCATGAGGTGGGCTCTCAAAAAGCTTATGTTGCAAATTTGGTGGACAAAATCAAAAAAATGGCTGTTTTACGAGCATGTGTTGCACAGTTCCTACGTAAGCTCGTAACTTCATGAATTCGCAATATTTTCATGCCAGATTTTTAACATTTTTCTACACCTTCTTGTGAACAGTACAGCAATCATTTTTCACAACCTGGCTGAAATGTGTTTCTGCACAATACTGCGGTCACTGTGGGAAATCAGTGTCCAGGCCAGATTACAAAAATGACAGTGACACAGTTCATGAGCAAAGGTCCTAAAATGCCTATGCTGAAAATTTGGTGATGATACGCCATAAAATGACTGTGTTACAAGTGTTCGTTGCACAGTTTGCACTCACACTCGTAACGTTGTGCATTTGTAATATATTCACTCTGGATTTTCACCATTGACATTTTTCCACACCTCTTGATGAACAGTACAGCTGTCAATTTTCACATCCTGCCAAAAATGTGTTTCCACACTGCACTACCAAAGTCAATGCCAGCTCAACAACATTCGGCATTGACAAATGCTTGTTTAATATTTCTTTCAACTCCCCAGTCTTTTTTTTACATCTGCTAAATAATACTGTTTGAGTTTTTTTAGTTAAGTACTAAATTTGTGTTTTTTGGAAAAAAATTGAATGTCATCAAAACCACTTTGCAACTTGTTTTGAATTAGATTCATGGTATTATCTGCTGTACAGATAGTGTCATCTGCGTAAAGGTGGAAGTAAATAGATTGGTCTGAAAAGCTTAGCTCGTTCATGTAAATGTTAAAGAGGTGCGGGCTCAATAAAGAACCCTGTGGCACTCCAGTAGCAATGGTTGCAAATCTGAAGTTTATTCAGCTATGGAAACAAGCTATTTTCTTCCTTAGGTAAAAACTGAACCTTTCAGTGCAGCCTCCAGCAAATCTTATCAAGGTCAGACTGGACAGGAGGATATTGTGGTCCAAATTTTAAATGCCTCTGATAAAACCACAAAATGGCGTCAACAGATAACCTCCTGTCCAGGGCGAGCTGGATGTCATTAACAGATTTTATCAGCACAGAGGCTGTATTGTGGTTCTGTCTAAGCCCTGACTGAAATGTATTTAATTTATTTTGAGAGTCTTAGTAACATTTTAACTGTGAACAAGCTAGTTTTTCAACCATTTTGGACACTTGGGAAAGGAGAGATATAGGAAAAGTGTTTCCTATGTGATTGTGACCCAGATTTAAAAAAACAGGAGCTACTTTTAAATGCATCCATGCTTCAGGAACCTCTCCAGTGCTAAGTGAAGTGTAAAAAAAAACCTTTACTAAAGGGATAGCTATCACCAGAGACATTCACTTTAGAAGTCTGGATGGGATGTTATCCAAGACGACAGCCTCGGTGACATCCAATTTTAGTAGCTTCTCCCTCACCTCATCAGCTGAAATATTAGAAAAAGAAAACTGGGGTTGAGTAATATTTTAGTCTTCCTGGCTGAAAACTGTTTGACTCAAAGGGACCTGGGTTAAGCCTCCAAACCCTTTTTAACAAAGTGGTAGTTGAACATTTACATTTTCCAGACATTTGTCCATCTGTGAGAAGAGTGCTTGCCATGTAATTACTTTTTCCATTGAAAAGATTAGACATGATTTTCCAGAAATCCCTTGGGTTTTGTTTATGATTACTGCTAAATTTTGCCTAAGGTAGTTTTGTTTAGTTAGTTTACTTTCTCTTATGTATTAATTTCAAGACTGTCTGTGCCTGTCCAAATTAGCTTTGGTACTGCTGTTTTCTAGCTCTCTACCATGCCGTGTCCCTTTTAGCCTTAAATTTTCTTAAACCTGTGTTGAACCAAGGTGCATTGTTCTTCTTCACTTTTGTAATTTTGACAGGAGTAAGTCTGTCACGTAGCTTCACAAATTCATAGAAAAAGTACCCAGGCGTAATTTGCTGTTGATATAAGGTCTATTCACTGCTGAGGAGCATTTTCCACATCAGACATATACTGTATGTAATCAAATTTTTAAAACAATGCCAGTAAATACTTTTAAATATTTATATTGAACAGCAATCTGGATTTTGCTCTGAATACAGTAGATCGCTAAGTAGTCAGAAAATGAGTCTGGGAGAATATAACTCAATTTGTAGTTTAGGGGCCCATTTGTAAAAATTAAATCTAATAGGGCAGAGACAGTGGGGTCCTTTTGATTTTTTTTAAGTTGTTTAACCAGGAGTAGCGCACTAAGCTGAAAGCTTTTTTCATAGGAGCGACCTGGGAGTACAGGGAAGTTAAGTGACTTGCTTGGGGTCACACAGTATGCAAGTAGAAGCTGTGGGATTCAAACCCAGGTCTGGTCTGCTGGATGTCACCAGATTTACAGCTCTAAGCCTTAGACCACTGCGCTATACTGCCGCCCTAAGGCAAGGTGATTGATTCTTGCAGATTCAGTAATCAGTTAGCTATGGCCAAGACACATTTGAAAATCTGCTAGCAAAAGTGGGTAATTAATACAACGCCAATTTATGTTAAAATCCCCTAATACTAACTGCTCATAAGAATCATTGTAGCCAAATAGAAAGCCTGGTAATACATTCAATGCTTCAAGGTCAACATTTGATGGACAATATACTCCAACCATCCATATGGGTTTCTAAATGGTTGTTTCATTTCCAGCATTAATACTTCCAAACCTGCCATGTTTATACTGAGCTTAACCTCTGTCAATAACGTGCCTTCCTTTCCATAAATTAATACACCCTGTCCTTTTTTATGTTGGCTTGTGCACATGCACAAGCAACATCTTACAATAGCACATTTCAGAGGTGTGTCAGTGTTGTGGCCAATGCAGGGAACGCTTTAGTGGGTGTGTCCCTCAGCCACCAATCAGTGAGCATGCTGGCGATGACAGCAAACTTCAAAGGGAGCCAAAGAGTTGAAACAAATGTACCACTGCAATCGCAAACAGTTTCAACATTGCAGCAGCACCCCCACCTTGCAACCTTGTTGGTTCCTGCGGCACAGCACTCTGTCCCTGGGCCTTGCTCCAGGAACAAGGGGTAGGCACCTGCCGCTGAGCACTCAGTGCCAAGCTTTGCTTCGGGAGTAAGGCATTTGTTTAGTGTGCCTTTCCCAGTGAAACATTTCAATAAATATGGCGGCTCCTGCCGCCCACCACACACTCCCCAGAAAACAAACAGTGGGGTGCCCAATCCCCCGTGTCAGCAAGTATCCCCCTTCCCCCATTAATGCGGTACACTAGGAGTCCACCACAGTGAGCCAAAATCATGGTTTAATGTTTCTGACACTGAGATGCCCACTCCCTGTGTCAGATGCGCCCCCCCCCAAGCCCAAGACTGTCTGTGTTATTTTTCTTTTTTAGTTGTTTTTAACCAGGAGTAGCACATTTATTTGCAGACATTGAGGTGTCCAATCTTCACGTTGGCATGCACACACACCCACACTGTTGTGGCACACTGGGAGCCCACCCCAGTGTGCCTAAATGCCGCGCCCCCCAGCCCAAACCTGTTTGTGTTATTTGCCAACATTGGGGTGCCCAATCCCCATGGCAGCATGCACTCCTGTTCCACACACTGTCATGGCACACTGGGAGCCCACCCCAGTGTGCCTTAATGCTTTTAATTTGTTTTCCCAGTAAAATGATGAAAATGGTCCCCTGAAGTATTTTAAATATTTTTTTTAACCCTGTAAACAGCAAAGGGTCCATCTTTGTATCCCCATACCTCTCCCCATCCCAACCCCCCTTGAGCATCCATCTCCTCGCACCCCCCCCACCCCATACTTACCTCCAGAGGTCAGAAGCAGCGATCTTCTCTGGATTGGGATGTGTCTGCACTCTTTAAAGCCGAACTATGAAATGAGCAATCTGGGAAGTGTTGTATAATGGGAGTCAATGGGGAGTTTCAACTTAGGTTGATATCACAGCCATTTTTATGAATTTTGGCCCAGAATTTTCAACATGGTGTTCTTTTTACCCCATGTCATGAAAATGGCACTGTCATTTCATTTCTCAGTCCCAAAAGGTCACTTCCCTGTCACTGCATGGAATGACCTTCTGGGACCAAGTAACAAAATGACAGTATCATTGTTCATGAGGTGGGGTACCAAAAAACCCATGTTGAAAATTCGGTGAAAAAAATCCAAAAAATGACCACGTTATGGGTGAACATTGTGCATTATGTATGCACGCTTGTAACTTTGCCAATTTTTTATATTTTCGCTCCAGATTTTCAACATTGCCATTTTTTCACACCTTGTTATGACCAGTATAGCTGTCATTTTTCACATCCTGCCCAAAATGTGTTTTCACACCCGTGGCACAGAATGGCACGGTCGCTGTGGGAAATAAACTTTTGGGACAGATTAACACAATTACAGTGTCATTGTTCATGAGGTGAGGTCCCAGAATGCCCATGTTGAAAATCTGGTGTAAACATTCCAAAAAATGATTGCATTATGGGTGTGCATTGCGCAGTTTCCATGCACGCTTTTAACTTCACCAATTTCTCATATTTTCACTCCAGATTTTCAACATTGCCATTTTTTACCACCTCCTCATGAACAGTACAGCTGTCATTTTTCACATCCTACCAGAAATGTGTTTCCACACCTGTGGCGCCAAATGGTGCAGTTGCTATGTGAAAATCACCTTTCAGGATTAAGTAACAAAATGATAGTGCCACTCTTCATGAAGTGGGGTCCCAAAAAGCCCATGTTGAAGATCTGAAGTGAAAATACCAACAAACGCCCAGGGCATTAGGGTTTCCAACCATAATGCTCCACCCAGTAAAGACTGACAGGTGTCAGGGGTGTGACTTGGATTCTTCAGCCATAATGCTCATGGCATTCCACCCCACCTCCCACCCTGCAACCATTGACAGGCATTGAGGTGTGCCTTGGGGTCTTTGGCCCCAATGTTCATCCCATTCTCCTATACTGCACCCATCTCAGCTTATTTCCTTATGAAATGTGGTAAGCATAAGGGCCTAAGGCCCCAAAGCACACCGCAACACCTGTCAATGTCTGTATGGTGGAATGGCATAAGCATTATGGCCAATGGCCCAAAGGCACACCCCAAAACCTTTCAGCCTCTTCAGGGTAGGGGTGGGATTAGCGTTATTTCAATACTTCACTGCCATTCCTATTATGCATCTCTCTGACTCCACAAATGCTTGTTTGCTTCTATCTTTGTGTCATGATTGGTAGAGATGTTAATTTGTGTGTTCTCTATTTTTTTGCATAGCCATTATTCAGTTATTACAACCAAATCTGGTTGCTAACTGGTCATCCATGCTCCAATTAAATAGAATCATTCTCGTTAATTTTTAAATTCCCCCCAAAACTAGAAGAAGCTCCCTTACCTCTGTGGGAGCTCCTCTGTAGGAAAAAGAACCTTTATTAGTATCCCCCAGAGGGAAGGGATTATACATTTCCCCCGGAAGGCTAGTAGCTCAGTCCCTTTCCACTTCCCTGTTGCTGGCCACAGCCCGTTTTCTGAAGTAGCAGTAGGAAGTGCGAGGTGATGAGCTCCACTGAAGTGTGTGGAGCATGACTTTAAAGCACAGTTTTCGGCTGTTTAAGTGGCTTTTTGGTAAAAGTTAGGGTTGAAGTAACAAGAGTCTTATTAGTTGCATCCTGGCTCCAGTTTTACAAATGGCCACTTAAATGGCCAAAAACTGTGCTTTGAAGTCATGATGCATACTCTTCAATGGAGCCTGGCCTCCCCCGCCCCCCCCACTCTCCCTACTGCGGGGTCAGAAAACGTTGAAGCACGGGGGCATGGCATGCAATAAGGAAGTGGAAAGGGATCATGTTGCTAGCTCTTCAGGGGCAAATTACGATACTTTCCCTCATGGGGGGTGTATTTATAAAGGCTCTTTTTCCTAAAGAGGATCTCCCATGGAGGTAAGGGAGCTTCCTCTTGTTTTTGTACAGAGCTGAGCAAGGTGGTCTTTAAATCCAAATTGTTGAACACACTCCTGGCATTAAAATGCACTAATCCAAAACCATGATCCAGGAGAATTTCAGCAGTGGCTTAGATAGTATTTGAGAGGCCTAGGTTGGAGTACTGGGAGTCTGAGTTCGGG
This sequence comes from Neoceratodus forsteri, assembly GCA_016271365.2. Lineage (NCBI taxonomy): Eukaryota > Metazoa > Chordata > Ceratodontiformes > Ceratodontidae > Neoceratodus > Neoceratodus forsteri. Next base: position 31,351,688 of record CM028134.1, read on the forward strand.
ATGACATCTCCACATATGGAGAGAAAAATAATAAAAATAATTTTAACTGCCTTGTGTAAACCTGAATTATGTTTCTTCTTCATAGATGCCTTCACAGTGAAACTAACAATTAGGTTTGTGGGGCTTCTACATGCCTCCAGTGTATATGTTGCAACATTAAGAAAATAGGTCAACTTCAGAAGATCATTACCCAACCTGGCAGTGAACAGCCCAGGTTGGATCTGCTCCCCCCCTCCCCCTACCAAGTCAGAAAATATTCTTGTATGGTGTTTTACATCAGGCCAGTCCACTGATTTATTCCTCTGTCCTGTATCTCTAGCCCCCCCACCAAACACCAAAAATACCCTAGCTCAGTAATAACAAGCATTTGTCAATGCCGAATGTTTGCTTGCTGGCATTGGCAGTGGTAGTGTAGAAGTTACAGAGCTGCGTAATAGGAATGGCAGTGAAGTATTGAACTGAAGCCAACCCCACCACCTCCCTGCAGAGAGTGACAGGCATTGGGGTGTGCATTTGGGTCGTCAGGCATAATGGCCAGCCATTTCACCCACCCACTCTGCAGAGACTGACAAGTGTCACGTGTTCCTTAGGGTCTTTGGCCCTTGTCACTTCTATTTCATTAATGCATCTGATGAGATGGGTGCGATATAGAGAATGGGGTGAAGTTGGGCCAAAGAGTCCAAGGCTTACCTCGATGCCTCTCAGTGACTGCAGGGTGTGGAATGGTATGAGCATCACAGGCAAGAATCCCAAGTCACACCCCTGATTCCTGTCATTCTCTATAGGGTTGGGCGATTTCGTTGAAAAGCCTAATACCTCAGGCATTCGTTGGTATGTTAACTCCAAATTTTCAACATGTTTGTTTTGTGACCCCACCTCATGAACAGGGGGAATATCAGTTTGATAGCCAAAAGCTGCTTAGGCACAGTGACTACGGCATTTAGCACCACAGGTGCAAAAATATTCCGAACAGAATGTAAAAAATGACAGTTGTACTCTTTCATGGGGAGGTATAAAAATGGCTATGTTGCAAATGTGTAGTAAAAATATTTAAAAAAATGGTGAAGTCATGAGCGTACATAGAAACTGTGCAACGCATACCCGTTATATAATTAGGTTGGGGATTTTTTATAGCAGATTGTCAACTCAGGCATTTTGGTGCCTCCGATCATGAACAGTGTCACTGTGATTTTCTTTATCTGTGCCGAACAATGATTTCCCACAGCGACCACGCATCTCTGCACTGAAAGTGTGAAAACACACTTCGGCCATGTTGTGAAAAATGGCAGCTGTACTGTTCATAAGGAAGTGTTGAAAAATGCCACTAGTGAAAATCTGGACTGAAAATATTACAAAGTCATGAACTAATGAGGATGCGTGGAAACTGCACAATGCTCACTCGTAACACAGTCATTTTATGGACTTTTGTCACCAAATTTTCAACATAGCCATTTTAAGACCTCTGCTCATGAACAGTGTAACTGTGATTTTCTTACTCTGTCCTAAACATTGCTTTCGCACACCAACAGCACCATTGTGCGCTACATGGGCGGAAACACGTTTTGGGCAGGATGTGAAAAATGACAGCTGTACTGCTCATAAGGAGGTGTGGAAAAATGGCAATGTTGGAAATCTGGAGTGGAAATATTGAAAATTCGCAAACCTACGAGCGTGCGTGGGAACTGTGCAACGCACACTCATAAAACAGTCATTTTTAGGAATTCTGTCACCAAATTTTCAACATTGCCATTTTAAGATCTCTGCTCATGAACAGTGACACTGTGATTTTCTTAATGTGTCCCATACACTGAGTTAGCACAACAACTGCGCCATTGTGCGCTACATGGGCGGAAACATTTTGGGTGAGATGTGAAAAATGACAGCTGTACTACTCATAAGAAGGTGTGGAAAAATGGCAATGTTGAAAATCTGGAGTGGAAATATTGAAAATTCGCAAACCTATGAGCGTGCGTAGGAACTGCGCAACGCACGCTGGTAAAACAGTCATTTTGGAATTTGGACCAAATTTTCAACATGGGGTTTGGGCCCCTTCTCATGAATAATGTCACTGTCATGGCGGTATTCAGGCCCCAAGGGGTGATTTCGCGGTCACTGCGAAATCACCCTTGAAGCCCGAATAACGCATGACAGTGACATCATTCATGAAGGGGTCCCAAAACCCATGTTGAGAAATTTGTGCAAAATCCAAAAATAGCTGAGATATAATAAAGTTGAAACCCCCTATCTAGCCCATTATACAGCTTACCGGCATTTCCTCAGTTCGCGGGTCGGCTTTGAAGAGTGCAGACATGTTCCAGGTCCACGAAGATCGTCGCACTGAGTCCGGAGGTAAGTATGGGGTGGGGTGTTTGGGGAGGCTAGGTGCGCAGTGGGTGGAGTGCGGGTTGTGGGAGGGGGTCGGAGGCGCACGCTGGACCGTTTATTCTTACAGGTAAAAAAAAAAAAAAAAAGGCGTCATGGGACCGTTGCCATGCTGGGGTGGGCTCCAGCATGGCACAAAAGACATTGAGGCGTTCGTGACGGGGATTAGGGCACCCCCGTGGCAACATGACTACTGATTGCCGCACGCTGGGGTGGGCTCCCAGCGTGGCATCAGCTACTGGGGGAGGAGACATGCAGCTCAGCCGGACGGGATTGGGCACCGTCGGCTTATACGCTGCATGCAGTAGCCTGACGGCTGGGAGGGAGCTGCGCATGAGCAGCTTCTATGTCTGCTCACTCAAGCGTAGCTCCCCTTTCAACTGTATGCCACTGCATTTTTGGGCGTGTCATGGACAGCTCCAAAATGCGACTAACTCTGAGAACGCACCTGCCAGCACACTGCCTGAATTGGAGGAGGAGGTGACACACCTCCAAAATCTCCAATGATGGCACTATGTTTCTTGCACATGCGTGCAAGCAAACATAAAAATCATACCCAAGTCAACCCTTTATAAAACATTCTAAAATTTTACTATCAGCGGGGAAGTCAGAATCTAAAGACCAGAATAATTCAGTTACCAGGAGGAGATACACAGTATGCTGTCTGACAAGACAGAAACAAAGTTCTAACAGGAATACCCACTTACCCTGGTCACAGGATGGATTTCAACCCTGGCCCCTGCTGAGATACTATTTATATAAAGGGTTCCAACAGTTAAAAAAGAGAAAGGAAAACATTATTAAAATGCCACAAATAAAACGTATTAATGGTCCTAAACAGCTCTACTTTTGGTAATGCTACTGTATAAATTCTAACTTCAGCACAGCAGGATAGCAGGCTTAGTCTGAGCTTAGTGTTAAAACAGCCCAAATGCCGGTGTCAAATTCTACTTGTTGGCAGGTGCAGAGTGAATACCACAAAATATCTCTTGGGAAATAAGAATACAGGAGACAAACAATTAATATTGAGCAATTGCTAACTAGAGTCCAAGTCCTGATTTGTTGGAGAAATGCTGCTGAATTTCAACTTCAAACACAGGAGTTCGTTGTGCAGCTACATGAACATTACTGAGTACCAGCTGCTGAATTTCTACAGCAGTCCTCCAGCCAGTGATGAAATATTTTAACTCTTTTATGACTGCTTCTGCACTTTCAGGGTCTCTGTGGTTTAATTTTGGCAAAAAAAACATTTCTGAGTGCCACATGCATGGTCACTGCGCCGGAGGCACGGGCTTTTGAAGTGAGCTAGCCACACCCCCCCACCTGTGTTGTCTGGCTGTTGGCTCACCTCAGAGCCCTCTCACCTGTCAGAATCTCAGTGAAAGACAGCACAGACTCTGCAGTCAGGTACTGTTTAAACAGCAGGCAGGATGATGGTTGTTGCTGCAGAAAGCCACCCCCTCTTGGAGTGATGTTCGGCCGCGGAACACCTGGATAGGTGCTCTTCTGGAGGGGGAGGTCTGTAATCTAGTGCCAAGGCAGGCTGGCAGGCTAAGGGCAACACTCGGCAGTAGCACTCCTTCTGCAATGGCTAGGCAGGCCTTTGGGGGCCGACAATGTTTAACCCTGAAGACCACACGCAGCTTAATGTTGACAGGCTTACACACCGTCATTATATGAAGAGAGATACCCAGTGACAGGTCAGGTGTGACACCCCCCCCCCAAGTATTTAAACCTGTTGGCATCTTCTAGGAAGGAACCATCAGTGCAGGGAAGGGAAAGGCAATGAGTATACAAACAAAGTTTGGATTTGGAGCCAAACAGCATGGCCATACTCTTTCTAAAATGAAGTATTAATTTGTTCTCAGATAACTAGGTTTGGATGATGGTGGAGAAATCCAAGAAGTCCTGCCAAGTCTCAGACATCAGCAACTCAGATACAGAATCAGATTGTTAGCGTACGACAGTGTTACACTGAGTGGCAACATTAGGGAGACGGTTAACATATAAGGAGAAAGGGAGCATGCCCAGTAATGATCATGGAGGGAGCCACCCGTTATGTCACATTATCTAGCCAAGGCTGACAGGGAAGAATTCAACTTGATTTGTTGTTTTCTACCTCACAGATAGTCAGGAAACCATGGATTGTGCTTCAAGCAGGAGAGATGCCAAGGGCAGACAGCCTGGAGCAGACAGTGCAGACACTCATAAGGCAGTAGCCTCCTGAACTCCCACTGCATCATGTGGATGTTCCCAAGTCCAGGAAAGATGCATTTGGAGTTGATCAAGGAATGTAAACAAACCTGTTTTGGTGTGACAACACCAGTATGTTGGGCAATCTGCTTTTTACTATTTTAAAGAAAATAAGATTCAGAATCAAACTGCCCGCTACATGAACAATCTTTACAGAATGTTTGCAATCATAAAATATGTTTTTTTAAACTAGGGACACTTTGAGACCTAAGGGGGTTGACAGTGTCCCTTTAAGACAGACTTCGACTTTCTACATATGACTACTTGGATAATGACCTTACATTTTATAGTGAATTAACATAGAAACATAGACTTTGATGGCAGATAAGTATCACTTGGCCAACCCAGTCTGCCCATTTCGCTACCTACTGGATAAGCTGCAGATTCTAGTTAACTAACAGCCTACTTCCTGCAACCCCCACTATAATTGCCTTGTGTCTGTCCCATGCATGTTTGAATTCCCCCACTGTTTTAGACCAAACGACCTCCTCAGGAAGGCTGTTCCATGTATCCACCACTCTCTCCGTGAAAAAAAAATGTCCTCACATTACCCCTGAGCCTTCCCCCTCTATCTTTAAATTGTGCCCCTTGTTCTTACACATCTCTTTTTCTGAAAGATGCTACCCTCCTGGACTTTGTTGATTCCTTCAGGTACTTGCAACGTTTCTATCATGTCCCCGTCCCTCCTTTCATCAAGAGTATACATATTAAGCTCTCTCAGTCTCTCTTCATATGGTTTCTGCTGCAGACCCTGCACCATTTTAGTTGCCTCCTCTGGACTGCTTCCATCCTGTCTATGTCCTTGCGTAGATGAGGTCTCCAAAACTGCACACAGTACTCCAGATGGGGTCTCACCAACTGTCTGTACAGAGGGATAACCACTTCCCTTTTTCTACTTGTGATGCTCCTTCCTATGCATCCCAGTATCCCCCTGGCTCTCCTTACCAACTTTTCACATTGCTTACCCACCTTTAGGTCATCTGATATGACTACCCCCAGGTCCCTTTCCATTTTTGTTGTTGTTAGTACCTCCCCTGCTATTGTGTACTCTTCTCCCGGGTTTTTGTTTCCCAGGTGCATTACTTTGCACTTCTTTGCATTGAATCTAAGTTGCCATATGTCTTACCATTCCTCCAACCTTGCCTGCACATGTGTTGTAATTTTTGAAATTGCATAAATGTGCAACTTTCTGTTTGTTTGTTTGTTTGTTTGCTTGTTTGTGGGACTTCACTATAAAGGAAACAATTTTGTCTCAGTATGCAACACTTCTGTGTATCTTCCTTATAAATGTACCAACAAACAAATAAATGGCAGAAAAACAAAAAGCCCATTTACAACAGAGCCTCCAATTCTCATACTGATTTGAATATTATTTATATTATTTTATTGTTCAAAAAGTGTCAGTTAGCAATTGCAATGTAGTTGCATGCAACCAACATGTAACTACAGTATAATTACCCTGTTGCACGTAAGTAATGATTACATTGAAACTGACATTTCACATTTAAGATAATGTGTAATCAACAAACGAAAATAAATTCTTGAAAAAAGGAAGCCAGAGACAGCAAACAGGAAGCAAAACATCAAAGGCTCAACAGCTGACACAATTTTAAGGAAGTAGTAAGCGGTGATGCAATAGAGAATTATATAACCAAGAAAACATTCCCTTTAAAAAACATTTCATTCATGACCTGGTGGTGTGGAAGGCAGTGGCACTCATGCCTCACTTGCCATCACACAAACAACTCAGGTTCGGGAACGATCCTGGGACACTCGGAGGTTGACAGGGGGGGGGAGGATCGAACGACCCAGTGGATGCTGTCATCCTCCAGGAAGAAGGCCAGACTGTGTCACTGTAACACTGCCTCCAAGGTGATCATAGGTGGCAGTGTGGCTGGACAGCAGCTCCAGGTGGGGGATACTCCCTGACGGGAGATGTAAGCATGTCCTCTGAGATGCACACATCAATCCGACACCTCCATGGAGCGTCCATGGGTTGGGGGGAAAAAATAACAATGGAAAACATGATTTGCCACAGGACACTGCCCGTGGAACCCTGCAGACCTCACACTACCAACTGGGCACCGGCGACAGATCTGACCATGACACTGGAAGGGGGCTGGGGGACCTCTCAATGGTCCCACCACAGGGGGCAATCTGTGGAGCACTCCGTTGCCGAAGGTAAGTCCCAGGAACAGTGGGTAATGGAGTTGTGGGATCCCCGAAGGCCTGACGAGGACTGCCAGCAGAGGGGAGGGGAAAAAAATTCATAGCAGTATTTCAAACATTTTTATGCAGCTGTTTATCTCATCTATGTTGCTTTTGTCTCAAATAGAAAGGATATGGTCTCTGCTGCCAATAAACAACAGGAGCTTTCACATGGGACACTCTAGTTCACTAGTATATGGAACTAGGTGCAAACACATTCCACAGATATTTGTTAATGTTTATTTTTATTTAGTTTGCTTAACAAGGAGATTTGAAAACTCATTTTCAGCTAAGCCTGACAGTGAATTAAGTGATAACATTCAGTGAGCTGGAGTATTTGAAGCAATAACTGGCTTCTGTGGATGATTAAATGCAGAGGCGAAGCCGAAGTGTTTAATCCCCACAGAAGCCAGTTATTGTGAGTATACTCCAACTCACTGAATGTTATTACTATTATATGAGAAAAAGTGATTTAAGAAATTGTTTTAATATGTTTGTACAGTAAAGCATGACCGGCAAAGAAGAACGTCACTCGCGTGCGCTCCCTCACAACTGCCCACTCGAATGGAGTTACTATGGCTAAGCTCATTGCCCTGTTTGAGCATTCTTAAAGAAATGAAAAAAAAAATAACCACCAGATAATAAAAAAATTAAAGACCATTTATATCCGCAATCACAACTACATGTACGAGGGCCTACATTACTCTCTCCTGTATTCTCTCCTCTCTTTCGCAACCTACTCTCGCTATGAGTTTGAAAGTTTTTTAAGCACCTGGGTCAATGTCAGCAGGAGCAGCGTAAGCACCGCCTTCTTCCAGAGTTAATGCACGTCAGCAGGTGCGGTTGTCAGGATCTGCCTGCCAGCAACTGAGAGAGAGAGAGAGAGATTCCAGAGAGACTGCTAGCAGTCAACTAATCTGTTTTGCCAGACAGTAAGAATCCAGTGGGAGTCTTCAGGTTCAGCAAGGGAGGTGAGTGTGAGTTGGTTGGCTGGCCAGGGGACTGTTAGGAGAACTGAGTGCAGCCTTGTTGTTGTCTGCAGTGGTGGAGGAAGGGAGTGAACCGGGGGTGGTCATGATCAGGACGCCACCCAGAAAAAGAAAAGGAGATATTTTGGCTATGAAATGACTGAATATTTTCCTGAGCAGGAGTGCAGCCTTGTCCGAAGAGGATTAGTGACGCAAGTTGGGGGTTGGGATGGGCAGAGGGTTGTGTTCAGGAACTGTATGAATATCTGATTGTAGGCATGGCAAAGGTTTGATTAACTGACTGTGGGAGGGGCTTAGTTCAATAACCAACTCTGTGGGAGGGGTTTAGTTGAATAACTGACTCAGTTTTCCTTGAGGTAGTTTGTGGCTGAATAACTTGCAGGTATTCTGTACTGTGATTGGCTTAGAGCAGATACCTGTTATAGAAGTAAGCATTAATCCCCAAGAAAGGAGCATTTACGTAAGCATTAATCCATGATGAAGGAGGTGGCATCTAATGGGGAGTTAATGCATGGATCATGGTTGGGATCATGGTTGGGACCGCGTGGCCCAAAGTCACATGCCGACTGCCTACAACAGACCAAACATGCATTAACTCCCGAATAGATGCCACCTTCAGAGTGGATTAATGTGCTTGTAACATGGTCTACAGATGGATGTATATCTCCTATATATGTTTCTGGTGATACAATACAATACACAATCACACTAATAAAGTTTCTCACTTATTTTTACTGTTACTTTGAAAATTCTGAATGAATCTCTCTTTCATACATATGTGTGTTTTGTTCTCTTTTTTATAGAAGTACAATTATATATTTCTTAACGATTGGGATACATTTTATAGATTTCTTAGCGACTGTTCATTTGATATTCTTGCTAGACTGACCGCGATGTTGCTCGTTTTCTAGTTCGCCGTCTATCTGTCTTTCTCATTTGCATACAGAAATCATGGTTTACTTCACTTTCTTTCTACAGCTCAGTTCATTTCTGTAGTCAGATTTCTCCACTCTGTCTGATATGTTCTGTGTATGTGTTTGCTCCTGGACAATTACAATTAACAGTCCCATAGACCATAAAACTGTTAAACTGAAATGCGTTTCCGGATGTTTGCTGTGCTGCTTGCTGTTCCGGTCCATTCAATCCTCTCTCCCTTGGTACTTCTGGTCCAGGATGCTGCATTCTCTCTGTCTCACATGCTCTGTGGTCGCTACTTTGCAATATTTCAATTTCTGACTCTGTACTGGCTCTTTCTCCCTCTGACATCAGTATCTGATTGTCCTCAACCTAAACATTGTTCACATTTTCTCCAGATCTAACTTTTCCACTTCCCTGGTTCTACCTTTTACCTAGCCCCACTCTGATATTTCTCCCACTGCTTCTCTACTGTACGTACTTGCTATTTACAAACTTGATGACTTCTATTTCTTCTCTTCTCATATTTGACACACTGCTCGTTTTTCTCCCGTGGCTCCTTTATGTATTTCACAAGCAACACTGCATTATCATCATGCCACGTTGCTCCTGTACCACCTAATGCTATTGCTCCTATTAGCTTTCTTTCCTTGACTGCTAATGTTTTTGCCATGTTACAGTACAGTATAATACACATTTATACAAGGATGATACAATAAATTGTAACTGACAACATACAATTTAGGGACTAAAAGCAGTGGCAGACAAAAAATAGTGCACTTGAATGCCTGATATTTTTAGGATGGGGTCTTGATTTTTGAAAGCAGGTACAATGTCTGCAGACGCAGGCAGAGCCATAACCTTAAGCCTTGTCCAATGCATGCACATGCAGTTGATTTTCCAGCTGTGAGCGCATTTGCGGCATATAGATGTGCTGTCTAGGAGCTTGCATCATGGTTAGATCAAACTGACCCAATATGCATTCAAAGCAGTTCCAGTGACGATGTATGCTACTCTACAGAGATGTGGTCTAGCTAGCGTACCTTTGATACCTGGATGGAAAAAAATCATTTTTTTTTAATGCAAGTCCTATGCATCAAAAATGAGACTAAAAATGTTACTCAGAGTGTCAGTATACTACAACAACATTGAAAACATCCTTGTAGGTACAGTAGGTGCCAGAGGAGCTTTCTCTTTTTCTCTCTGTCTCCCTCTCTTGCTCCCTCTCACTCTCTGCTCCCCTTTTCTCTCTCTTTCCCTCACTCCTGCTCTCTGTTCCCTCACTCTCCCATTCTCCCTCTCTCTGCTTCCTTTCTCTCTCACTTTCTTCTACTCTATCTACCCCACTCTCTCTCCCTCTGCCCTTCTCTCCCTCGCATAACTCTCTCACTGTCTCTGTCTCCCCCTCTCTCTCTTTCCTCTCTCTCCCTCACTCCCTCTCTGGCCCCTTTTCTCTCTATCTCTCTCTCTCTTTCTTCCTCTCTCTCCCTCCTCTTTAAACCTTCTCTCTCTCTCTTTCTTCCCCCTCTAACACCCTATATTATACTTTGAAATGTGAAGAGGTGAGGTTCATCATTCACACTGTATCTCAAAGTGCTTTACACATCACTGACAGTTGCATTAGGTACACACAAGGAAGACATAAAGGCATGGGACCAATTTCCTTTGTGCACTCCTGTCTCCCAAGAACAGGGGCCACTCTGTTGTAGATAAAGTCGCATGACTGTGCATAGAGTTGATCCTTTTAGGTAACACTGATTTGTTGCTGGCATGTCCTGCCGACCTATTTGCTCATGTAAGTGCCATGGTGATACAGGAGTGGGTGCAAAGAGGACGTGCTCCTGGGGCTGTGGATGCATGGAGGCCACGAAAGGTTGATCAGGAGGTTGGTGGATCTCAGGGTTGGGGAAAAGATGGCCATATGGGTGGAAAACTGGCTGAGGGACAGAACCCAGAGGGTGGTTGTGGGGGAGAGTTATCTGGCACCAGAGAGGTAACTAGTGGGGTCTTGCAGAGCTCAATGCTGGGGCCGGTGTTGTTCAATGTCTTCATCAGTGACATTGGAGATGGCTTTAAAGGCAAAATCTGCCTATTTGTGGATGACACCAAACTCTGTTGGAGAGTGGACACAGTTGAAGGGATACAGGACCTACAGAAAGATCTGGAAAAGCTGGGGAGGTGGTCTAATATCTGGCAGCTTGGCTTCAATGCTAAGAAATGCAAAGTTATGCGTACTGGAACCAAGAATCCCAGGACAGAGTACTACCTGGGTGGAGTCTGAGTATCTGCATCAGAGGAGAGGAAAGACCTGGGAGTGATGATCACTAGTGGCCTGAAGCACTCCACGCAGTGCAAGAAAGCAGCAACAAAGGCAAACAAGATGCTGGGATGCATATCCTGGGGGATCAGTAGTAGGCAGGAGGGGGTTATACTGCCTTAGTACAGGTCACTGATAAGGCCGCATCTAGAGTACGGAGTTCAGTACTGGTGCCCGCCCACACCTCAAAAAGGACATTAACCTGCTGGAGAAGGTCCAGAGAAGGGCAACAAAGATGATAGCAGGCAGCAGGGTAAGGCATATGAGGAGAGATTGAGGGCACTGAACATGTACTCCCTAGAAGACAGGAGAAAGAGAGGGGACATGATTGGGACCCTCAAGTACTTGAAAGGAATAAATAAGGTTGATAAGGAGAGTCTCTTTAAGCTGAGTGGCAACCATAACACTAGGGGTCACAGTCTTAAGCTGGAGGGTGGGAGGGCGGTCAAGAAACACTTCTTCACAGAGAGGGTGGTGGACACTTGGAATGCACTGCTGGAAGAGGTCATCTTGTTGAAGACAGTGGGCAGCTTTTAGAGAGCCTGGGATAGGCATGGGGGAAGGTAAGGATCATGCGTAGAGAGGATGGGAGGAGTGGGAAGGGAGGGCAGGGACATTAGCTCAAGCTGTGGACCCTGCAATACGAGCAGACTTGATAGACCAAATGGCCTTCTTCGTCTGGCTTCTTTGTATGTTTGTATGTTTGTATATGCAGAATGGAACCTCTGTGTACCACCAACATGTGCAGGAACCCTTCCAGAGATCCACACACTGGTGGCTGTGGTGCTGCTCCACCTGCATGCACCTCTGTAGGTTGAGGGAGGAGGTTGCTCGTCTCCGGGCAGAGTTGGCTAGTGTTCAGAAGACCTCTTTCCCCACTCAGGGACCACCAAGGCCACCCCCACTACCTCAAAGAATGCCAGTAAGGAGGGTCAGTTGGATGACAGTGGGCTTAGGGAGGGTGAAGGAGGTTGAACAGAGGTGCATTCCACCTGTGGTTCCACTCCACACCTCCTACACTGTTCTGGTGGAGCAGGGCTGTCCCGAGGAGGCACCTGTAGTGGTGAACAAGGTGGATGTGGGGAACTTTCAACATGGAGACCCCCATGGGGAGGCATGGGATCCCAGAGGAGAAGGAAGCAATTCCTAGTGGGGGACTCTATTATTATTTTAGGGGGGTAGAACTGGGGGTGGGAGAGGGAGGAGATAGAGAGGTAAAGTGCCTACCAGGCGCCATGGCTTGGAGGGATGGGAGGTGATTCCAAAGGATCGCTGGGCCAGCAGTAAGGGAGGGTGAGCTACATGTCATTGTTCACCTAGGGACAAAATACCTGGTTGGGGATGAGGTTAGGGCCATGCAGAGTGAGTTCACGGAGTTGGGGAAGGGTCTTAGACAGGTGGCACACATGGTAACCTTCTCGGAAGCGTTACCTGTCTATAACATGGAAGATGCCAGGGTGCTCTGCACCATGGGATTCAATGAATGGTTGAAGAACTGGTGCAGAGCTGAGGGTTTTGGCTTCATTGGGGACTGGGGGCCCACCTGGAGGGATGCAGGCTTGTACCGGAGGGATGGTTTGCATCCATCCGGGAGGGGGACCAGGATCCTGAGTGAAAGGTTTAAATGTTTCATTGGCAAGCATTTAAACTAGCCAAAGGGGGAGGTGGGAATAAGCAGGGAAAATCCAACTGCCCCCCCCACACACACACAGGTTAAGGTAGTCAGAAAAGAGGATCCTAAGGATGAGAAAACAACAAAAGGGACTGAAACATGGGGTAAAGTCGGGGAAGACATAGGGAGAAGGGATAGAATGGGAACTAGTAGAGGTGAAGCCATCAAAACATGGAAGGCCGTGTGTACAAATGCCCATACCCTGGGTAGCAAGTCCCCTAACCTAGTGGCCAAGGAAGATCTGGATATTGCAGCAGTCATGAAAACATAGTACACAGGAAACCATGACTGGAATGTTAACATACCAGGGTACACAGTCTTCAAGAAAGACAGGGCGGGCACAAAGGGAGGAGGGGTAGCTACAGTATGTACATCAGAGAGGGGATCAAAGCAACTGAGACAAAGTGGAAGCAGGGAGGATAGGCGGAATTGTGGTCACCCTGTAGACAGGAAATGGCACCACTATCTGCACAGGGGTTATCTACAGACCCACAGCACAGGGGAAGAAATAGATAGGATATTGGTAGAAAACATCCATAAAATGGCAGGGAAAAGGGAAGTGTTGGTGGTAGGGGACCTAAATATGCCAGATATAAACTATAACACCTGAGCTGCAGCCACTTCCTGGAACAGAGACATCCTGTATGCCCTACAGGGGGCGTGCTTCAGACAGCTGGTGGTGGAACCCTGGTGCTTACAAATGGTGACAGAATAACAGATGCAATGGTGGGCAGCCATGTGGGGTCCAGCGCTCACCATACAGTATGGTTCAAGGTAAAGACAGCTGAAGAGTCAAGCCACACAAAAGCAAGGATCCTGGACTTCAAGAGGGCCAACTTGGCAAAAATGGGAGAATGCTTCAGGAAAATACTGGCAAATGGAGGCAGAGAAACAGTGGGAGAACCTCAAGGAAGCCATAGTGGAGGCACAAGCCTTTGTGTAAAGGAAGTTGTCAAAGCAAAAAGAAATTTAAAAAAATGATGGTTTTCAAAAGTAGTGGCAGGGAAGGTTAGAGAGAAAAAACTGGCATTCGGAAAGTACATGGAAACTCAGAGGGAGGAAGACAGGGAACAGTATTAGACAAAGCAGAGGGAAGCAGGGAAAGCAGTCAGAAGTGAAAAGGCACAAACAGAGGAAATGATAGTCCAGACAGTAAAAGAGGGAGACAAAACCTTCTTCAGGTACATTAGGGAAAGGAAAAAGGCCAAGGGAGGGATTGTGAGGCTAAGTAAAGGAAGGCAGAGTGGGAGGAGGGGGACCTAGAATAAGCTGAAATCCTGAATGAATGCTTCTGCTCAGTATGCACAAAAGAAGGTGAAGAGGAGGGACCACAGTAGGCAGTAGAAACATGCATGGAAGAGGGATGGACACAAGTCCATTCATGGAGGAGAGAGTCCTCAAGGAACTCTCATAACTGAAAGTGGACAAGGTAATGGGGCCTGATGGAATACATCCCAGAATATTAAAAGAACTCAGGGAGGTCCTAGTGACACCACTGACAACCCTATTCAACAGGAGGGAATGGTACCAGAGGACTGGAGGAGGGTGAATGTGATACCCCTCGACAAAAGAGGGAACAAGGTAAAAGCAGGAAATTATAGAGCGGTCAGTTTGACCTCGGTGGTGGGGAAAATAATCAAATCAGTGTTAAAGGAAAGGACTGTAGAATATCTAGACCCGAGGTAATTCGGATTCATGGCAGAAAGGTCTTGTCAAACAAATCTGATTGATTTCTTTGACTGAGTGACAAGGGTAGTAGATTAGGGAAGGGGCAGCGGACATGGCCTACCTAGATTTTAGCAAGGCATTTGACACAGTCCTATACAAGAGGTTAGTAAACAAGCTGGGCAATCTGGGAGTGGGTCCCACTGTGATAAACTTGGTCAGAAATTGGCTGAGCAATAGAATACAGAGGGTGGTGGTAAACGGGGTTCAATTCAAAGAGGAGGGGATAACCAGCAGAGTGCCACAAGATTCAGTGCTGGGGCCGGTTCTCTTTAATGTCTCCATAAGTGACATTGAGGATGGACTAGAAGGAAAGGTATGCCTCTTTGCAGCTGACACTGCAATAGCGTTGACACTCCAGGGGAGTGGAGAGAATGAGAAGAGACTTAGGCAAATTGGAGGAGTGGTCTAGAGGTGGCAGCTTAGATTCAGTGCAAAGAAGTGCAAAATTATGCACTTGGGGAACAAGAACGCAGGAAAGGAATGCATGATGGGGAGGTACTGACGAAAACCAAACTGGAAAGGGACTTGGAGGTAGTCGAAACAGACAACCTAAAGGTAGTCAAACAATGTGAGAAGGCAGTGAGGAAAGCCAGTAGGAGGCTGGGGTGCATAGGAAGAGGTATCACCAATAGAAAACAGGAGGTGGTGATGCCACTGTACAGACTGTTGGGAGACCTCATCTGGAGTACTGTGTTCAATTCTGGAGACCACAGCTCCATAAGGACATAGACAGGGTGGAGGCAATCCAGAGGATGGCAATGAAAATGGTGCAGGAACTACACCAGAAACCATATGAGGAGAGGCTGAGGGACCTCAATATGTATACCCTGGAGGAAAGGAGGGAGGGGGGTTATGATAGAGACATTCAAGTATCTCAAGGGGATTAACAGAGTTCAGGAGGGCAGCATCTTGCAGAAAAAGAGAAGTACAAGACCAAGGGGTCACAATATGAGGCGGGGGGGGACATAGGGGCAACACACTGAGAGGGTGGTGGATGTATGAAACAGCCTCCCTAAGAAGGTGATAGGGGCAAAAACCATAGGTGAATTCCAGAATGCATGGGACAGATAAAAGACAACCCTAGTGGTAGGAAGGAGAAGGTAAACTGCAGATCAAATAGGATCTGGAGTTTATGCAATAGGTAGGGAAATGTGCAGACTAGGTGGGCCAAGCAGTTCTTATTTGCCGTCAGATTCTACATTTCATGGATCATGCCCTAAATCAAGGTCACACAGGAGTGTCATGATGTAATGGCATTCAGTCATGGCTCTGTGGTTTCACAGCTGCATACCCCGTGGGTTATACCCAACTTGTATACAGGGAGTGGGAGGGGACTATTAATATGGGCTGGACATTTATTGAGTAACAGGAGGCAGAGAGGGGTGGTGGACGACCGTGTCAGAAAGGAAGGCAGTGACAAGTGGGATTCCAGAGGAGTACATTCTGGAACTGCTTCTGCTTACCTTGTTCATCGATAATTTAAAATTGGGGAGCAGTGGCAATTTAGTCAAGTTTGCAAGTGACGGGAAGCTAGCAAGAGTGGTCAACAATGAGGAGCAGTGTGAGACATCTCAGCAGGACCTAGATAAGCTAGGCTTCTGCTCAGCCAGATGGTATCAGTTCAGTGATGTGGCATGCAGAGGAATGCATGTGGACCAGGAACAGAAAATGCTTTATTTATTTACAATTTGTAGACTGGCTGAGGTGCTCTGATCAAAGAATTATTTCCAGGTGTAACCCAGGGAAGTGTTTACAAGGGGAATACAGCAATAGTACAATGTCTAAACCTAGGTGCAATGTGAGGGAAAAAAAACAGTAATCAAGCAAATATATAAATGTACAGATTCAACAATTTACAATATATTTTATAGAGCTGTAAAAATGAGGTAATGTGGATTAAGTCAGGAGTAGTCATAATGGTGCAGGGTACTGGGGTGAGCCAGGGAAATGGCTAACAGGAAATGGAATTGCAGGTTATTATAGACACATCTTTGAAAAATCTCCAAACAGTTCTCAGCAGCAGCCAGCAAGGCCAGCAGAATGCTTGGTTCCATTAAAAGGAGGACAAATAGCAGTGGAAAGGAGGTGCAAATGCCACCATACAGGGACATGGTTTCACCCCATTCGTAGTAACAGTTCTGTGCAATACATTACAGAAAGGACATACAGGAGCTGGGAAATGTGCAGCATAGAGACTGAGAGATAATTAGGGACTGGAAAACATGCTGTATGGGGAAAGGTTGGAGCACCTGGGTTCTTCTACAGAGAAGTAGATAAACGGCAGGTATAATTGAGGTATCCAAAATCATGAAAGGGAATACAAAAATAGACCCAGGCAGACGGCAGTAGAATCAATTATAGCAGAACCAGGAACACCAGTTTAAATTAAGGGCCATTCAAGCACGATGTAAATATTTTTTTTATCCGGAGACCGACAGGGTTGTTGAAAAGATTACCAGAAGAGGTAATGAAAGTAAAAAGTGTTTGGCGTTTCAACACTAAGCTCCATAGATATGTATCGATGGCCTGGCAACATTTCCCACATTCAATAAAAATACCACCACTGCTAAATCTGGTTAAGTTTCCGTTGGTTTGCATCTATGAAAATAGGCAGTATTGTCTCGTCCTCCTTTCGCTGTCATCAAGAGCTAACTAGCTAATGAAATAAATAAATAAAACATGGGGGTTCCATTAGTGTATGATTATTTCAGCACCACAGTGGTTAATTGGGATTCCTTATTGCATGTTTTTTGGAGGGGTCACTGTGAAGGGAAGAGGAGCCAACCCTGTGCTCTCTGCTGCACTGCAGGCAAGAGCTCAGATTAAAAAAGGAAAGAGTTCAAACAGGACAGAGGAGGAAGTTGGCTGCAGGCCCATACAGAGAATTCATAGAGCAAGAAATTCTCCAAGGGAGCATCTTTTGAACCTAATAACAGAGCAACTAATGAAGCTGGTAGGCTAACATTTGTTACAGAGTATAATCATTTATCTCACTCTGTAGTTTCAACTATCCTTAAGTACTGCATGTTTTGACTGGGGGTTCAGCATTACAGGCAACTGCATCTATAAAACAATTGATTTCTTACAGAAGAGGGCCTAACATCAAGGATCTAGTTACAAGTGTAAAACTCCTGAAAGTCTAAGAAGTCATTCTTGGTTGCCTCCGCCACCAGTGGGTAGCTAGATTTGTGACAGATGTACTGCATATAAGCACTGTACACAGAGGTCCATTTTCACTGCCCCACACAGTGATAAACAGGTTGGAATCCAACAGTTCACAAAGTGTTATACAAAATTTATCATTTATACTGTTACACGTCCATGTCCAAAAGTTTACATCGAATGGACTGTCCATCCATTGTACAAATGCATGCAGCAACACATGTATTCTGTTATCACAGTGGCACCAAATGCCAAACTCAGGGTTTGCTTTGCTCGATATCGTAACGGTAATGTGAACAATTTTGCCTTTATGGGCAATTAACAAGTAATGGTAGCACTACATGGTGGTGACAGAATGAAATTACTGTTACAGAAAGAATCAAAATACATCTTTACACTACAAACATTGCACCTGACAGGACTTTTTTTTCATCAGTTCTTTTTTGCTCTGGTCACTGGCATCCTGGGCATCTCTCTCTTGCTGGGACCCACTCGTCGTCACCTCTACCACCCACCGTGCCTTCCCCAACCAAGGAATTGGGTGCTGGGTCCCCCCTTATCGTGGCCCTGAATGGGAGAGGCAAGGACCATGGAGAGTCGAGTCAGGATTGGCACCAGCATTGGGCATGTGGGCTCAGCCACTCGAGTCCCGCTGTGCCCTCCCAGGAAACTGGGGGTTTCCATCTTGATTGCATCCCCGATGAGGCATGGACATGCAATGACGTTGGTACAGAGGGCGTACCCTTAGCTGACGTCTGCCATCGCCTCATTCCTGTAAGTGGCCCGCTACTGTGGTACTTCTGGTCTCCACCAGGCACCACTGCAGAGCGGTGCACCCCCAGATACCCACCACAGGAGAGGAGAGCAGTCCTCCAGATGCTCAATCCTCCCCTTCCCTGCTGACCCCTGGCAGCCTGAGTCTGCTCCCGAACCTGGCTCACCGACATGGCGCGAGGTGTGGTGTCCAGTGCCTCAACCCTCAGTAATAATGGGCCAGCCCTGCACCCAACAGTACTTAATGAAAGCACTGATACCATTCCAGTTCTACAGCACCTAAACTGTTATGGTGAGCTGCTTCTGTTTTACTGCATTCTTGCAATAGAATTTGTGCTCAGTCCCCCCACTGCATATATTCAATTGAACTATTATAGATTTTTGCCTGGGTTTGTCTTTTACAAACCCCTGTAATAAACCCAGAATCCTTACCATAGCTATGCATCATCTTTTAATGGCTGTTGTACATTATCTACTTTTCTGCCTGGGTTTGTTTTTTTACAAACCCTTGTAATAAAGTTTTCATTCAGGATTAGTTTTATTGTATAATTAATGTATTTTTCATAGTTTAGGCATATATTATCATGAATGTATCTTTGACCAAACTTGTTTTTCATCAGTTTTTGGTATAATGATAGATTTTGCAATATTTTCTTACTTTTGTGTTAGTTTCTGAAGTGATGTAGTCAACATATTTGGTAGTCATTGCATATTGTTGTTATTATGTTCTTTGTATGGCCATCAGATATTTACGAATATACACGTGGCTATATTTATTACTCTTTGCAGACTTGCAAATTTTGCATTTTTTTTTGCTTCAATCTAGAGGTTTCACCATTTTTAGAATTTCTGAAATTATTTGTTCAAGATTTTTTTCAGTTTTATTCTGTATTTATAATTTTATCATATAGAATGTACTTTTTACAGTTAGTGTTGTATCCTCCAGTTGGAGGTTTTCATATCTGTACCCATGGCTTTACATGATTCATCTTGATTTAATGGATATTACGGTAACACTTTAAGTGTCAGTTAACTACAGGGTAGTTACGGTGTAACTACATTATAACTGCATTGCAATGGCAATGTAGTTGCATGCAACAAACATGTAACTATAGTGTAATTATCCCTGTTGCATGTAATTAATGATTATCTACCCCACAGTTACACTGAAATTGACACTTAAAATAAAGTGTGACCAATATCACTTTGCTTTGTTTTTTTATCAGTATTGGGCTGTCCACTACTTTCACTATGCATTCCCTTTGTTTTTCTTTAATGTTTCTTTTTTCAGTTTTTCATCCATACTTTTCAAACTGGTCTTTTTCAAAACTACGTTTCTTTTTTGGTACAGTAACCCATTTGGGTTCTTAAAAAGTCACCCCTTCCTTCCTATCCTTATTTTATTTTGTTGATTCTGCTCTGTACTTGGCTATTGTAGCAGTTCAACTGGGCCTATAATACTTTTTTCCCTCTAAATCGCCTCTATTGTTACCGTCTTTCCTTTTTTTTTGAATGATCTATTTTTCTCCCCTCCGTGCCCTGAATCTGCCTCTCCTTCGGGCATCCAAGATCAGCAGCACCCCTTCTAACCCGCCCGAGCCCCTTCGCCTCACATTGCAGCCTACCTCGAAGTAGCTCGGTGTTACCCTTCACCGAATGGGTCCCTCTCCTCTGAAGTTGGGGCAGCCCAGTACGCTATCTTTTTCCTTGGCCTCGGGTACTGCTGAGACGGCCAGCCCACAGGAAGTTTCCCAGGCATGCTGATAGACTGGATGCCATCATCCGGCCAATCCAGAGTGTTTTTTTTTCCGTGTTCTGGTTCTTCCCACATTGTGACGCTTTTGTGCAGTGCTTCCGGTCTCCACTGGGAGGCTGCTGCAGAGTGAAGTGACCCTGTAACCCACCCCAGGAGAGAAGAGCAGTCCTGTGGACGCTCAGTCCTCTCCTTCCCCTGACGACCCCCCGATGACCTGAGTCCGTTCCCGAACCCAGGTCACGGGTGTGGTGTGAGGTAAGGCGCCAGCGCTTCAACCTTCTGCGCCACCAGGCTTGCTGTCTTTCCTTTTTTGCATTGATTTTGCTTTGGATTTTGTTTATTGGAGCAGTTACTTTTAATTTTATAAATTATTATTATCATCAGTCAAAAAATAAAATTCACTTCACAGTATAATATATTAAAGCCATTGTGATGCAACACCCAATCTCATTTACTTTTGAGTCTATTGTTATTTTGCTGCAAGGAACTGCATATATTACCAGGCTATCATTTGTTCTTTTGGCTGTTTATTTTTCCATCTTTTTTGCCAAGACAGCAGTACTTTTTCTAGTGATATTTGCTGCTGCTGCATTTTATTTTATTTACCTTTTTTTTTAAGTATCATGAAGCATCAGGGACAGCATCTTAATAATGAATTAATTGGAGTTCTTCTGCTACATCATGAACTCCATAGGAAACTGAGAGGTCTTGAAATTATTTAAAGCACTGATCCCTGTTACTACAGTGCTCCCTCACTATACCGAATCTCATTTTACCAAAGTCCTGGTTACAACGCATGCTTCTTGTGGCTCCCGACAGCAGTCAGCTATTTTTAGTTTGTATTCACAGTTACACAGTCTCCCCATTTCTCCACACACAGTGCATTAGGCAAGCAATAAGACATGGTGAGGTGTGGGTTATGGCCTGATAAGAGCATGCCCCAGGTGCATTGTGAGGCACAAGGCGCTTGTGTTGAGTGCCTTTAGCACCTGGGAAGTGCTCTTATCAGGCCATAACCCATGCCTCGGAGTGTCTTATTGCAATTATAAAATGGGCCCCCAGTAAAGAAGTTAAATTAAAAAAGCACATAAAAAATGTATATAAAAATAAAAAACAATATCAACATGTCAGTAGAAAAAAATAGTCCCTGTCATTGTGTTGTAATGAAGCTCTTTTATTAAAAGTTAATAGATGTTGATGCCTGTCTGTGTGTCCAGTGCACCTCCCCCCACACACATACGCATGCAAACACTCAAAACCATGTTTTTATTTCTTTTATTTTCTTTTTGTTTGATATTTTTTATTTTGCCCAGTCAGTTTGTTACAGTGAGGAGGAGTAAGCGTGTCCCATATTGGGTAATGTACAGTATTTCCCTCCCACTGTAGGGAAACTATTTTTTGTGTACTTTTAGGATTTTTTTCATAAAGCTTTCTCTGTTTGCAATTACTTTATTCGTTTTCTTTATTTTGAAAGGCTGGTTGCCCGGGAGCGAGCCTGTCCATCAACGGCCACCATAGCCAGTCCTTTCCTGGGTAACGGTTGTCAAACCAGAGAATCAGTGAGGCAGAAAAATGAAAATGGTTTAAGTCTGTGGTGTCAGTAATGTGGTCCTATTTTACATGCCAACTTCTGGGTTGTTGCAGTCAACGAAGAAGGGAAGGGGGGAGGAGGGGAGGGCATGGAATCCGGAGATGGCAGAAACACTTAGTGTGTACTGAGCAGACCTTTTAACAGGAGTGAGAACTGCATCTGTGAGTGGGAGATGGCCAGTGAGTGAAACAAAGTACCTTGTGGAAAACATTTAAAGTTTAGAGCTTGTGCAGGAAGGGGGACATTGGACACAGAGTGGCATTTTTTTTTGTTTCTCTGCAGGTACCGTCGTTCTCCCAGTGCAGCTATTTTGGTTCCCTCGGTTGCTAGCTGGGAAGTTGCAGTGGGAGAGTGGTGACACTGATTGATTTCCCCCCTGCACTGCATCTTCTTTGGCACAAGTAGTGCTCATTGTAACATTATGTCCTGATAAGGACACGGCTGGAAAGGGCTTCCAGCCAATCAGCATTCACAATTTCTTTTACCTATTTTATATTGGTGATTAATGACTGCTTTTAATTTTGCAGCAGGTGGTGCTGCTAATTCCTGCCTACCCCAATCACTGGCTCATCTCACCACAAAACACAGATTTTTTTCTATTTCTCTAATAAGCAGTCCGTTCATCCTCGCTTGCTGTCCTCACTTGGTCTCACTCTTCACTCACCCTGTCTCACTCTTCCCTAACCTGTCCTGCACTCAACCTCACAGGTCAAATAGTAAAACTCATAAAAACTAAGTGCAAGCTGCTCATCTGTTACACTGCAGGGCTGAATGGAAGGCAGTTGGGGAACATGAGTGTGAGCGGTGGGGCAGTCAGTGCGAGCAGCTGAGGCACAAACAGAGAACAGAGACAGGACTTGCTTCAGATTTCAGCATCAGTTTAAAGGTGATAGGAAACAGTTTATAATTACTAGCCAGCAGAGCAGCAGCTATGAATCCTGGGGCCCCGGACCAGTCACTTGGAATGGGCCCCCATTTCCCAAACCAGCTAATGACAGGGGTAATGCCAGCTCCTCAGGAGGGCCCCTCCTGAGTTCGGGGCCCCGGACAACTTCCCCACTTCCACCCCCATTACTGCGGCCCTGCTAGCCAGTACTTTTTCCCTATATGGAAACTCGGTTATAATTTGCCATTATAACCAGCTGGTTATATGGCAAGCATGCTTCTGTTTTCCCTGTGTCTGCACATGCACCAGTTGCTCTCTCAACCTCAACACTGGACGGACACCGCAAATACTGCGAGAGATGCTGAAACTGCCATTTAGCAGTAAGTAAAACATTTGGCAAAAAATTATTTTTCAAAACTAAACAAACAGTGGTCTTCTTCTTTTGGGACACATACTAATGGGATATGTGAACCTGGCAGACTGCGAACCACACTGAATCCCTACCAGTCTGTGCTGCCAAACACTGATCTTTGCTTATTTTATATAATTGCTGTTGCAAAAAAGTGCATGCCAGCAATCATATAAAATAAAACATGGCGTGGTGTGCAAACTCGAATTTTACACCCGCCCTCGGTGTTGGATGCCTAGATAAACCCCTTGAGCTTCTCTCTCGAGGTTTATGTGGCATCCAACACCTCAGGTGTGTGTAAAAGTCTTGTTACACACACCACCCAATGTATTATTCTATATTTTACTCCTCTAGATGCCCTCCTGTTGTCCTTTTAGTGTCTAGCCAATGTTCTGACATGTTTCTGACCTTTTTTTGTTAAATTAATAATCTAATTTGGTTACCTTTGTAACTACACTGAGTGCCTCTCTCCTCAGCAGTTGGTGGAATGTGGATGGCAGAAGCATTACAAATGATGATACAGTACAGCATTCATAAAGCTACAGCAAAGTAATGTACTGTAATCTTTATTGATGAAACAATCAAACAAACAGCATAAAGTGACATTAAATTGTACATGAAATATTTTACTTCTTAAATGTGCAGCAGTCTGGGAGTGGAGATAGAGAGTACTGTATAAGGGCCCTGCTTTTTTTCTTTTAGCATCCCTCATTGTAATGAACAGGGAACTATAATGAGCACAGGTTATGACTTCCTTTCTGTTCATTATAACAAAGGACTACACTAATTAGGAGTTCAGTCTCTCACAACTCTCCCTTTAATGCTCCTGATTAGTCTGTCATGATGGTGTTTTTGATTACATGTTAACTTCATATATGGTTTCAGTGGATGTTCATTTACTGGTGCTGGCAGATTGTCTATCGGCACCAATGAATACTTGATGTTTAATTAAATATCATTATATAAATGTTACTATGATTGCCTGTAACTCTACCCCCTAAAGAAGACTTGTCCCAAGTCAAAGCATTGGGGGTTTTGAGCGCTGTTGTTGTGGCAATAAAATATTGCAAAATTACTTGAAGACAGCAACTAGTTTACTTTATTTTTGCATCTGAGTGTGAGTTTCTTGGGTGTTTGGTTGGCCATAGAGAGAAAACCGCTCCTCCATTTTCTGAATGCTGCTCATCCAGTTCCCAGTGGATACGATTTAATCCTAGAACAAAGAAAAGTGGTGGAAGATGTCAATTAGCATTTTCCCATATTGAAGAAGACAGAAAGAACTTTCTTAGAGCTACCACAGACCATGTTTATGACCCTGTTTGATGTTACTGCTAAGAGGCTGTAAGTGTAGACACTCTGATATCTGAGTTATAAAGTGCAAACTCTCCCAGTGGGATCCTTGCCTCACCAAGGCTGGCGAGGATGAGGTTGATGGATTATGATCTACTGCAAGCATGCCTGTGGCCCTGACTGCTTTCACCCTAGTGATGACACCCACTGAACCCTAGCTCTCCTGTAGGAACCAGGCTTAGAGTGCTGAACAGACCACATGGAACTATCCCTGCCTGTAGGGTAGTTGGTTTTGGAAGCTATGGCTACTTAATAGATGTATGTCACTGTAAGAGTGTTCAGGTACTTGTGAATAGCCATGGGTTTTCACTCTCATGGGGTCTTCACTCTCATGGGGATCAGTAAGAGAAAAGGTGGTGGTGCAGAACACGGTGCAGACCATGCTATCCTGGTGTATCTTTCTGTGCCAAAGGTATTGTATGCCCATAGGTCCTCTGACTCTTCTCCAGGAAATCAGAGTGACAAAATCAGAACAGGCTAAAGAAACCAAGATGAACAATGATGCTACTCTGGTATTCCACAGTACCTGAATTGAGATAAATTAAGAAATTTCCACTATCTAATCTAATAAAGCAGTGGATGAGTGCCAGAAGTGTGCAAACTCAATGTCCACTGAACTGCATGTTTCTTGTCAGAAACCTGGCCAACCCATTCCAGCTAATGGGACTTTTTTTGTGTTCACTGATGACCTTCTAGGGTGGGCAGCAGTTGCATTATGATGCCCAAGTCTTGAGTGTGGCTTCAAAGAAGAAATTTGTGGGCACTGACCTGAGATTGCCGGAACTTAAATGACTATCAATTTTCATTGGATGCTGACTTCTGCACAATAAAATTGTTTCACTGGGTGCCTGACTCCTCTGATGAAGTTGCATGTACACTTGTTTGACTGACTGATTAATAGGAGTTAATTATTTTTTATTTATTAACTGGTGGGCCCACTGATCCCAGGGACAGTTTTCAGGCATGACCCAGGCCATAATGATGGCACAAACAATGTAAAAAGCATGTACATGAGATACAGGGTACAGTAGGTGTTTACAATACATCAAGTGATACAAGAGAACAGATACAGAAATGAACAGCTGGGTAAAGAGGACATTACTGCAAGCAATTGTTATAGTACACTGAGTATTTGTGGCAATGCAGTGCCTAACATATATCATCATAACAAAAACAAATTCTAAAGTCATTGTGGCTCCCCAGGTGTCACAACAAAATGGGGGGGAGCAGATGATTTGCCTGTAGGAGGTGTCATCATCTGTTGAGGGGGGCATTTACTGGTAATAGTGTCAGTGAGAGCTGGAAGCTCATACTCACAAAGGCCCTTAGTAATGAAGCGTACTGTGTGCCAGTTTTTGCTAACCAGCTGGAGACTGCAGGAGGAATATTAGATAGACTGCTGTAATGGCATCTCCATTTGCACTGGAGACCATCAAGCTAGGACCCCATGGAATGCTGTGAGGATGCCAACTGAACAATGAAAGGGAATTCTTTGACCACACGAAGTGAATCTTCCGTTATATTGTTTGTTGGTGTCTACTGGATCATGTTGTCAAAGCTTGGTGGCAACCCTCCTTCTGAGACTGTTCCATCTAGTGACCCAGATACAACCATGTCCTCAAAAGAGAAAAGATCCACCCAGAGACCTTCTGCCAGTATGGAGTCAGATCATGAGAAACCAGCAGAAGGCTTCACATCCAGTATCCCTGATACCATGGCTTTGATGCAACTATTTGGAAACAGGATAGATGCTGCTATAAGGGCTTTCCCAATCCCAGTAACATTATGTGTCCTTGTCTGCATGGGATCAACCTTTAGTAGGGAAGCCTCTGTTGCCACCAGAAATCTGCTATGTCAACAGCTATACCAGTGCGCCTCTGGTCTCTTGTTTTGGAGGACTGTATATCCATCATTTTTGTGCATTCTCCTCTGGAAGGAATGATTGGGACTCTACTGACAAACAAAGTGCTGATTAAAATAACTTTGGGGCAGGCAGTCGCCTTGATAACTGTAGATCTACCACCTGTCTTTATGATTCCCAAAGCCTCCATAGACATGAAGATGGAAAGGAACGACACAGAATAGTATTTGGAAAGCCCAGCTGGAGACACAGACTATCTGTAATGGTAGCTGACTGTGAAAAAGGATAGTGCAGTTACGTAAGAACTTACCATAAAAGTAGATCTTAGAGAGAATCTCTTGCAGCAAGCCACAACTTTGGAACTGTAGCCATTAGGCACTAGAACCACCTGGAAACCTTTTAGCTAGCAGTCTACTGGGACTGCCCATGACAACAAAGTTAACTGATGTCACCACTCCTATATATATGTGGGCGGCCCCTGGCCCTCCTCATTTCCCCCACCAAAGACCAGAGATAGAGGAAGTCCATTGAAAGAACTGAGGCAGGGCAGAGGTTCCCACCACTGGAAAATAATAGACAGCAAGCAAAGTAACCTGGAAAAGGAGACAGACACAGAGGAGCAAGGGGATGGAGGGAGGGATGACATGGCTTGCTGCAAGGGATTCTCTTGAAGATCTACTGTTACAGTAAGTTCTTACATTACAGCACTATCTTCATCGATGATATCTCTTGCAGCAAGCCATACCTTTGGAATGAGACTCAAGCAGTTCTGACATTGGAACAGTCTGGGCGTTGGCTGCAACAGACTCAACAAAGGAGGCCTTGAAGCACAGCTAGGCCTAAACCTACCCTTATTCTAGAAGCAATGTCCAGACTGTAGTGTGCAAATCTCAGCATCTGAGACATTCCTGAAACAGGCAGTAGTAGTGGCCATGCCACGAGTGGAGTGGACATACATAGCACCAGGAAGTTCTTTGCCATACTTCCTATAACAAAAAGTAATGCAGTTGGCCAACTATTTGGACAAGCACTGCTTCAAAACTGGCATGCCCTGTTTCCCGGGGGCAAAAGAAACAAACAGCTGCGAGTACTTTCTAATGTCCTTCGTACGATGAACTTAATACCTGAAAATTCAATGTACATCTAAAAGATGGAGCAATGCTTCTCCTGGATTGGCATGCTCTGGATAATATACAGACAGGTGGATGGACTGATTTAAAGTAAACTCAGGCACCACCTTAGGCAGAAACTTAGGACTGGTACGCAAAGACACTTTGTCTTTGTGGAAATTCAAGTAAGGAGACTCACACTTGAGAGCCTGAAGCACAGAAATCCTCTGAGCATAAGTAATGGCAACCAGAAAAATGCTTTCCATGACAGACAGCGTAGCTTGCAAGTCATGGCTGACTCAAACGGAGCCACAAAAAGCTTCCCTTACACAAAATTCGAATCCAAAGGTGGGGCTAGATTGCAGATGGGAGGCTTCAAATGTAGGATGCCTCTCAAGAATGTATGAGACACATCCAGCTCAGCCAACATATTGCCAGCAACAGGCACACAGAAGGTTGAAATGGCTGACAGGTGTACCTTAATGGAAGAGTACTGCAGCCAGGCATTGAACAAGGAGTGCAAGTACTCCAGAATCTGATTCACTGGACAAGTGAAAGGATCCAGGTGATGGGAAGCAGTCCAAAGAGCAAAGCTCTTCCATTTCATGGAATAAATGGCTCTGGTGGAGGGTTTTCTGAAAGCCACCAAGACATCAGCCACCTTCTGGGAAACTCCAAACCTAGCAATGGCTATGTCTTCAGGAGCCATGCATGAAGGTGAAGAGACTTAAGGTCCAGATGGACTAGAGTGCCCTTCTCCTGTGAGAACAAGTCACAGCACAAAGGAAGAGGTACAGGCAGTTCCACTCCCAGCTGCTGTAGTGAGGGGAACCAGATCTTTTGAGGCCAGAAGGGGGCCACGTGGCCACTGCCATCTGAAGCTTGGTCAGAACCCTCTGAATCGGGGGAAGGGAGGGAAGGTATAGAGGAGCCTCCCTTTCCAGGAGAGGGACAACACGTCTCACCAAAAAACTCTGGCCCTGGAGCAAGCGAGTAGAAAAGCTGCAGTTCTGTGTTAAGTGGGGATGCAAAAAGGTCCAACTCTGGACAACCCCACCTGTCGAACAGTTCTTCTGCGACTGAGGTCAGCAGCTCCCACTCATGCATCCTGGATTGCAAATGGCTGAGACTGTCCACCAGGACATTGTGCATGCCTGGAAAATGGATGGCTGAGAGTTCTAGACCATGTTCTAGAGCCCAGCATTAGGCTCTCATCGTTTTCTGGCACAGGGAGTACGAGCAAGTCTCCCCTTGTTTGTTGATGTAATGGAGTACATCTGCAAGAGGGCAGCATCTTTCAGAAAAGAAGATGTGCAAGAACAAGGGGTCACAATATGAGGCTGATGGGGGGAAGGTTCAGGGGCAATGTGAGGAAGTATTTTTTTTCACAGAAAGGGTGGTGGATGCATGGAACAGGCTCCCTGAGGAGGTTGTAGGGGCAACAACAGTGGGTGAATTCAAGAATGCATGGGACAGGCAGAAGGCAACACTTGGGGTGGAAAGGAGGAGATAGGCTGCAGATCACATAGGATCTGAAGTTTATACAGTAGGTAGGGAAATGGGCAGACTAGGTGGGCCAGGCAGTCCTTATCTGCCGTCAAATTCTATGTTTCTATGTTTCTGTGACTACGCTGTTATTGTCCATCTGGATCTGCAGATGTCCCAGGGACAAGAGAGTCTGGAAGGCCTGAAGGACATACAGAACAGCCCTCATCTCCAGGATGTTGATGTGGAGGGTAACCTCCACTGGGGACCACTTCCTTTGAGTCTGATGGGATCCCAGGTGAGCTCCCCAACCTGACCTCGAGGTGTCCGTAGTGAGCATCTGCTGAGGGGAGGGAAGGAGGAAACTAACCCCTTTCAAAAGGTTGCTGGGTTCCATGCTCCATGCAGCACTTTTTTTTTTACTGGGAGTAGATTAAAACTGGCTACCAAGGTCGCAGTGTGTTGGTACCATTGGACCCTTAACGCTCATCATGGATCCTTATGTGCAACCTGGCTAGAGGCACAGTAATGATAGCTGCTGCCATCAGGACCAGAAGCCTCTAGAAGGTTCTGGATGTTACATATCAGCTGTTGTAGAGCAGTTGAGCCTGAGCCCTCAGCCCCAGGTGGTCTGCCCTGTCCTATGGTAGAAAGGAAAAGCTCTGAGCTGTGTCCAGCACTGTTCCAATATACTGAAGGTGTTAACCAGGGGTCAAGACTGACTTGGACAGATTGACAGTAATGCCCACTGCCCGAACAACTAAATGGTGCACTGCAGAGTCTGAACCAACAGATCCCAGGATGAGGCATTGAGTAACCAGTCATTCTAGGTAAGGGCAGACACTACCACTGCCAGATACTTGGTAAAGATCTGGGGTGCTGAAGACAAGCCAAAGGGCAAGGCACAAACTGCTAATGCTTCCCATGGAAGTGGAATCTGAGGTACTGCTGGTGGGGGCAAACACCTGATATGCAGGCATGCATCCTGCATGTCCAGAGAACAGATCCAGTCTCCCTGGTGTAGCAGGGAAGTAGGCCGGTTGGGTCACCATTCTGAACTTTTGTACTGAATGTAGGAATTGAGGTTCCTCAGGTCCAGAATGGGCTGCAGATGCCTGTGGATCTGGGGATGAGAAAGAAATGGGAATAGAACCCCTGTTTCTCTGATACAGCGGAACAAGTTCGATGGCTCTTTTTGTAACAAGATTTGAATTTCCCCCAGAAGCACAAGAGTGTGATTTGGTGGGTAATGAGACTGAATTGGAGGACACTCTGGAGGCCAGTCTAGAAGTTCCAGAGTATGACTGCTCTATGATTTTTAACAACCAGGCATCTGTGGAGATCTCCCGCCACTTGTCGAGGTGAAGGAAGAAGCGACCCCCAACCCTGCCTCCTGAAGATCTGGAGGGTGGGGGGCTGGCAATGAGTCAAGCTGAGGTAGCACCTGGGGCCAGAGCTGCACCACCTTCTCTGGGAATTTTGGCAGCTGAGGCAGGAGGGGTAGGCAGGTCTCAGTCTGCCTGGTGCTTGGCTGGAGTTCTGGTGCTCAGCTTAGGCTTGTTGTAGCCCCGTTTAAAGGGCAACTTCTAAGGGGCTTTTGAATGGATGTGATAAAGGGAGTGAACTGACTGCAGGGTCCTCCCTGAGGCCTGCAGGTTGGAAAGGATGTCATGTACATCTTACCCAAAGAGTTTATAGCTTCTGAAAGGGGCATTCAAGATGGAATGTTGAATGTACATGGTGAAGCCATACACGCTAAGCCAAGAATGCCACCAAAGACAAATACCCACTGTGTCTGCCCTCACGGAAGCATTGATAGCATTGTAGGTGGACCTTAAGAGGTGCTTGCCCACATCTGCCCCCGCTTGAAAGGCTGGAGCAACTCTTGCTTCTGGATATCCTCCGGGAGAGCCTTTGCAGTGGCTTTAACCATTCTCCAGAGTGAGTTTTGATATTTTACCATGTGACCAATGTAGTTAAGCACTCTGATGGCCAGGGTGGTAGAGGCACATGCCCATTTACCTGTAAGGTCCAGCTTTCTGGATTCCTTATCAGGAGGAATCATGAATTACAATGAGAAAGGGAAAATGTAAACCACTAGGAAGTGAACCTAGGACCTCCAGCATTCTATGCTAGTAACTCAACAAACTGAGCTATAGTTCACACAGCTGCAGCGGCTGTCCCAGATCTTCCTTCAAAGTCACATTCAATTCCTCTGGTGTTGTGTAATTTTGTAACCTCAGAAATACATCAGAACAACAGCCAATCAACTCCTTCTCAGTGCAGTTTAAAGAGGCCACTGCAAGGCAAATTCAGATCATGAATTATAAAGAGAAAGGGAAAATGTGAACCACTAGGAATTGAACCTTGGACCGCTAACATTCTGTATTAACACGGTACTAGCATGGAATGCTAGAGGTCTGTGACTTTGAAGGAAGATCTGGGATAGCCGCTGCAGCTGTGTGAACCATAGCTCAGTTGGTAGAGTTACCAGCACAGAATTCAAGAGGTCCTAGATTCAATTCCAAGTGGTTCACATTTCCCTTCTCATTGTAATTCATTATCTAAATTTGCTTGCAGTGGCCTTTAAACTGCACTGAGAAGGAGTTGATTGGCTGTTCTGATGGCTGAGGATGCAAAGTTACGCAACACCAGAGGAAGGAATGTGACTTTGAAGGAAGATCTGGGACAGCCACTTCAGCTGTGTGAACCATAGCTCAGTTGGTAGAGTTGCAAGTTCAAAATGCTAGAGGTCCTAGGTTCAATTTTTTTTATTTTTTTTTATTTTTTATTTAGATCTTGGAGTACAAATACCTTGGAGCTTAGAGCTCTTTTAGAAAGGTTCCACATCAGCAGCATAATACAACCGGTTAACAGAACAAAAAGTATGGCAAAACAGTATACATAGAGAAGGAGATCAACAGGTTTACAGACTAAACAGGGTATGGTAAAATGATTTTAAATAAAAAAGAAAGCAATAGCTGACATTCACAGTGAATTAAAGAATAGAAACAAGTAGCAGCTAAGCAGTTTCATGCACAGGAAGCATACAGTAAATTGAAAATCAGCCAAAACAAGCTTTTTCAGTTACTGGTAAAATCATGAGGTAAGTTGAAATCAGCCAACAGGCCTTGTCAGGACAGGTGGGGGCATTAGGTGGAGGGAGGAAAGGTGAAAGGGTAGGGTGGCGGGGTGGGATGTCAGAGATGGTGCTAAGGAGATTTAACAGTAATTAAGTGCTAGGGTTTTAGATTGCCAAAGGGTTTAGCGGAAACAGTCACAGGAGCGCGAGTGGCAGAGAGGATCACTGTAGCTTGGATTTAAAAGGGCCCAATCTGGATTTGTTGGAGATGTCAAGTTGAGGACATTCATCCAAAGAGGGCTCAGTAGGTGAACAATCTTTGTCCCTGGGACATACAGCAGCCAGGGACCAGAAAGAACTGGGATTCAGAGCCATGGGTATGGCAGGTATTAAGAGAAGGGCTGAGAAGTCCTTGCATTCCAGGTGGTAGGAGGCCTAGGGTTATTTTCTTGGCCATCAGGCATGTTTGATATTTGATGCGATCTTTGAGCTGGAACCAACCAGTTTGGGCATAGAGGTCGCAAGAGTGGGTGAGACAGTGGGCTCCTGAGATGAGGTGACACGCCTTGTTTAGAGCAGTGGAAATGTCCCAGAAGGCAGTTTCAGTGGCATATCCATAGATTATCAATCAATAGTCAATAATGGAGGTAACACAGATCTGTACGGCTAACCTTAAGGCTTCTGGTGAAAGGGAGTTCCTGTGTCTGTAGAGGAGGCCGATGTGAGTATTGACTGCTTTGGCAATGTTGTCAATATGCACCCCATAGGATAAGTTGCTGTCAATGGTGATGCCGAGATACTTAAAATATTGTACCTGCCCCTAGTGGTTTCACATTTTCCCTTTCTCATTGTAATTCATTATCAAAATTTGCTTTGCCGTGGCCTCTTTAAACTGCACTGAGAAAGAGCTGATTGGCTGTTTATCAGGAGGAAGAGAGCTAAGATGCTTGTGTTCCTTGGTCCTGTCATGAGCTGCATTAATGACCAGGAAGTCCGTCTGGGGTTGCTCCCCAAAGAAGGGTTTCCATGAAGGTTCCTGGTACAGCTTATGGGCTTTCCTGGGCATAGCCGGGATCATGTTAGACCTATACAAGGCAGCCATTGTGGCATCCTCATAGCCATCTATTAGAAGAGGAATAATAATAGGAGGGGACTCTGGTAACTCCAGGCACACCGAGAGGTTCCTCCTGACAATGTCCTATTCCTCTGCCTTGAAACCCATGGCAGTCTGGAGCTGCCTCATGAGAGCAATAAAAGAGAGGACATCAGGGGGGACTGTGGCATGTAGTTCCTCCCCAGAGGAGACCATAGAGGAAAAAGGGCTAGTGGCGCCATCCTCGCCATTATCCTCATAATCCCCTGGCAGGAGATCAGGGTAATACTCATCCTTGTAGCTGTGGTCTAGAGTAGGCTCCAATGCTATTTGAGAATGCAGATGAGTCGGATGCGGTGCTGTAGGAGGCAATGACATGGGAGTAGGTACCGTAGACCTGAGTGTCGCAGGCCCCGGCATCGACAGCCCTGATGGCAGGGCAAGACAATGCATGAAGCCCTAGAAGGAAAGCAGCATGGTTTGGACATCGACGATAGGCAGCATTGGAGTGCGCTGCAGCATCAGTAGCAGATACTGAGGGCCCATCGGCAGTGTCAGGGTGGGCTGAGGCATTTGAGGGGGCAGCTGAGGACCTGGCATCAGTAAAATGGGCAGAGGTGTTGGTGGCAGGAGCAGGGAGCCTGGCATCCCTGGATTCACCTGGGATGTTGATGGGAGAGGCTGAGTGCCCATTGATGAGGATGCGGTCTCGGCAGTGACAGGGGACACTGTTTTCCCTGACGTTGAGGCAGAGCCCACAGAAGAGACCACAGATGTCGCCGAGAGAGACCGATGCCAAACAGCCAGTGGGCCGGGGTTGGCCAAGGGCAGGCCAGAAGAAAGGCCTAGCAAAGGGCCCTGGGAAAGGGCCAAGGGCAACACCAGAGGAGGTAAGGCTCCAGTCAATAATGGACCTATACCCACCAGGATTGAACCAGAGGAGCTACCTGACTGTAGGCTCACTGAAAAAAGGGGCCAAAACAGCAAGGGCTGGGAGAGTGGTGGGGGCGAGAGCAGGCCCAACACCAAGATCCTCTCATCTGAAAGGGAAAGGTGGCGATCAGGAGCTTCAAGTGTTGACCCTGCAGAGGAAAGGGTGTGAGTTGCAGCAGAGGTAGATGCCAGGGACAACAACAACCTAGCCACAGTTGACGCCCTATGCGGTGACCTTGAGCATGCTGGAGAAGATAAACTTCAGTGTTTGCCCTTCTCCTGGTTTTTGTGCTTCCTGGCCAACTTGTTCCAGGATTTAGAGGACTGTGAGCTCAAGGACAGAGCCAGTGAAGTGGAGGAGCATCTCTCTTGGAGTTCCTTCTCAAGGGCTTTTACTTGCTGCTCCAGTAGGAATTTCTCAGAGTTCTTCTGGTGGCATCTCCATGTGGTCTGGTTGAACTCACAGCAGACCTCGCAGGCTTTCACGTCGTGGTTCGGGCCTAGGCAGCAGAGGCAGGTGACATGGATGTCCTTCCTAAGGATCTTCCTTCCACAGTTGGAGACACAGATAAGTTTCGATGAATCAATCAGCATACACAGACAAACAGAGGAATCACTTTAAAATAAAGTGATTGGGGATAACTAGGGTGAGAAAATAACAAATGTAAAATGTAGGTAGAAGTTTTGGCAGTTGACTGAAGCTGCGTGTCTCTGAAGAGTCCAACCTGTACTGGTCGACGATGAGAAAGGAACTGAGGAGGGCCCGGGGTCACCTACATACTGTATATACAGGAGTGGTATCGTCAGATGATGTCGTCGTCATGAGTGGCCCCAGCAGACTGCTAGCTAAAAGGTTTCCGGGTGGTCCTAGTGCCTGATGGCTATGGTTCCAATGGTGTGCCTTGCTGCAAGAGATATCCTCGGTAAGGCTGGCCAGTGGTGTGGAGGGCTAAGGCTTCTTACCGCCAGCCACACTGGCGACCTGTGTTCACAGTGCGAGCAGGTTATGTATTTATTTATTTAAAAAGTTTAACCAGGAAGTACATACTGAGCTGATAGCTTGTTTCCAGATGAGTCCTGGGGGAGAGGGGAAAGGAAGATAGCTACCCATATAATAACAAGGTAAATACAAAATAAATAATACAGGCAGTATAAAAATGTTAGGCAAAATAGTACATGAAGTCAAAACAAGAGATTAAAACACTCACATATATACAGAAAGAAACAGAAATGTAACAGCAAGAGAGGCGAGACTAGAGAAATAGAGAAAGGAGGAGGGTGAAAGCAGTTGCAAGTTAGATGACAAAAGTCAGAAAGAAGAAACTTTAGGAAAGAGGAGGAAGAGGCAGAACAAATAGAAAGGGGAAGAGAGGACCAAAGTTTAGGAAACAGTAAGGAAAAGCAGATTGATGGAGGTCAGCCAGTGAGGGAGAGTATTGAGCATCTGGAGGACTGCTCTCCTTTCCCAGGGAGGGAGGCTTGATGTTCCCCGAACAACTTTCCCAGGTATAATGCCAAGTGCAGTG
Source organism: Neoceratodus forsteri (assembly GCA_016271365.2). NCBI lineage: Eukaryota > Metazoa > Chordata > Ceratodontiformes > Ceratodontidae > Neoceratodus > Neoceratodus forsteri. The sequence continues at coordinate 31,387,169 of CM028134.1, forward strand.
ACACTGAAGGCAACAACAAAAGGAGGTGCTGGGACTTCTGCAACGTGCACATGCCTCCATGTATGCATGCTGACATGCCGCCCTAGCAGGGGAGGGAGAAAAATGGAGGAAAAACACCCCAGGCTGCGGATGGCGACTGACCCTCAACAGGCTCCGCACCTGGTGGCTGGGCACAACCACAACCCCGTGGCAGAGGGTGCCGGTGAAGATAAGTCCCAGAAGAGCTGGTTGATGAAGTTTGGGGTGGGTCTGTCAGAAGGGGGCAGCTGGGGAGAGAAAGTGCATAAAAATATATAAAGAAAAAACAGAGAGATCCTCAACGAAGATCTGCTGTTTTTAAAATTCTTGCTCCCTCACCCTCTGATAGCAATAGGGATGCCCAGCCAGAATGAGTCAAGCCATCATTGGAGTAGGTGTCATCAGCTGTGTTGCCCATTTATGGACTTCTCAAGACTTTCATTTCTGAGGAAGTGATCCAGTTAAGTTTAGTTGTTGTCCAGTTGGGCCAAAGTTCTGCTCTCAGAATGGAAGAGACAAAAAAAACAATCACCCACCTGTGGCATTGTTCTTTGGTACCTGCTACTGAGGGAGTAATATTTTTTGTTTTTATCTTTCAAAGAACAGGGCCTTTTTCCACTCTGTTGAGAGAAGTTCTACCAAATACAGAAGCCAGAATAGGGGCCCAGACTGTTGTTCCAACAGCTGAGGACGTTTCAACTATTGCTCAGGTATCATAGCCATATGACTGTCAAACATGGTGAGGTAATCCTGCTGTTCCCAGTGGGATGTTTCTTTCTGCACTGAACCTGTACCTGGCCATTAGGGTACCACCCTTGCCTTTAGACTCACTAATGTAAAAGGGCATGGCTTGATGGACTCCTGTTAGGGTTCATGATTCAAGGTAGAAAATACAACTGTGCGGTGTCTCCATCTGGGGAGAGTCAAGTGGCCTATATTACAAGCTAGTACTACCCCCACAGAAACATAAAAACGTGGAATTTGATGGCAGATAAGGACCACATTTCAATTTCAATTTTCAAATTTTTTATTTCACCAAGAAAAAGGCTCCATTGAGCAAGCTCATTCACAAGGAGGTCCTGGGTAGGACAGATACATACGGTTTCAGTGAACAGTAAAAACAAGTACAGAAAAATATAGCATGGTATTGAGAACATAGGCTAAGCATAACAGCTGCACTGAACTGTGTAGAGTATCGTGGTATATCTAGAAGGATGATATTGTTCTTCCTAAACTCATAAGAGCAGGTAGTCCTTTTGTAGCTCTCCAGGATATACTCCGGAAGGTCTTGGGCTAGTACCTTGTGGGCCCATGTAAGGATGTTATGTAGCCTTCTTTTTACCAATGAGGTCCATCCCACTGCTGTATAAAGATTACAGTGGTGTGTTAGTGGTGGCAGGTTTGTAACGAATCTGAGAGTCCTGTATATATGACATCCAGTTTGTTTAGACAAGTAACAGTGCAGCGACTGTATATAATATTCACATAGTCTATTATAGGCATGAAAGTTGCTTGCACCAATGTGTGCTCTGATGTCCAGTGGTAAACAGCGTCAATTTCTGAAATAAAATCCTAGTCTGATTCTCAGCTTTTTACAGACTGTGTCTATCTGGGCAGCAAAGGATAACTGCCTGTCGATCCACTCCTAAGTTATTTGTATTTTCTACAACCTTGAGATGTTCCCCAAGCAGTGTGATGATAGTTGGGGGTATGAGCTTTGATTTTGCATTGATAAACCACCTAGCCTTAGTCATGCTAGCATTCTATAGTAGTTTTGTGTGAAGTAGGTTCTTCTGTAGCTCATTAAGCTACTTACAGGTCTGCATGTGTTGCCTGCATGTTGTTACCAGAGGAGTATAATACCGTATCATCCTCGTAGAAGTGTATCTTTGCTTTTGTGACATTAAGGCTCAAGTTTTTAGTGTAACTAGCAAAGAATGAAGGCCCTAGAACTGAGCCTTGAGGGACTCCTTTGGAGATAGCAGTGCTTGTTGAATGCAGGCCTTCTACCTTCACTTGATGAAGTCTTCCGGCTAGATATTTGCACACCCATTGCAAGGCTGATGTAGAGAAGCCAATGTTTTGCAGGCTATCCAACAATACAGTACGGTCTACTGAATCGAACGACTTGTTGAGATCAAGGAAGATGGCCCCCACGGCTTGCTTCTGGTCAACAACACACAACCAATCATTCGTGACCTTAGCTAATGCCATTGTAGTATTATGTTTGGGTCTAAATCCGGACTGATAAGGTGACAAAGTAGTTGTATTATCGAGGTATTCCCTTATTTGAATGCATACTAATTTTTCCAGCATTTTGGCAAGTACCAGCAAGATAGAGATCGGTCTATAGTTATTTAATAGGCTTATATCTCCTGATTTGTGAAGGGGTATGATATGGGCAGATTTCCAACTCATTGGTAGCTCACCGCTGCTTAAGGACATATTGAAGAGGTGGGTCAGTGATGCTGTGAGCTGTCTGTACCCTGTTCGAGTCCATCAACTCCTGAACTTTTTTGACATCATCCTGCAGTAGCAAATCCTCCACTTGCTTAAAAGTGACTGGCTGAAAGTTGAAGGTACTGGGAGAGCAGTTTTGGGTCAAGGGTGGCACCTGATAGGGTGCGGCTACAGAGCTGCTGAAAGCTGATCCTGCTGCTGAAAAGTGGCTGTTCATAGCCTCTATTATATATTGCTTGTTGATTATCTCTTTATCATTAACGAAGATTTTTTGTGGCAGAGAGGGGGTAGATTTCGCACCCTCTAGTGACTTCATAAGATTCCAGAGCTGATAGGCATCCTTTTTGCTGTTTTCCAACGAGCTACAGTAGTACTTGGCTTTTGTTTCCCTAATTAATTTTGTACAGGCGTTTCTTTTCCTTCTGAAAATAGTCCAGTCGTCTTCTGATTTTGTATGTCTGGCTTTAGCCCAACTCCTGCCTCTATGCTTTAGAGCATCTTTAAGCTCGTTGTTGAACCAGTGCAAGGTAACTTTCTTGACCCTTCTTTTTTGTAGTGGTGCATGCTTGTTTATAATATCCAGGACATTATTTTTTAAAATGTCTGATGCCTCTTGTATTGATGATGCAAGGTAGAACTTCCGCCACCTAATGTTGGAAAGGTCTTTTATGAATTCTGACACATTGAACCTGTTGAGGCACCTTTTGTATATGAACTTGGTTTGAGGCGGTGGGGACTTGTAACCTTGGACACACGCCACAATGTTGTGGTCGCTTATATCATTGTGGAAGACCATTAAAACCGGTATTCTATGGGGTCTGTTTGTAATTACTAAATCCAGCAGGGATGCATTGTCTGGATTCTTTGGGTTAGCTCTAGTTGGCTCTTTGATAGCATGCGAGAGTTCTAAATTGTCACATAGTCCTAAGGCCATCCACTTTTGTGGAGAGACGATCTAAATTCACATCACCCAGTATCCAGGTTTCATTTGGGTGGCTATTGACTAGCTGGGATAAATAAGTCAGTAGCTGCAAGCCTCCTTTGGGTGGTCTGTAGCAGCCTGTTAAATACAGTTTCGTTTTTTGACTGGTCAAGCTTGATCTCCAGGCGTTCGAATCATTTAGTAATGTTAATGAATTGGTGGCAGATGCTGCATACCTCTCCTTGATGTAGCAGCAACCCCCCCCCCCACACACTGTTTCTGTAAATATGAAATAAATTGAAGGAGGGAATGGTTACTGCCATGATTGGCACCAAGCTATTTAACCAGGTCTCTGTGATCATAAGTACATTAGGCATTGTGTGTGCTATCCAGACTTTAACATCATCTAACTTACTTAGCAAGCTACGGCATTCATTAGGAGAAGTTTAAAGCCTTTAAAGCAGCAGTGCAACGAAAAGTTGTAATTTTGCAGTCACCTGTGATTTTAGTTTAGTAACATGCCGCTTGATGTTCATTTTAAATTCTTCTAAGGATTTCCTTCGGTTCTTCATTATTTTTTATTACTTCAATAAAAAACTGTAATTAATTCACATGAATTAATGTACTGCCCAGCAAGTCACATGAAGAAAACAAACATGTTGGGTGAATTAGTTATAAAATAATAAAGTACCGACTTCAAGCAGCATGTTACTAAACTAAAATCACAGGTGCACAAATTACAACTTTTCGTTGCACTGCTGCTTTAAAGGATGTGAATTCCATAAAAGACATAGTGGTATCATTTGGTCCAGGGTTCACTTCTACATTGCCTGAGCAGAGCAGCAGAAGCAATATTATCTGCGTGCATAAACCCTTAGTTCCTCTACCTACATAACATTTCTTTCTCACTAGCTTGGCATTTGGAGTGCCTGTTGCAGTGCATGTAAACGGTAGCATGTCAATTCAGTGTAAAAAATTGAGCGCAAACAATTCAGCGAAAACATCTCAGCATAAATCATTCCAGCAAACAGCACATTTCAGGGCACAGCATTTCGACACATTATGTATAAAATCAAAAACATTTTATTGATTTGCTAGGTTTAGACCTGTTCCTTGCCCAGGTTTAGTTTTTATGCAGCGGAAACACAGAACTGCTCTGGAGACATGCTCCGCCCGTGTCCTCATGGCTCATCCCCATTAAAGTGCACTCAATAATGGATAAACTTGTTAGAAAGATAAAGAAATGTATTCTTTTTTGTCAGTATACCTTCATGTCACAGGTTCCTTCTTTGTTCATTTCTTCTGCCCACCAGTCCGGAGCCAAGGGAAGGAAGCTGGACCACAGAGCTGTCTAAACCCTGCTCAGTGTCCGCTTCACCTCTTTATATGCAGGTCATAATAAGAAGTGCTGGAGAAGCCACGACCAGGAAATTTAAGAATTCATTTTGTACTGAGGGCTAAAAACATAAGCTCTACAGAGAAAAGTATTGCGAAAGAGAGCTTCCATTGCGGACATGGTCTCGAGAACTCTCCTTTCAAGTTAAAGAGGCGTACAGTTTAGAAATAGAGCTCAGAGCAGCGTCCCTTCATTTTGGGGTATCAATGATTTGATGGACTGTTGTGCTACAATTATGGACATGATTTGCACTGAACACACTAGTGCTGAAAAATGCAGATGAGGAAAATGATTGAGCTATAAAGTAAACGCGGTAAATGACTGCGCTTAAAAGTATTGTGTGCAGTTGACATGGAACCCACATAAACACCCTGAGTTTTTCATAAGTGGCCCACAAAATGCTGACTGCCCTTAAGCATAGTGGCAGAGATAATGTAGGTTTGGTTAGCTGGGGTAGGAATTTAGGATGGCAACAGGTGGCAGAATTTGGAATTGAGTTGGTGTGCTCAGGAGAGCTAGCTGACCAATAGTTGCTGCTCCTTGTACTGGCATCCTTACACACAACATGAATAGCACCACCCCTAGTAACCACATATTGACAGTAGGCTGAGGGTCTTCCCGTATACAGACGTTTTCAGTCTATCAAACTGCAGACTTCTGGTTGTGTGACTTTGCCACACTTGTTGAATCAATGTAGTTTAAAATAATTGCGGATTCCTTATGACTGCTTCTGATAGGTTGACTACAGACAGTAGCTGTATAATTAAAATGCAACCCTCAGCTGCTTGGCAATAAGCTATATAATGAATGATTACTGACAACACTCTGTTTCTCCCTCTACTTCATATAAGAATAGCAGGAGGATGTACCAGCAGCTACCATAAGAACATATGTAGCATAATCTTGGCTATCATAAGAATTTCTATCATAAGAATTATCTATATATAAATATATATTAGGAGGACAGGCTTTGCTAGGCTACACAAATCCTGCTATAACATACTGTTGGCATAAGTTCAAGTTCAGGTTTATTGAAGGAAAACTCTGTTGAGCAAGTTCATTCACAAGGAGGTCCTTAGACGTATAACAGACAAATACAAGATGCATAATCAACAATATCACAGTAATAAGCTACAAGTATAGGAAATATGGCACATAGTGCTTAAATAGTAGATACCGGAGTAGGTAGGGTAGCTTAGGAGGTGGGAGGGAAGTGGGATTGAAAAAACTTACAACAGTATAGTGAACGTTATGGGAGACTAAAAAGGGGCTAGATGGCTAAAAGACTAGGGTAAGTAAGTGAAAACAGATGTTATTAGAGAGAGGAATGGATATGAAGAATGAAAGAAAAGTAGGGGAAGTATGGGGTAGCTGAGGTGAGTTAGGGTAGGTAGGTTTGGGTTAGGTTAGGGTTAGGGAAAGGGGTAGCAGGAAGGGGGTTAGGTGAGAGTAGGGAGGTATGGCATGGTAGATAAGGGGAGAAGAGTCAGTAAAGAGAACAGCTGAGAACAACTTATAGTATAAGCAATATATGTAATTTACAAAATCCTGCTTGAATAGAACCTGGTAGCAATTTTTAATTTTACTGTTACACGTTGGGCAGTAGATCACAAAACGTATATTATACTTATAAGATTATATGCAGTTCCTTGATTGTCTTTTAAAGCAGCATTACCAGCAGTATTATTAGAGAGGATGTGGACTCCCCTCCTCTTAGATCCAACCTATTATTGTGATCCTCGGTTGGGCATTTAAAAAGATTGTGGGGTGGGGGTGTGAGGGCAGGAGAAAAAGAATCCTCTTACAGCAGGAGCCGGTTTCCTGCAGTTCTTGCTTAAGGTAATTAATTTTTAGAAATAAAATGGAGGGTTTAAAAGTTCTGCCAGCCATGATTGTTGCAGGGGGACAGCTGTCATCCAAAAGTCTCTAGCCCTCAGCCCCGATGTCCTGACTGTAGCTTTGGGGTCTGACCATTCTGCCTATTTTCCCCCCATTCTGTCACCACAAACAATTGTTGATCTCTGACTCCATCACCCCCCCTTTGCTTCCCAACTAAGATTCCTCTGTGCCTATCTCATGCATGCTTGAAGCCCACCACTGTTTTCACCCTCACCACCTCTGCTAGAGGATTATTTCAGGCATCCACCACTCTTTCAGTGAAGAAGTACTCCCTCATATCTCTCCTAAATGTTCTCACTTCCAGCTTCATTGCATGTCCCCTTATTATCATGCATCTTTTCCTCTGAAAAATATTCCCTTCCTGTAGCTTATTCAACCCCATGAGGTATTTATAGGTCTCTATCATCCCCCCCCTTCCAGGGTGTATATATTCAAGTCCTTTAGTGTCTCTTCACAGGGCTTCTGATGCAGCCCTTGCACCATTTTAGTTGCCATCCTCTAGACAGCCACCAGCCTGTCTATGTCCTTCCTGAGACGTGGTCTTCCGAACTGTACACAGTACACCAGGTAGGGTCACACCAGCAATCAATACAGTGACAATACCACCTCCCACTTTCTGCTGGTGATACCCCCCCATGCACCCCATCATACCATTGGCCCTACCTACCACCTTTTCACACTGTCTTGCTACCTTGAAGTCATCAAATATGATTACTCCCAGGTTTCTTTCCTGCTTGGTGCTTGTCAATACCTATTCACCCATATTGTACTCTGCCCCTGGGTTTCTGTACCCAAGGTGCATAATTTTAATATTTTTCCCATTTTCTCAGGTTTCTGCACATTTATCCAACACCTTCTGTAGTGTCTACATTATTGCAGATTTTGGTGTCACCTGCAAAGAGGCATACTTCCCCTTCCAAAACATCTGCATTGTCACTTATGAAGACATTAAAGAGGACTGGTCCCAGTACTGAGCCCTGAGCACCCTGCTGGTCGTCCTCCCTTCCCCAAGTGAATTCTGTTTACCATCGCCCTCAGTCGCCTATCCATTAACCAGTTTCATACCCAGTTTACCGCCTTAGAACCCACCCATAATTTTTCCACTATCCTAATGAATCTCCTGTGTAGTACAGTGTTGAATGCCTTACTAAAATCTAAGTAAGCCAAGTCCACTGCCCCACCCTGATGTATTTTCCTGGTCACCCAGTCAAAGAAATCTATCAGATGTCTGACATGACCTCCCTCCTGTGAATCTGTGCCTCGGATCTTGTAACCTGTTGGATTCATCATACTTACAATCCTTTCCTTTAGCAGTGACTAGATCAGCTTCTACACCATTGATGTCAGGCTAACTGGCCTATAGTCGCAGCCTTTTCCCTGCTATCGCTTTTATGAAGTGAACAACATCTGCCATCCTCCGTTCTCCAGATTCGCTCCTGTTTCCAGTGAGTTGTTGAATAGGGCTTTCAGAGGCGCAGCCAGTATTTCCCTGAGCTCCCTCAATACCCTGGGTGAATCCCGTCCAGCCCCATAGCTTTGACCATGTTCAGATTTGTGACTCCCTTCAAGACCCTTTCTTCTATAAGTTGACTTGTGCCTATCTCCCTCCACCCCCAGTGCTCCTGCTGTTTTTATGTGGCCCGTCCCCTTCCCCTTCCCCTGTGAAGACTGACCATACCTGGTCTCCGGTGACTCTCCCTTACTATTTGCTAGTATTTCCCTATGTCTCTCCCATGCATGCTTGAAGACCCCTACTGTTTTTGTCTTCACCACTTCTGCTGACAGTCTGTTCCAGGTGTCTACAACTCTTTCAGTAAAGTAATGCTTCCAATCAAATAAAACTGGAAGATACCTGTCATCTTTTACAGTGAACAAATGGCAGGGTCAAAATTGTTGCCCAATTTCATTGTACTGCAGTGCTGCTTTAAACCCTGGCTTCTGCACAGTGTTGGCCAATCTACCCAGATATCTCAAATGTCACGCTCTCACTGTACTGTACTATGCTTTCACTTCACTTCACTTCACTTCACTTCACTTCACTGCAACTATTTTCTTATGATTTTTTCTGCTGCCTTTTGTGCTCTTTCTCATTTGAATGAGACTCCCCTCCTGTACCCTGTTTACCTCTGTGAGGTATTTGTAGATCATATCCCCTCTCACTCTCTTCTCTTCCGGGGAATAAATGTTGAGCTACCTCAGTCCCTCTTCATAGAGCTTTTGGTGCAACCCCTGCACCATTTTAATTGCCCTCCTCTATACTGCCTCCACCCTCTGTATGTCCTTTCTGAGATATAGCCTCCAGAACTGGACACGATACTTCAGATCAGGTTTCAACAGTGAACAATATAATGCTAACACCACCTTCCCCTGCTGCTGGACATCCCTCTCCCTGTGCATCCCAGCATTCCACTGGCCCTACCCACTGCTTTGTCACACTGTCCTGCAACTTTGAGGTCATCAGAAATGATAACCCCAAGGTCCCTTTGCTACTTAGTGACTGTCAGTAGTACCTTCCCCCATCCTATACTCAGCTCTAGTTCCTATGCCTTAGGTGCATGATTTTGCACTTTTTTGGCAATGGACCCCAACTGCCCTGCTGTTGACCACTCCTAGAGTATCCCAAGATCCATACACATTGTCTACACCCCTTCTGAGTGTCTACCCTGTTAGAGATGTTGATGTCATCAACAAAAAGGCATACCTTTCCTCTCAGTTCTTCTGTAATGTTATTTATGAAGACACTGAAGAGGACCGTTCCCAATACGTAGCCCTGAGGCACCCCACTGGTCACTCTCCCATCATTAGAATGAGTGCCATTAACCAACACCCTCTGTCTCCTATTCATTAACCAGTTTCTAACCCAATTCACCACTCTGGATCCAACCCCTAGGCTGCTCAATTTCTTGATCAGACTCCTGTGCAGCACAGAGTTAAAGGCCTTTCTAAGGTCTGGATAGGCCACATCCACTGCCCTTACCTGATCTATTTCCCTGGTCACTCAGTCGAAGAAATCAATCAGAGTCATCTGGCATGACCTCCTATACCCCCTTGAATGCATGCTGCTTGTGGTTTTGCAGCCCATTAGATTCAAGATACTCTACCAACCATTCCCTTAACAGGATGTCCATTGGAAAGGCCATCAGTGGGGCAGCTAGCACCTCCATGAGTTCCTTTAGCACCCTTGGGTGTATCACATTCAATCCCAAAGCCTTGTCCAGTTTCAGAGCTGCAAGTCCCTTCTGGACTCCCTACTCTGAAAATGGACTTTGTAGTTTGAATAAATAGGTTATGACTCTAGATCAGTGTTTTTCAAATGAGGCCACCATGGCAGCATGTGGCCTCTAGCACAATTTGCTGTGACCACAGCCCTCTAGAGCCCTAATTACACAGGTAACGGAATGGCCAAATTATTACCTTTAAGAAACACTGGAGATAGCAAGCAAAAATAAATAATACATTTGATTTAATGTGTACATTGTGAAAAACATTTTTTTTTATAACAGTGGGTTTGGGGTATAACAGCGTGTATGAGGTGAGCAAAATCAGGAGGGAGGAACTAGAAAGTTCTGATGGCCGTACTTTAAAGGCCATTGAGGCTACTAGGACTTGAGGCTTGAGAATGACTGCCCTAGATTACAGCTGAGGAAGCCTGAGCCTGGTGAGGGGTCTGTAACTGGGGAATGACAATGGAGATTGCAGGTTCAAGTGTATGATTACCGATGGTCCCCTTATAGTTCAGATACCTGGCTGTTGGCCTCCTAATATGCTGATGGTCTCAGGTCAGGCTGCCCTGCTATCCTGAATACACAGCAGGCTTTTGCATAAGGATCCAGTCCTGTTATGGATCTCTTCAACCTTTTGAGGTCTACTAATGTGCATAAATGCCATGTCATAGTTCCTTGCCTGTGCTGGAGGGGGAGAATTTTTTTTTTATTTTATTTATTTTAGTTTTTGTTGACAGGGTAAGTGCACTAGACAGATTCTGCCTATTTTCAGGCATGACCTGGGGGAAGGGGATACAGATGAAGGCCAACTGACCTTGAACCAGATTAAGCTGTTGATGGCATTTTTAGTGAATGGGAAAAATGTGGCCAGAACACTGGGGAAACTTCCCCTACTCACAGGTAGGGGGATCCTTACATCCTGGCATTCCGCCATGATGGCCGACCCTGGAGCAGCTAAAAAAAGCATGGAGGTGGTACAGTCAGGGGAGACGGTCTCCTCCCCTGTCTCTGAGTTGCAAGAGACCAAGAAAAAGGAGAACTTGAAAATGGACAAACAGAATTAACTGCAGAAAACAAAACCAGCCTGACTACAACACCAACAAAAAATATAAAAGTTATGCATACAGAACTTGCAAAAAGTAATGAACAAGCTTTCTCAATACCATGAACTGTTGCTAGTACAAGTACAGCCCAAAATAATACAGAAAGTGAAGCAATAAAAAAACTTTTAGCTCTGGAGGAGCAATGATATTTGGACAAAATGAAATAACTCTTGGCCCATTTACAAACAGGCCAACTGACAGATCCTTCAACATGTGATGATGACTCACCCCAGCTGATTATCAAAGGCCCCGCTTTGATCCTTGTCACTGTCAAAACAGGGGCATCTAAGCAACAAAATGCTTTGGAGCAATCTTTGGATAAAGAAGCACAAAATCCAAGAGTCTTACACAGCACTATCGAGGTAGGCCTGGAATGGCAGAAAGCACAATGGTACATATCAGCCTAAGACATACTCCAATGAATAGGTCCTCCTTGGAGCCAAATGAAGTGTGGACAGTTGACAAGACACTACGAGCAGCAGGCTCGGAAAAGGACACTGATACGGGGACCTGGCATTCGGCCCATCTCCGATACAGGTACAACAACAGAATGAGGATGCAGCAGAATGTAATTCACAGATACCAGACATGTCTTCACTCCCAGAGTTACAGCTTACACAAAATTGGAACCTGAATCTCCCACCAAGCACACGGAATAGGGAAGGAGTCCTGGACAGACTATCCGATGCAAGGCCTTGAAATCCCCAGGGCCCTGGGCTCCAATTGCAACAACCATAGGTAATGCAGCAGTGAAAGCTTCTACAAACTCTTTAACATATACTTCTTGTTTTTTGGTACCCACTCAACAAGCAAAAAGGCACAAAACGGTAAGACTGCAATACATAGGGGGAATGGAAGAAGTGCCAGGTCATGTGTTTGTGGGACGAACCTTGCTAAAAGACTCCATGAAATTTTTTGCATACAAAATTCATGCCTTGATACATGTTTCACATGAGCCAAATATTGATGTGAGTTTTAAAATGTTAAAAGGATAAGAAACTTTTGGACAAAGTTTCATAAATTAAAAAAATACCCCATATAGGCCCATTCAATGCCTTCACCATCACTAAACCTGCATAGAAAATGGTTACAATTCTGTTCAGGAATGAGGGGGTGAGCAGGAATGATATGACTGTATAGCTTAAACAACGATGTTTGGTCTTAAATGACCTTGATGCAATCTTTGACTCAGAGAACTTTTGGATTGGGGGGGTGGAAAGTGCAGGTTCTGTTAAAACGTACAGAAACAGGAATACAGCATTTACCGAACAGTTTTATGTTAGGGAGAGATAGAGGGGTACTTTTTTATGCAGCCCAACCAAAGGCCTGTTATGAATGTGGCTCAATTATCCATTTGAGCAGTGTCTGTGACAAAGTCAAATGTTCAGTCTGTGAGGAAATAGGTCACTCAGGGAACCAGTGTGTAGAAGAACCAAAGTGTGTGTTGTGTGAAGAAACTGGTCACATGTTTCAGCAGTGTACATGGACAGCCCATAATTCTCCTACTATAGCAGATGGAGAGGAACAAAGACTGATAATCATCCTGGCACAAAGGACAAAAATAACGGCAAAACAGATAAATTCTGTAGGGATAGGAACTTTGTCCCTGTCTCCTGATCCCCAGCCCCACAAATCTATGCAGACTCCAGTTGTCTCTGGAGAGGAGAGAGAGAGACCCTGACAGAGACAGACTCCCCCCCCCCCAAGAGGTAGAAACTACACCTTCAGTTACTACAATGACTGCTTCAGAGAAAGATCTACCTACAGATAGAATGACCCCCCCAGTTGAAGCTATTCCTATGACAAGAATTACGAGAGGAAGCAGAAAAAAGGGGGCCACCCCTTCCAAGGTTTCCAAAATAGAACATATTCCTTTAGGGAATAAATATTAATTATTGCAAGATAATTCAGAGGACACAGATTCTGACACTTCATCTTTAATATCCTCCCATCCGGAACAAACAACAGATACAGAGATACCAATTGATACCTCTGGCTCCCAAAAAAGGAAAGCAAAACCAAAAGTCAAACACAAATAAAGTATGCCTAGAAGGGGGAGACCAAGGTGAACATTTCTGAGTGGCTTAGTTTTGTAATTTTTGCTTGTCTATTTAAATGGTTCCCTGTTTTTCTATACATACTGTGAATGTTAACAGTATAAAGAGACAGCCCAAGAGAAAGACAGTATTTTCTTTTTTATCAAGCCTAACAATGGGGATTATTTTCCTGCAAGATGTTATTTATTTTTATTTATTTTTTGTTGACTGGGTAAGTGCGCTAGACAAATCCTGCCTATTTTCAGGCATGACCCGGGGGAGGGGGATACAGATGAATGCCAACTGACCTCGACCTTGTAAGGCTACATTTCTTAATTGAAGTCACCCAAGCACAGAAAGCATGGTTTCTGGGCCAGCCCTTTTGATCTTTTGGGCAGGAAACCTGCTCTGGAATAGGGATTCTTTTTAATATGCCTAACATAGATGTGAGAAAAGTATTAGACTTACTTCCTGGTAGGATGCTACTTCTCGATGTTAGGATATATAATGTGGGCTATAGACTACTAACTGTGTGCACCACAAACAAAATCACTTTGGATAGACTTATTCAAAATAGCACAACCATATTTGCATACTTCTCAATATGTCATTTTGGAGGTGATTTCAATTGTAGGTTATCAACAAAGGATAGATCTAAAAACTTCTAAAATATCCAAAATGTTCTGCGATTCACATTTTTTTAGCTACAGTTTTAAAGTCAGCCAAACTTCAGAATGCCTGTTTAACCTCTGAAAAGGAACACGCTCCCACATTTCATAAAGGCCCTCTAGTTACCCGCATAGACTTATTTTTTTGTATCACAACATTTAATGGTATCTAAAGCTAAAGTGGAAGTGGCAGAATTCTCTGACCACAACTTATTGTCAATATCACTAGGGTCAGGCCATGCTACGTTAATAGGCCCTGCGACATGGAAATTAAACACATCCATATTGCAAAAGGAGATTTTATTAGAACAAATTAAACATCTCATAGCAGCAAGGAAATCAGTCTTTATTTTATATGAACACAAACAAGTATGGTGGACAGACACAAAAAGGGAACTACGAGCTTTATTGAAACAATTTAGTAAACAACATTGTAACACATAATACATAGAATATTTAGGCAAAAGGCAACAACTACAAAAACTTTAACATTAGCATACACTACAGGACAAGATTTTGCTAAACAAATAAGTAACATAAAGAGGGACCTTACAGAATATCATTCACAAAAAGCAAAAACATTACAACAGCAGCAACAGTTTGGCATGACTGGTTCCTTTGATATAATTTGCCCATATGAAAGCTGCAAAAAAAGAGTAGAAAATAAAGAATTCAAAGTCCTAATGAATGAGTACCAAAATGTATATACAGATAATATAGGAATTCAGCATTGTGTAGCTATGCACACTAGGGAATTATATGGTCCAGTTCAATCAAATATAGGCCAGGCTCCAAATTGCCTATCTCAAATTGAGGTTCCAGATAGCCCACATACTATAGCAGAACTAAAGACTAGGGACATACAACAGCAAGAAGTAGAAGAGGTAATAAATACATTAAAATCAGGAGTGACCCCAGGCTTAGATAGCCTACCAAATCAAATATATAAGATATTAAAGGAATAATGCGTGACAGGGTCTGTGTCATGCTGGGATAATGCCACGCTTGGGGGGTCGGGCACGAGGCCGCAGGCTGAGTGTGTCCAGTGTCCGAGGTGTGGTGTTATCCAAGCACGACACACACCCTGGAGTGCATTATTCCTATTATACAATGGCTTGTTGTTATAGATAAAATAAAAAAATAATTTTAAAGAATGTTTTTATTAGTGTGGAAAAATATTTTTGTTTGTTAACAGGAGGTGGAAAAAAGAAAAGAAATATGAGCCTAACACTAGAGCTGTGGTGTTATGCTGGGATAATGCCATGGATCCAGCCCCAGATTGACCAATCACAGTCCAAGATTCTTTCTTGCTATTGTATAATAAGACTTTAATTAGGACAAGGGTTGGCTACAGTGTATAATCATATTCTCCAGAATGACACTTGCACTTTAGAAATGAATAGGGGAGGTTTGATTTATATTAATAAAAATAGGAAAAAGCGGTACTGGGCATAATCATCATGGTAATATTATGGCACAATACAAAGCAGGCACCATATCACCGACTACAATGTCAGCATGTAAAGACATCTGGCCCAAACCCCATGGGTAGTGCACTGGAGCGATGAGGCATGGCGACCACTGAGTCCCCATCACTGACGATGGCCCTCGGAACAGTACCAGCATGCTTCGCCAATGTGATGGCGGTCTCTCTACCTTCTGTTGTCCACTTAGTAGTAGATCCTCGACCCTCTAATTACTGAGTATTGAGGAGGTGTAGCCTAGCACAGTTTTCACTCACCGCCAAGGTTGGCTGCCCAACTGAACAAACTGAAGGAACACATGTACATGTATCTGGTCCTTCAGTTTTTCCAGTTAGGCGGCCAGTCGTGGCGTAATGGAGGCTGTGCTGAGCTACCATTGTTGGGGTATATTGGGGATGTGTGGGGATCTACCTGCTGTGGTGGAATAGCGCTGCAGCGGTTGGGGAGGACAGGCCATCACGATGCGGCTGGCTGCTGGTACTGTTTGTGGGCCATCGCTCGTGGATGGGGACCCAGTGGTCGCCATGCCATCGTCTGCGCACACAGCCCACTGGGTTTGGGTCTGTGATGTCTTTACATGCCAACATTGTAGTCGGCGATATGGTGCCTGCTTTGTATTGTGCCACGATATTACGTCTGCGATGATTACGCTCGGTACCAAAGAAACAACAAAAAAACTGGAGGCCAATAAGCCTATTAAACACTGATTTTAAAATCCTGGCAAAAATTATAACCATCAGATTATTAAAAATGGCACAATTGATGATTTCAAAAGCTCAGTTCAGTACTGTACATGGATGTTGTATATCTGATCATATAATTTTATTAAGGTAATTAGTAGAAAGAGGGAATACAAAACAAATTTCAGGGTTTTTGGTCCCTTTAGACCAAAAACAAGCTTTTGATTCGGTAAATCATGAGTTTCTATGGTACACATTGAAACATTACCAAGTGCCAGATATTACTATCTCATGGATTAAAAAATTATACCACACAGCCACTGTAGTCCCTATAGTAAATGGGTGAAAGGGGCCTATGGTTAGGATAGAAAGAGAAGTGAGGCAGGGTTGCTCACTCAGCCCTGTTCTTTATACGTTTTTTTTATCATTACTAAAGTATATAAATGAATTGCAGATGATATCCCCAATACATACATCAGTACACACTGTACCGTATAAAGTAATGGCATACGCGGGTGATATGAGTTTAACAGTAGCAGATGTACAGGCAGTTCAGGAAGCTGTTCACCAGTGCACAGTATTTGGCAACATATCTGGGGCATCTCTAAATTTCACAAAATGTATCGGAAGACAATTGGGGGACATTAGTCAGACAAAGTCTACCACTGCAAACATAAGAATTAGCAGAGATCCAATAAAAATTTTAGGAATACAATTTGGGGACGGGCCATTGTATAGATTAAACTGGAGTACCAAAATTGAGATTGGGCAAAATAAGGTGAGTCATTGGAATAAATGGAACATGGGGAAAAAAAAAAAGGGTATACACGATTAAAACCTATCTTATCCCAGTATTTTTAATTTTGAGTTATATCTTTCCACCGCCAAAGGTGCTAGAAACAAGGCTGGTGAGTTTATTTTTTCAGGCCTTCTGGGGCAGTCGCCTCAACCCCATAAAGAGAGACACAACTTATTTACCAGTCTCAAAGGGTGGTTTAAATATGGTCCATCCATTAATATTTTTAACTGTATCTTTTTTATGGCAAACATAAAGTTTCTGCTTGTAAATATGGATAAGGCTGGGAACCTTGACTTTGAGTCCTCAGGAGTTTGATTTAAACAATGGGAGACAAACACTTTAAAACAGTAAAATGTATTCCTTTAGTTCCACAATATGCTGAGAGACTTTCTTAAGATTCAAACAATGGAAAGTTACCAGCAACATGATAATATCACTACATAGAAAAACATGTACACGCAGTTATTGGAGCAGATCTTCACTGTCCACATAGTTTTCCCTAAGTGTCTGGACATAACAGAAATGTTCTTGTTCAACTACTGCAAACCCTAAACTCCCCTAGAATGTGGATTTGCATTACTGAGCTACCAAAGAATAAATATTAAATCAAACCAAAACACAAACAGATAACAGAGAGACAATGTAGCAGAATAGAATGTATGCAACAGGAGGAAACTGTTGAACATTTGTTCTTTCACTGTACATTTATACAGGGTCTTTGACTTTTTAGTAATAATTGAATGACCTACTTGTTTGCCACAGTAACATATATAAACATAATGTATGGGGCTGAGAATGGAAGAAATGGAATATTGATACTCTGAATGTTATTTTCACAGCAGTGAAATGGCATATTTGGACAGCTAAATGTTTTTTCACATTGCAGCAAAAACATCAATCTCACCAAGAACTTTTAAAGAAAATTGAGTCTGATCTGAAACATGTTTATTATTCAGAAATGAAATCTGTACATAGTCTTTTGTTATTGGAATACTGGAAATGCCTTCCTTGGATAAAAGACTCGGACACCCCAATTACATGAAATGAATCTGGATGAAATCTGTGAAGTGTTTAAAGTGAATGTATATTGATTTTTGTGGTTTGTAAATATGTCATCTGTTAATAAAGTTTCCCCTTACTCTTTTTGAGAAGTGCCATGGGACTTTTAACATCCACCTGAACTACCACCAGAACAGGTAGATGGGACCTTCGTTTAATGTCTCATCTGAAAGATGGCACCTCAGGAGTGCAGCACCCCCCTCATGCTGCACTACAGTATCAGTATTGGGATTTAACCCAAGTGCCTGGTGTGGGATAGAACCCACAGCCTTCTTATCTCCTGGCCTCAGAAGTGAGTGTGCCATTTGAGCAACCTCTCCTGTAGGAGCCGCAGCATTAGCAAGGAAGTCAAGGTAAGAAGCAGAGAGGAGAGGAAAGGATCTTTCTATACAAAATCCCTCACGGTACATGAAAGTAAAATGGGAAGACTCTTGAAGTAACTGGCATGTCAGAACAAGAAGCCCCAGGAACAGATTGCATATGGAAAGGTATTGATTTAATGACAGTAAATATTTCTTCACAATCAGAGGGATTAGGCATTGGAATGGATTTGCACTGGAGCCAGTGGAGGCAGGAAGCACTGCCACATTCAGAAGGGTGTACCACAAGATAAGTACTTGTGCAGATAGGATATTAATGGCTATGACCATTGAGCAGCCAAAGGGCAGGCCTAAGAAGCTAAGCCTCCTTCTGCTCTAACCTGTGAAACAGAAGATTGCAGGTTCTAGCCCCACACCAGGTAACTGGGGTTACACCCATAACTGACATTATAGTGCAGTAGAAAAGGGGTGCAGCACTGTTGAGGTGCTGTCCTTCAGATGAGACATTAAACTGAGGTCCCTTCTGCCCATCTCTGGTCACGGTCCAGATAGAAGCAAAAGGTCCCAATGCACTTATCAAAGAAAAGAGGGAGTAAAGAACTCCCAGCATCATTGCTAGAATGCAGTTACAGAAAATTCACAACTAATCCAGATTTGAAGTCATTCCATCCTGTACTATTTATTGATTTATTTGAAATTTGGTGGCATGGAAAGGTACACTTACCTGGAACTCTTTACCAATTCAACGCAGAAGAAGCACAGATCACATGCGTATTAGTAGTATAAAGAAATGGGTGAATCAGGAAGGCTTCAAACCACAGATTTGTTGCCCTGATTACGGGATATGGTAAAACTTTATAGTCCCACAGTAGATTAAGTCCCATTGAATGTTTTGTTATGATTGTAATCTGTATGCTGTGAGTCATGTATATGAATGAAATGTTGTTTACTAGTAACTTATTTGTGTGCAATATGTTTTGTACATATGTATCAAAGGTATTTGTAAAAAAGATAACACCATTGCTTATGGTACCCATTGTAAATGAGCTGTGTTGCTCAGTTGGGTTCAGGCCATGTTCTTGCTTTTCCTCTTATTAACATTAATCAACATTTTTACTACTATTACTAGTTTCCCCAGTTCATGCAACCCCCCCCCCCCCCGACACATTTGGAAACAAGTTATCATAGTTTAGTTTGCCTTTCCTGGTCAGAAAAAAATACAAATTACAAATGTAAGGCTTGAAATAAACAATGCAAGCTCTGTGGTGAGTCAGTCAGAGCATTAGAGATGTTTCTCACTGCAGATTCCTACGCAGTACGTCCATGTCTCAGATGGACTGCAACACTTCTACTTTTCATTTGTTATGACAGCTGCAACACAGGATCTTTACGGAGGATGAAACTTTTGTGAATTTTCCCAAGCAGCTTGCCTTTCCTGCTCGCCCACCCATGCGTTGTTCTCAGAAATATGCCGCTGTTTGTAATAACACAAAACAAAGGAACAGTGTATGTGTGTGTGTGTGTGTTTGCATGTGTGAAGCGTCTGTAGACCTTGCTCAGAGTGAAATGCTGTCTTGAACAGAACAGAACAGCATAAAATAAAATTTGGTTTTGTACAGCACCTTTCATGCACACTGCAACCCAAAGTGCTTTACAAAAGCTATAAGTTAGGCACTGAAAGTGCAGAAATTGCAGAATAGAATATGATTTTATGTAGTGCCTTTCATACACACTGTGTCTCACTGTCTTTTACAAAGCAACAATTTAGATACTGGTGGTGCAGGGACTGCAGAATAAAACAGAATTTGGTTTTATACTGTGCCTTTCACTGGCATTGCACCATCTAGTGCTTTACAAAGTGAAGCATCCAATACTGGAAGGGCAGAGACTGCAGAATAGAATGCATCTGTTAAGTGGGCTAATACCACCCCCACCACACATACACACACGTACGCTCACACACACATATTGCATTAGAAGCTGCAATACTGACACTGAGAACGTTGGCCAGGATAGTAGGGAAAAGTCCCAATATCTCTTGTGAAGTGCCAGTTGTTTACTCAGCCAGTTTTGGCTTCAGAAATGTTACTAAAAAAGAAATTGGGCATCAATGTACCAGTAAAGAACTCACCAGTGCCATCACTAAAATGCAATTACAGAAAATTCACAACTAATCTAGATTTGAAGTAATCCCATCCTGTATTATTTATTGATTTATTTGAAATTTGGTGGCACAGAAAGTACACTGAGCCAAGGCTCGTTTCGAGTGTGATCTGGGGGAAAGGGGGTTACAAGGGGTAGTAGTGCAGGTGATACAAATGCATAAAAATACAAAGTGGAATTGCACTGTCATCAGAGAAGAACTGGAGTATAAGTCAAAAAGCATCTGTCAAACAAATTGTAAATGATATTCAGAAAAGTATGTCCAGCAACGATCAGCTTCCCTCCAGAAGAGTCAAACTTAAAGAGGCATGGTGAAAAAAATGTATATAATAATGTATAGCCTGGATCATAAATTCTTAAGTGAAGAAGGTTTAGTGCAGGAGCAGGTATGCACTGAGGGTTTACAAGTAGGTACTAGTATTATGATCTTTTGTTCCTTATTAGCAGTGTACCCTGGTGGCTATGCAAGAGCTATGAATGTGGAGGTTTGAATCCACCACCACAACTCCCTCACTGTGTCATGTGAGCCGCTAAGTCACTTAAGTTCACTTTACTCAGCCTCCTGTCTCTTTCTACTGTTCCCGTCTCTTTTCTTACTGGCCTACTCATCTCACCTAACATCTCTGAGCATGCCTGATAGCTGCTCATGGAATGTAAGGTACTGTGGGACGCAGTACTTATGAAAGGCACTGCAGTGGATCCCACATACATGAATACCTAGTAACAGAATGCACCTGACAAAATGAATACTTTTACTGTGAAAGATGCATTTGCATTTTTTAAGTATAGGGGAGACCTCTTAAAGGAATGCCTGATAAAGAAAAAGACCTGCTGAAAGAATAGAAGAGCCGTGTCCAGAAAGGTAGAACACAGTGATTTCTAGATCTGTTAGAAGAATAGAGAGTGCAGGAGACACTAAATGAACTGAAACCAGACAAGTCCCCAGGACTGGATGACTTGTACCCAAGAGTGTTAAAGGAAGTGGCTCAACCTCTGACAGGCCCATCTGTCAGATTTTCAACACATGTCTGATGGAAGGGTTACTTCCAGTGGACTGGAAGGAGGCTATAGTTGTTCCCATACATAAGAACAAGGGATCTAGAGGGGGGAAAATACTATAGGCCAGTTAGTCTCATTTCTGTGGTTGCAAAAATTCAAGAAAAAATACTGAGAGAAGATCAGTACTTGACTAACAACAACTTTCTGGATAAGATACAGCAGGGATTTAGAAATGGTTGATAGTGCCTTAGCCACCAACTAGGGTTCTTTGAACCAGTAAGTAGATTTTTGGACAAGGGTATCCCAGTGGATGTGGTATCTATGGACTTCAGCAAGACAGTTGACACTGTGCCCATATGGAGTTAATCAACAAACTTACAGATACAGGGCTAGACATCAGTTTAGTACAATGGGTAGCTAACTGGTTACAAGGAAGAAGACAAAAGGTTAGAATTGAAGTAAAACTACCTCCTCCTATCTTGTAAATTTGGTTTCTATGTCAACAGACAACTCTTTCCATGTAGCTAATAGGGATATATATGACTGTTTTAGTTTATTTTCACTGATCATACTAGCCCCTATAGCTATCCAGGGTGTCTCCATTTTCTGGTTGTTGAAATCTCATTGTCCCCAAAAGCTGCATTAGCATATGAGAACAGGTTGTGTCAGCACCCTTTAAACTCCATAGTATGCCTGCCTGCTTAATCACAGTTCAACAAAACAAGCTGCAGCCAGGTGTGAACTACCACATTTATCTGTCAGTCAAGTGTTGCAAACTGAGTTGTAATGCAGGGTTTTTCTCTTTAAATTGAGTTCAGTTTATGTGTTTCCAGAGAGCTTTATCAGGATATTTCTACTTTCAGCATAGAAATACATAGTATAAATGGTTCCTGTGACATCATGTTCTCATATGCTAATGCAGCTCTCATGGACAATGAGATTTCAAAAACCAGAAAATGTAGACCCCCAGGGTAGTCACAGGGGGTTACTGTGGACAGTGAAAACAGACTAAAGCAAACATGTACAGTGTATCCCTAACAGCTACAGGAAAAGAGTTGTCTGTTGACATGGAAACAAAATATACAAGATATGAGGGTGTAGTTTTCCTTTAATGGTTATGTATCTGATTGAGACAAGGTGACTAGTGGGGTGCTGTGGGGGTTGGTGTTGGGCCCACCCCTATTTAACATCTGTGTGGGGGACATGCAATGCACTGAGGGTGGATGGGTGACAAAATTTGCAGACAATATGAAAATCACATGTGATGTGACTACTGAGGAGGAATAGAAAATTTCAGAGGGAAATAAACTACCTAAACAACTGGGCACAATGCACCAAAATGCACTTTAATCCAAATAAATGCACTGTACTAACCACTGTACTAAAACGGTGCCCCTACAAAGTACAGCTACAGAGAGATTTAATGAAAAGTTCACAAAAACTATGGCAGTTGAAAGATCCTTTTCATTCTATGAACCTAGAGTATTAAATCAGCTTGTACAACAGGACATTGATGTGTTTGTAAAATATTCAATATTTTAAACATAATTTAAGTAAGAGTTTGTGAACATATTTTGTGTGTAACTGTGGAAATGCTGCTTAAATTGTGTAAACACATAAAGCTTATCAGACATATATTGTGTTTTATGTAAGATTTGTATTACTGTTTTATGTAATGTTTTAATTTCTATGTTGTACCCATTGTCCCAGGCATGGCTGAAAATGGATCCATTTCGGATCCAGTCCATCTTCCTGGTAAAACAGAAATAAACATGAATAAAAGTAGGACAGGAGTGAAGAACAGTAGCAATAGCTATGGGCTGTTCTGTACGCGTATAATGTGCAGGATTGCTTCAGATTGCAGCAGTTTATGATATTACACAACCTTGGACTTTTTCAAATGCGTAAATCTGATTATGATATTTAGATTAGATGTAGACAAGAGGCTGGCGTGCTATACTCTCTTTCATGGTCCTGTGACAAGAATCGACCCTTGTGGTCTGAGATTCAGACCAGATTAGATGAATTACTTGGGCTCCAAGATGCTTTTAACCCTAAGGTTTGTTTACTTGGCCTGTATGATGAGACAGTGTTTGAACCCCAGGGAAGATGCATTTCTTTGATAGCCTCCGTTGCCAAACTTACCAT
This sequence comes from Neoceratodus forsteri, assembly GCA_016271365.2. Lineage (NCBI taxonomy): Eukaryota > Metazoa > Chordata > Ceratodontiformes > Ceratodontidae > Neoceratodus > Neoceratodus forsteri. The sequence goes on from CM028134.1 coordinate 31,410,547, forward strand.
TCTTCAGCACTGGACTGATGAATACATTCTGTCCTATGCAGAATGGCACCAAGAAATTCTGTTTGCTATTCATGTCGAATGTTCCACAGCAGTCTTACACCATAGATATTCTTCTTTCCTTAAATGATGGGAAGCGATGCTAACCCTGCTAACAATTTAAGGTTATTATGCATCCTCTTCTTTTAATGTTGTGATAATATACCTTTCTATATCTCGGGCAGCCCCCCTACTATGCAGTTTTATTAGGTTTATTTGGTTAGTCCTTGTTTTAGGGAGTTACATGTATTCATTTTATAAATCTATATTGGGTCCACCTATATTTGCTATATGTATTTTACATAATCTGTGAGTGCAGGTCATAGGAAGGGGGGTGGGATGGGATTTTTACTTTTCTTTTTGTTTTTACTTGTTTTTTTTTTTACTTATGCTTTATGCCTTTCAGATTGTATCTGAGTTTTGCTTTTTAGTTGTTTTGTTTTTGTTATTTATGACTGTATGTAAAAATTTCTCAATAAAGTTTATTCAATAAAAAAAGTAATGCATTTTGAACCAAAACACAAAATAGCAAAGTAAAAACTGAATGCAGCAGAACCTTGAAGGACAGTGTGTGTGAGACGGAACTGGCAGGGGGGGGGGCTGATTTCAAACATGTTAAAGAACAGTGCACTACGTGGCAGTGTCGTTAAAAATGGAAACGGGTTACTATCCTGTATAAGGAGGAACTTTGTGAGCAGGGATAGGAAGGTGGCAGTGCCACTGTTTAGATCACTGGTGAGGCCCCATTTGGCGTACAATGTTCACTTGTGGTGCCCACATAGTAGAACAGATGTAAACAGACGAGGCAGTCAGGAGGCAACCAGAATTATCTGGCTCATTAGGGGACTGCATTACCGAGACAGAATGAGCTTCAGTTATATTCATTAGAAAGAATATCAGGGGACAAATACTGGCATGTAAAGCAACCAGGGAGAAGGACTTTTTGAAAAGTATAGCACTAAAACTGACTAGGGGGATTCTAACCTAAGAGGTCACAAGTATCAGCTGAAGTGGGAAATATACCAAACAGGTAAAAGAGGGAGGTGTTTTTTCCTCAGAGGGTAGTTGAGGTATGGGACAGACTACCGAGTGAAGTGGTGGATGGTGAAAGTCTGAAGATTTAAAAAAATGGATTGGCTACTTTTACGGAGCAGAATTGTAATCTTAACTGCTGAACTGGCGGCACACAAAACCAGAGGTCTTAGCCTATTTTTGGTCCATAACACCTACACATACCTATGTACCTGTTCAAGGAATAATTTTGCTCTGCACCAATTTTGCCAGTGCTGTAATTTTCAGAAACCCTCTTAAATAAATATCTGATAAAAAGAATGATCCTGTTAAATGAATAAATTTGAGTGACGCCTAGGCTATGCATTTAATAGGGTCCACTGTATATAAAACACATCCTCCTCTTTCTTTATTAGAAAGGAATTTTCAATGAAAGCTGGGATATTTGTCCTTAGCATTCCTCTTGTCCTAGTGCTTATTCTCCAGCTGCCATCATCACAGCCCTCTGCTTGGCACATCATATTCTGTCACTGTAGAAAAGACTGTGATATCTAATATTGATATGTAAGGGATAACATAAGAGGGTGTGCAGTTATAAGCAGTGTACCTTTTGGTGACTGTTATAGTATAAGGCATGGCTGAAATGCCACAACAAACTAAGAAGTATATTATTCTTATGATCACACACCCTGGGTGTATTATCCACTTATAAAATGGGCTTTGTTGTTTAAAAGAAATGTAGTTCAGCTAGGTGCACATTTGTCAGAAAATAATCAATGTGATGTGTTTTGACCAATGAGATTACAAAGATGTTCTTGACCCATATGGCAATAATCATCAGGGTGATAATGAAATGGGGGGGGGGGCAGAGATCCTACTTTCAGATAATTTCCCATAGCAGCACAGAACAGAACTGGATGAAAATCAAACCTCTTGGAAACTATTATGTAATTAAGTGCCGCTGTTGCCAACTACAAATATTTTGGCAGTGGCTAAAGATGACTTATCCAGCTGGTACAGTGCCAGTTCAGTTATTAGGAACCCTTTTCCAGTAGCTTGACCTTTACTCCCCCACCCCAAACTGAATACCAGGGGCACAAATTTAAACATTGAATATTTGTCAAATACTTTGAGCTGTATTGGGATATTCGATATTTGGGAATTTGGGCTTCATTTGCCCACACCAAACCCAGAATTAAATGCAAAAATAAGGGAGCAACTGAGCCCCCTAAGCCCTCTCCTCTGCTTTTCCACACCACACTATTGACAAAAGCCCATCTTTGGCCTCCGACCTGATGGCCCCAAGTCCCAACCAGCTGACAGACACAAAAGTTAAACCCACTGCCTTCACCCACCATATTCCCATGCCAGCTACCCATGCCATCCTCACCCACAGTAATGCTTGCCTCACTGAATGCCTGCCATGCTCACTCCTCACGCCCTCATCGACCAACTGAATGTGAATGCCGCCCCTCCAAACAGCATTGACAACAACTCTGACAGCTTGAGCCAGCTTTAGTGATGTGGCTGACTAAGGTGCTAGCACCTTACCTCCTGCCACGCTGGTGACCTGGGTTCAGGAACAGACTCGGATTGCTCAGGGGTTGGCCAGGATGGGAGGATCAGCATTTGGAGGACAGCTCTCCTCCCTTTGGGGGGGGGGTCAGCATGACCTACTGCTTCTCTGTCACCTGGAGGTGTCTGGGTGACAGTGCAGGTCTGGGCATGCAGTAGGTAGACTGTGCTCAGGCATCCGGGAATTTCTCCATAAATCAGACTGGACCCCAGTCTTCATCGCAGCTAGTGTTGATGAGGCTCTAAGCCAATTCATCTCCCGCTTCAACTTGATCTGTGACCTATTTGCCACCTAAAGAAGCACAAGGTGAGAGGGGTATCTAACCCTTGGATCACAACCTCTTTTCTACACCTTATGGCCACTTGTGACCACCTGTGGAAGGTAGCACAAGCCACTGGCAAACCAAATGACTGTCAATGCTACAGGATCTCCAGGAATAATTGCACCTGGACCATCTGGCTTGCAAAGGCTTCATACTACCAGGGCATGTTTGCCAGCTCATGAGAATCTAGCAAGAAATTTTGGGACAATATTAAAAACCTAACAGGAAAACCCAATCAATCCCCTCCCACTCTACTAGACTACAATGGTCATGCCGTTCAAGACCCCAGTTAAATTGGCAACATTCTCAACACTTCAATCACTGACTTGAGTGGAGTCCTCCCCACTAACTTTTTCAATGAGCCCTCCCCTGCTGATATTACCTGCCTCACTCACCCCACCAAACACCCCTCAGTTTTATTTCAGGTCAATAACCCCTTCTACAGCTAGGAGACACTCTGAAAGTGCCTGCTAAGGCCAGGTACAGCTGACTACCTGATCTCAATCTAATTCTCCTCACCATTGATGCTGTCCTGGCTCCACTCACCTGGATCCTGATCCTGTCCCTTCGCTTAGGTCAATTTCCATCCATCTGAAAAACTGCAGTTGTTACACCAACCCACAAGAGTGGTGACAGAATCAACCTTGCCAACTACCATCCTATTTCAATTCTACCACCTCTTTGAAAGCCCTTGAGTGCATTGTGGCAGAATAGCTAACAGCTTACCTCTCCACTCATGGTATCCAATGTCTGCAGCAACACGGATTAGGAAGGATCATAGTACTGCCACTGCCCTGCTCACCTATATGGACTTTATCCATAAAGGCCTCAACCTTGGTCACCTTGTTGGGTCTATTTACATTGACCTTTCTAAGGCCTCTGACATGGTCAACCACTCTCCACTTCTCCTGACCTTACCCACACTAGGACTCTCTAATGACATTACCACCTGGTTTAGCAATTATGTAAGAGACAGAACCCAGCATGTTAAAATCTCTGACACTCTCTCTACTAGCCACCCCATACTCTCCGTGTTCCACAGTAGTTAATGCTTGGCCCCCTCCTATTTAACCTCTACCTAAATACCCTCCCCAGCCTGCCTAACAACCTTCTCCTGTATGCTGATGATGCTGTGATTTACACTAGCCTGCCTGATACTGCACCCTTGCCCATGACCTGCAATGCAGCTTACGTCCGTTGAATCCGGTTTGCTAATCAGAGACTGATTATTAACTATAAACAGACCAATTGATGGTCTTAGCTGGTTCTCATAAGTTTAAGACAGACCAGCTAGCCATTTCCAACAACTCTGGCTCATCCCTTGAGCAGATAAACTGCTTCAAATACCTGGGCCTCACCCTGGACAGCACCCTCTCCTACCAAGGACACATCTCGAACCTCTCCAAGATGGCTAATATCTGACTATGCCTCCTCTACAGACACTGACAGGTTCTATGTGATAAAGATGAATCTGAAAGACCACCTATCACATAGAGCGAACAAACTAGAGCCCATAGTAAAAAGAGGGACGGATATTGTACCGACCGTTGCAAATAGTGACGATCGCTACAATACTTACAAAACTGCACAGAAATAATTTTTTTATGCGGGGGCAAGCCCCCACACCCCCAAACTTAAATAATCAACTCCAAGGGGGGGTGCAGATCATGGGGCAAGTTATTGGATTAAAAAAAAAAAGGATTCTGCCTATAGCCGGACCCAAACCCGGGTCTGCTTGCATTGCAAGCAGTGGTGTACACCACTACGCTATGCAAGCAGCTCGGTGGGAATTGGCCACAAAGGATGCTATATCCTGTAATAGTGAGTATGGTTCCTTGCTATACTTGCTATACAGGATATAGCGAAGTATTGCACCACTCGCTCTCTTGTAGAGTGCTATTATTAAGTGGCTTAAAAATGCAGCGCTCAATAATCAGTGCTCTACATGAGTGCTACCCACCGATACTGTATGACCCAAGAAGCATTATGCCTCACTGTGACCAGTTCCATACTGCCCATCATCGACTATGGCATTGTATGTTATGGCGCTGTCTCTGCCACTGCCCTTAAAAGGATTGGTATCACTCTTAACAAAGCCTGCAGGCTACTAACAGGTGCTGGCCATGCACACATGCATGTGACCTCTACGTTCAATCCAATTGGCTCAGCCTGAAAAACAGAATCTCCTATCACACTTGCCTTGCAACTAAAAAGATCTCCCTAGGGCTTACCCCCCCCCCATTCATCTGCTCCTTTCTGAGGCCTCTGCAAGTTTACATTGCACAAAAGGTGCGCCAAACCAAGCCTTTCAGGTTCCTTTTTGCCGAACATCCCAAAGGCAAGCAGCGTTTCTCCTCAAAGCACCAAGCCAGTTCAACAATCCTCCTGAATCTATCCAATCTTTCCTACAACTGGCACTTTCAGAAGCTGCAACACTTAGTCAACCTCAGCAAATGTGACTGTCGGTCACAGGCTTAGTGACCTGCTGCCTCGATCCTACCAGCCTCTTGTTGACAATGCCCCTGGGCAGCTATTTCTGGGTTACCGCTGAGTCCATGGCCCCTCACAACTCTAAACTTTTTACACCTACCAACCCCTGACATTTCTCACTACAAGCACTTATTCATTGCTTATATTTGTGTTATTGATTGTAATGCTAAGAACTTGCATGTTTTATCTACCTGCCTGCTTTGTGTTCATAGTGTTTGCATGTTTGTAACTCCACTGTATAATCCATTTGTTTGACATGGGGCCTTTGTGATTGAGCCCCTAGCTCAAAGGTGTTAATACCAAGACTCAATAAATAAAAGTAAATAAAATAAATTTAAGGATGTCTCCACAGAGGCAGAGCTCACCTGTCATGCCATTGTACATGTGTGTCTAGAGGAAACTAAACTATGGAGGAAAACCCCTCTGGCCACAGGATGATGTCTAGTGCATTGAAGGTCCCACACCAATGACTGGGCACACTGCTACAGTCCTGAAAGCCTCAAGGTTGTTGGCAAGAAGGTAAGTCCCAGAGAAGTCAAGTGGGTTCTGGGTGTTAACATCGCCCGCAAAATAAAGCTGGGCAAAACATCGCAGGCAGCACATCGCGGTTGATAACACTGCAGGTAAATAACATCACCGGCATCAATACCGCATGTTACCAGCCCCTGGCGTGCTGCCATACCCCACGGTGCCCAATTGAAGATGGAGGTAGGGCAACGGCAGTGGACATGGTGTGGCACCCGGTCGGTATGGCACCGGGGCATATGATGAGGGAGTACAGTGCCACACCGACCAGTGGAGAACAGCCACAATGCCACCCTACTGCCACACCAATAGCCACTGATGGCCAACACCTGGGAGCCAAACAGGGGGCGGGCACTGACGAGACTCCACAGGGTACACTGTAGCCATGGATCCCAGTGCCTGCTTCCCATGGAGGGATATGCCTCCAGAGCACCACTCCACACAGCCCTGTGAGCCCCAGGACTGCAGACCCACCCACAGCCCCTGAACCTGCCCAACAGACAGCCTGCCTACCCTGGCCACAGACAATGCTACCTGTGCCTGTGGTGCCCCTGCCTCAAGGAGGACACTCCTCATGTGCAGTCAGCCAGTTGTCCTGCTTCCTGTCTGCACTGTTATGCCCTGCAATAGTCTATCCTCACTATATTATATTCTGTGGTATTGTGACTGGATGTCATGTACCATGATTGTATGCAGAGCGATGTTTACACATGGAATCGTCAAGGGTCGGGGCTGGGGGAACTGGGCAGAAGGGGGAGAGACAGGGCAAATTATGGGATAAAAACTTCTATAGAAAAAAAACAACTTTGGCAGAAGCAGGGACCAGGGGCAGGGTTTCTCTTACATTGACCAGAACACTTCTGGTCATGGCCCTTCTCCCATCCATCACCTCACTGGACTCCTCCAGCTCCGCTCAACCTCGACCACTCTGTTCGTTCAAAGCAGCTCCAAATAAAGTGTGCCCAGAGCATCCACCGAATATGTCAGTCAAATACCTCAAAATACAGCAAGTATTCAGAATTTGGCCAAAAGCATGCTGTAATTGGTAAATTCAGCTGTCAATTTGAATTCAGCCCACACCCTAGCTAAATACACCATTGTGCCCATGCAAATTATGGAACCCTTTGACATACAGGGCATATTTAGAGGCTCCTGGAGGTGCAACATAAGACTTCCAAAAAACTGCTCTTATCAATGTGCACAATGGTGTGTCCTCCGCCTCACCAGCAGCACAGCTGCCGGTGACACCCTTCCACAGCTGCCCCAAACCCACATGAATAAACTCCCTGGTAATCGTTTGGTACCTCCCTCCTGCCTGATCCCTCACTGAACAGAAAAACCTCCTGAAAGTTCAGTAGTACCCCCCTCCACCCAATCTCTGAGTGAAAGGAAAAACTCCTGGTATCCCAGTGTGGTACCCCTCCGACCAATCCCTGAATAGAACAGCAACTTCCTGGTATTCTAGTGGTACCCTTACCTCTTGCCTGATCCCTGAATACAAGAGTGGCTTCCTTGATAGTCCAGGGTACCCTCACCTCTTGCCTGATCCTGAATAGAAAACTGACATCCCTGGTAGTAAATTGGTACCCCCTTCTGGCTGATCCCTAACAGAACAATGACTTCTCTGATAGTGCAGTACTACCCCCGCCAAGATTCCGAGCGTAATGGAAAATCTCCTGATAATTCAGTGGTAACCTTTCCTGCCCTGATCCCTTTTATGCTACATAACCCCCCAACCCCTCCCTGTACAAACATTCAACATCCACCTGGCCCACCCCTTACCCTGTCCACACTGACTCCCAGCATAAGCCTGTCCAGGACAATGTGCAGAGCTGGAGATGGCAAGCAGCACTGACCCTTTTCTCAAAATCTTGGCCAACCATCATCTGAATGATTGGACTGAGCAAACTCAAACTGTAAAAACAGCTGTTTCTACCGTTATGTATACACTCGGCCCCTATCATTCTGATGGTGGCTAGCAGATCAGGTGGTTGGAGGAGGGTCTGTGTCACACTATCTCCAGCTCTGCACATGGCCCTAGACTGGCTTTTGCTGGGTGAGTCGGTAGGGGTGGGAGTTGAGGGTTGTGCCTGCTGAGTGGGTGGGCTGGGCAGGGATTGGGAGGTTTGAGAATAGTATAGCTGGGAATGGTCAGAAAGGGATAGTCCTGGACAACCAGGGAGGTTTTTCCATTTAATTAGGGATTAAGTTAGAAGGGACCACTGGATGACCAGAGAGGTTTTTCCACTCAAGCAGGAATTGGGAGGGTGGGAAGTACCACTGGTCTACCAGGAAAGTTGTTCTTCTTGTCAAGGATCAGGTAGGAGGGTGCTACCACTGGACTGCCTACGAGTTTTTTCCATTTAGTCAGGGATCAGGTGAGAGGGTGGCAACTCTGAACTACAGAGAGGTTTTTCTATTCAATCAGGGATTGGATAGGAGTTGGTACCAAAGAATACTAGGAAGCTATTTATTTATTTATTTTTATGTTTTGTTGACCAAGAAAAGAAAACTAGGCAATTCTGCCAATGTTCGGCCTCATCCCGGGGAGAGATACAGATGGAATCCAACTGAAACTGAGCCAGATTAAGCTGTTGTGGTAGTTTTAGTGAATGAACGAAATGTGGCCAGAATGCTGGGGGGAATTCTTCTACTCTTTTCAAGAAATGCCATGGGTTCTTTAATGTCCACCTGAACAACCACCAGAAGAGGTAGACAGAACCTTGGTTTCATGTCTCATCTTTACGATGGAAGTTATTTTAATCTGGGATATTGTGAGACAGGGGTACCACTGGACTACCAAGGAGTTTCTTCCATTCTATCCAGAATTGGGCAGGTGGGGGATACCACTGGATAACCAGAGGCTTTCTTTCAGTCATGAATGGTGTGGGGGTTGGGGCAATTTCTGAGGCACTGCAGAATGCCTTTCCGCACTTGTACATGGAGGCCTTGCACAGAGCTGATAGTGGCCACGTCATGGAATGCAAATGGCCCCTAAGCACCTTGCATGCCACTTGTGGTCATTAGCATGCTGGTCTCTGAATATGGCACCTGGGAATAAAAGGTGCTATTCCATTTGTGAAGCACTATCCCTCTTTGATCCTGGGTGTCTGTTGCCAGCATGGGGCTCTGCTAGTGCCATGCATGTGCACTTTGCTCCAGGGTTAACAACCCAATATTCAGACAGGTAGCACATCATGCGGGCAGGGTGCACCACCTGTATGATAGTTTCCTGAAGACAGTGAGTTATGTTTTATACAGTGCTATTTTTGCATGCCACAAATGACCACGGTTGAATAGGGACCATGTTGCTGTGCCTCTTGTTATTGGTTCAATGTCAATATAGCGCAAATTAATGGGTGAATGAAATCTGGGTGAATTTTATACACCGCCATTAATTAATTAATGTGACTGCAACACCTAGTCCCCCCTGCCAACAGTCTCTGCCCTGCCACATAGCGGCTCCCTGCACTGACAAGGCCTCTGGCTGCCTTCATCCCACCCCCCTCACTATGACAATGTCAATGACTGCTGCCCCTTTTCCACACCTCACTCACACCCCCTTCCTGACCCACTTGCTCCCGTTGCCCCTTTCTAACTCCTGTCTGCCTTTTTCTCCCACTATTTTTTTGCCAACTATGCTCAAGTTTGCCTGCATTGATTGCTTACTGTGTACTCAAACCTATTGTATTGTAACTATAATTGCCACTTTTTTACTGTCTTGCTTGTATAACCTTTGTAAGTATTGTCTACCCTCCCACTGACATGCAACCTTTGTAGACGAGCTTCTAGCTCAAAGGTGTTTAATCCTAGATTTCACTACATAAATAAATAAATAAAAATTAGAGTGACGGCAGCTCCCAGCGACCACATAAGCGAGCTAATTCATTCATAGCGAACAGTTAATTTCGGCTACATTATGCACATTTACAAATGAACATGCAGGTTGTAAGCTATTCCATGCAAATACTCCTGGCAGGTGCAGGTGGAGTATTGACCAACCACCTGCAGCATCTTTATACTACAGCTCCACCCATCTGCACCCATGTCACGTAGGGAGGCTCTCTGCTCCCTGCAGGCCCCCATGGGATCTTGCTCGAACCCACATCTTAAATATTCTAACACCACGCACTCATGGGTCGAGGGTAAGCTATTATTTGTATCACAAGATAGGTGAGTGGCTATCATTACATGTGCACCCTATATAGCTATCGCTGTAATTGCTGTTTCAATGTGCTAATACAGTCGCTCATATGTGTATGCGCTAACATTGTGCATTCGCTGTATGTGTGTTTGCTGTACTTTTGTCGCTCAAATGTTTTTGCTGTATTTCCAATGCTATAATGATGTGATACCAGTTGTCAGCACATAAGGACCTCTTGGCCCACCTAGTCTGACCAGTTTTCCCTGCCTACTGTGCCTCTGCAGACCCTACTCGATCTCCGGTCATCTCCTCCACTTGCCCTACTACCAAGGTCCCCTTGTAGCTCTCCCATGCATGATTGAATTCTGTCACTGTTTCGGTAGCCACCACCTCTGATGGAAGACTGTTTCAGGTGTCCACCACCGTCTCGGTGAAGAAGCAGTCCCTCTGAGCCTCCACTCCGCCAACTTCATAGCGTCACTCTTTGTCCTTGAGCTTCTTTTTCTATGGAAAATGCTACCTTTCCGTATCTTATTAATACCTGTTAGGCATTTCACTGTTTCAATCATATCCTCCTTTCTCCTCCTCCCGTCCATAGAGTACATATTAATTTCCTTGAGTCTCTCCTCGTAGGGCTTTTGATGCAGGCCCTACACCATTCTGGTAGCCCTCTTTTGTACCACCTCCATCTTATTAATGTCCTTCTAGAGGGGGGCCTCCAGAATTGGACACAGTACTCGAAGTGGGGTTTTACCAGTGATCTGTACAGGAATAATATTACAGGTATGCAATTTCTTGCCTCCTCTCTGTTCCCACTTTTGTGAAGTGGGACCACATCTGCTCTCCTCCAGTCCCTTGGAACCTCCCATGTTTCTAATGATAAATTGAACAGAGTTGTCAGAGGTGCAGCCAGCACCTCTTTGAGCTCCCTCAGTATCCTGGGGTGCACCCCAACAGGTCCCATTGCCTTGTCTGCTTTTAATTGTGCTAGTACCTTGAGGACTTTCTCCTCTGTAAAAGGACTGGTGTCCGCCTCCCTACCATTTATGCCTTGTCCCTTATCTGTGGCCTGTCACCTACCACTTCTGTAAATACAGTACTGCACAAAAGTATTTGTTCAACATGTCTGCCTTCTTTGGTCCTTTTCCTTGCAAACTCAAGAAACTCCTCTCAGACTTACAAGAAAACACAAAAGGATGGGGACAGAGAACACTATCTGAAGAAGCAGAGATAATCTGGAAAAGTAATCAGAAGGCTAAATCACAGACAGAGGAAGGTATAGCCCAGGCTATTAAAAAGGTGACAAGACCCTCTTCAGATACATTAGCAGAGGAAAAAGACCAGAAAGGGATTGTTGGGCTGAAGAAGGAAGGAGGAGAAAGGTGGAGGATGACCTAGAAAAGGCTGAGATACTGAATGAGTACTTTTGCTCAGTATTCACCAGGGAAAGGACGGTGAGGACCAAGACTCAGAGGGTAGTCAGGGGAGAGAGGCAGACACCAGCCCATTCATGGTGGAAAGAGTCCTAGAAGAACTCAGGAAAATAAAAGCAGATAAGGCAATGGGGCCAGATGGGATCCACCCCAGAGTACTAAAGGAACTCAGGGAAGTGCTGGTGGAACTACTGGCTACCCTTTTCAACTCATCACTAAAGACAGGGGAGGTACTTGAAGACTGGAGGAGGGCAGATGTGGTCTCTCTCCACAAGAGTGGAAGCAGAGAGGAGGCAGGCAATTACAGGCCTGTAAGCCTGACCTCAGTAGTGGGGGAAACTAATGGAGTACTTACTTAAGGAGAGGATTGTGAAATTTCTGGAGGATAGCGGGGCACAGGATCCAAGGCAGCATGGATTCTCAGTGGGAAGGTCCTGTCAGACGAATCTTATAGATTTCTTTGACTGGGTAACCAGGGTGGTAGATCAGGGAGGGGTGGTGGATGTGGCCTACCTGGATTTCAGCAAGGCCTTCGACACCGTCCTGCACAGGAGATTGCTAAATAAATTAGGGAGCCTGGAAGTGGGTCCTACTGTGGTAAAGTGGGTCGAGAATTGGCTAAGGGATAGGACTCAGAGGGTAGTGGTAAATGGCATGAAATCTGAGGAGAGGGAGGTAACCAGTGGGGTGCCACAGGGGTCGATGCTGGGGCCCAGTCTTAGTCAATGTCTTCATTAACGACATTGCAGAGCATCTGGAGGGAAAGGTGTGCCTCTTCACAGATGACACCAAGGTCTGCAACAGAATAGACACACTGGAGGGGGTGGAAAAAATTAGAAAGAACCCAAGCCTATTAGAGGAGTGGTTGGGCAGTTGAGTTTCAGTGCTAAAAAGTGCAAGATCATGCACCTGGATCACAGGAATCCAAGGGAGGAATACAGGATGGGTGGGGAAATTCTGGCCACCACAAGTCAGGAGAGAGACCTGGGGGTATCATGTCTGATGTCCTGAAGGTAACAAACAGTGTGAAAAGGTGGTGGGAGAGCAAACAGAATGTTTGGTGCATAGGGAGGGACATAATAAGCAGGAGGAAAGAGGTGGTGATGCCACTGTACAGATCACTGGTGAGGCCTCAGCTGGACTACTGTGTCCAGTTCTGGAGACCACATCTCTGGAAGGACATTGTCGAAATAGAGGCAGTCCAGAGAAGGGCAACAAAGATGTTACATGGACTGCACCAGAAGCCCTACGAGGAGACTTAAGGACCTTAATATCTGTTCACTGGAGGAAAGAAGGAAGGAAGGAGATATGAAAGAGACTTTCAAGTACCTTTAGGAAATAAATAGGGTACAAGTAGAAAGCATATTTCAGAGAAAACTCTGCACAAGAACAAGGGGGCATGATAAGGCTGAAGGGTGGAAGGCTCAGCAGTTATGTTAGGGCATACTTTTTCACTGAAAGGGTGGTGGAGCCGTGAAACAACCTTACAGCAGAAGTAGTGTGGGAGAAAACAATATGGGGGTTCAAGAGTGCATGGGATAGACAAAAGGGTACCCTGGAGATGTACAGAGCAGGAGAGCTGCAGATCAAGTGGGATCTAGGGCTGCAGCAGTGAGTAGGGCAATAGGCAGACTAGGTGGGCCATGTTCTCCTTATCTGCCAACAGGTTCTATGGTTCTATGTTTCAAAATCCTTCTTTCCTGTTATCCTTACTATTCACCATCTGGTCTTCCTCTTCTCACTCATATATCTAAAGAAAGTTTTATCCCTTCTTTTAATTGGGCAATATTCTCCTCTGTTTGTGCCTTTGCAAGTCTAACTGCGTCCTTGCCTCCTTTGTTTCTCCAGGAATTTTCCTAGCCTTTTCCTTTGGCATCTTTTTGTACTTTCTAAATGCTAGTTTTTTGCTCTTACTCTTTCTGCTCGTCTTTGAGAGAACCATAGTGGTCTCTTTTTTCTCTTGCCCTTGCTAACCTTCCTGACAGAGATTTGTTGCTTTTTCAATGCCCCCTTTATTTTTGCCCATAGTTCCTCAATTCCCCCCCAGATCCTCTATCCCTGCCAGGGTGTCCTTGAGGCATTCTCCCATTTTCCTGAAATTGGCCCTCCTGAAGTCCAGGATCCTCATCTTAGTGTGGCTCAGTTCTGCACCAGACCAATTTATCCTAACAAGGGATTTAGTTGTTTTGTTTATTACCCTGTTCCAAGCAGCCTCCATCCACCAGTCAGTCCTGCCCCATCACCACAACTTCTCTAAGGACTTACTGGCCGTGTCTTTCCCCTAGGCTCCCCCCCCGGGGGGGTCCTCGAGACCCCAGTGGCCACCGTCAGACAAGATCCATTTTTGAGGCTACTAGCCTAGGTCATCAGGTGCTGGGCCTGTGGCTGACTGGAGACATCCTGTTGGCCATGATTTACCGATTTTCTCCCCTTGGGGAGAGTGGGCATGTAAAGATGTGATGACACACATCCCGTGCTCCCACAAAATGTGCATCAATGTCTGCTGCTTCTCCCTCAGTTTTAGTGGTCCTGCACTGCCTTCCAGGCCTGTGCCAGGCTCCACGACCCACCATTCCTGGAAGAGGACAGCAGTCGTAAAGACACTTGATCCTCCTTCCTCCCAGCTGACCCTCTGATGCCCCAAGCTCATTCCTGAACTCGAGTCGTTGGTACCACAAGTGATAGCTCTACCACTGTGCCTGCAGGTCGGCCTCCAATAAGAGATTTCTAAAGTCAGTTATCAGGGCTCTACAGGGTTGGGATAGGCTTGCACTAGGCCCCACCTATCTGAAGACCACAGAATGGGTCTAGTACAGGCCTGGTCTGAGCCTGTAGGGCCACAGTCACAGACACTAACGATCCCCTACTGGAATGGATAGGGCCAAAACTACTAGCTCTCCCAACTTTCCTCAAATCGCATCTCCCTTTGATATGCCCATCTACCTGGTTGAATGAAGTGGTACCAAAGTCCCTGGGTTTTCTGCTTTTACCTACAATCCCTAGTGGTCCAGGGGTCACAGAGTGGTGTAAACATCTTCCGTTTTCACAGACACCCCTCCTCATGGCCACAAGTCATTACAGGGTCACACCATCTCCAAATATGGGCTTTGTGAGCAGTTCACATGTGTGGTCCATGCCTCCTTTCCAGTTTCCATCCAGTAACCACAGCCCATGCTACTCACACCAGGAGGTTCAGGAGCAGTCAGTATGAACATATGCTACCATGCATAGGGTAAACTGAAGCTTACACAGAATGTGGGTTCTACATTGCACTGTTTGTCCCAGCCCACTATGAAAACCAGGTTCCAAGCACCATAAAAAGCCAGCTTCAAGGGTCAGGGTTCACCAAACAGAACCAGTAAATGTTCCTGACTTTGAGGTTTCAACAGTAAGACATCTAGCTATGCATAGAGACAGACACCAGCAGACAAGAGGAACTGAGTATGACTGGGGTACACGTAGGGCTCAGATGCCTTGTGACTAGGCAAGTGGAGCATGTGAAATCTCAGTTTGGACTATACTGGCTGCTATGTTTCACTGCTGGAGGACAACAGATTTTTTATGGGGGTATGTGCCTCATCTGGCCAAGGACTTGAGCCACCATTGGAGACAGAATGGGCTGTGTAGTAGGAGATGTACTGCTTTTCACAGCCATCAATCTCACTGCAACCTTGGAGAACAAGAGGCCGCCATCTTTGCTTCAACTGATTTGTAAATAAAGTGCAACTGCAGTTCACTAGTTCACCGCTGTGTTGCCATTAGGCATGACAGTTGTTTGTGTGGTGGGAATGGAGGAATGTGTGCAAATCCATGTCTGGAAATTAAATTTAAAGTCTGACTCAGTTTCAGGAACACAGTGGGGAAAAGGAAGGCTGCTGCCATGTGAAATGTGACCTCCCACAGGGAAAGATCCAGTAGGATCAAAACGGTTGAGGTCCTACCTTATTGTGCAGTGTGAAATAAGTACATCTGATCTATTAAACTGTGGTGTTTTAGGATATTTTGGTGTGTTAAAAGCATTTTTAGATAATTTCCAAAATGATGTGATATTCAGTATGATGCTTTGATTTAAGCATGGTTACTGGGTTATTTAACCCCACTTTGGTTCTTTTGCACAGCCCCACTAACCATCATGAAAAGCATGACTGTGCATCACAAAAGCATGACTGTTGCAGCACGAAAAGCATAAAAGTACAGTTGTTGATAGGGAAAGCATGCCCTGACCCTGACAGATATGCCCTTTCTGTACCGAAGGCATAGTTTTCACTGGTCTTATTCCACTTCCAGTAGTGCAATTACACCAACACCACTAAACAGCATTCAATATATAGGTTTCAAAATTCAGATTAGAGCTCCAATTTCTTCTAGTTCAGGGCTCAAGGAACTTAATAAATGACTGATGTTAGCATACAATTATAAAACTGATAGGAGAGATGCTAAAGACTGATAGGCTGAAGCAGATGTTGACCCATGACAATATCTTAGTTTATCATCATTGGTCCCAACTGAATAACAAGATTCACCATATTTCAACAATCTGGAGCAATTTTATAATTACAATAATACACTACAGGGTGTGATATATCATTAGATACCATCTCTTGTTCAGTGGGCGAAGACACTCAGCTACACTTCATACTTCACAAGCCACCACCCAAGGAGTGATGATATGCTATGATATACCAAACCCTGTCATAAATTATTGCTTAACTTGTTGTACACCTAGGGCATTTTCCAAATGTGTCATGCGAACTGAGCTTTACAGAATGTGAAAATACCAGTTGCATGAAACAAATGACACATTGTTGTTTTCCTCTCAGAGTCCACACAAGAAATCTTGTATGAGGTCCACTAGACCCTGGAACAGATAAGTGATGTGGGAACTGTGGGTCCTTTCTTACTTTTAAAGAAAATGCTAGTCTCTTTGTCTACTTGTCATTGTAATTTGCTAATTATGCATGTGTGTGTTATGTTTTATGCAATATTTATTCTGACATTTTGTGTGTAATGCTCATTAGTGCCTTTAGGAATGGGGATCTATGCTATAAGGTCCTTCCACTAAACAATTTGAAATTTACTCAGTAATTCAACTGGATGGAATTCCTTTGGAAATGGCACACATTTGTGAAGACAAAAATAATACTTTATTTATTTACTGTATGTATACAGTATTTATAAAAAATATTTATAAACAATGTATTTAAGACAAGTATTGTTTCCAATGGTATCGGTAGAGTTTACAAAATGGCATCAGATCTTGGGAGTTATCATGAGGCAGGATGTCTAGGGATGTGTGTTGCTGATGTACTCTTACATCGAAGACGGATGTGTTAGGTGCTCTCACTTGACAGCACCAGGAGGGAAAGAAAGAAAGTCCACAGGGCCCAGAGCAGGCAGATGAAGCCTAAACCCAAACCCTCAGATTATGGAATAGCGTTCCCTCGTGAAGTTATTAAGGGTGAGTATGCTCATGTTGGATGGGTTTTCAATATCTCCTGCAGTCAGGTCATCGCTGCTATTAGTTACGAATATTTATAATTGAAAACAGTTTTATGTTTTTGTGATGAATTACACCATTGTTTTTTTGGCAAGATGGACCCATTTCTTTCTCCAAAACTGTAAACATACTGACCCTTAAGTCTGGCATGATGAATTTCCTCTTGCATGACTCTGGGATGTGGGGCCACATTTTTAACAGAGCTCTCATGGTTTAGCAACTGTATCTCAAACTATCCTGTCCCATTTATTTTTATATTTGGCTCACGCATGCGCAACCAACATATTAGGCAATGAATTTGGGCGTGGTCACTCTTGGGCGAATGCAGGGCACGCATCAGTAGCTGTGTCCCTCATTCCACAATAAGCCTGCATGTTGGCAGCACACCATGCGTACATAGGGTAGCAAGCACATCTAAAGAAAGGTCCCTGCAATGCGAGCAAAGCTCGTCATATGCAGCGAACCTCCCGGAGTGCTTTCCCTGGTGAAAAAAAATTTAACATGGCGGCACACTGTCTGCAATAATGCCGACTTCAGGGGTGCTCAATCCCCCTGTCAGCATGCCCTGCACCAATGTATGTGCGAAGGGCTCACTCCCCATCGGCATAATACACCCCCATTTTGTTATGTGCCGGGGTGCCCAATCTCCGCTCTTCCCCACACTTTCATTGTGTGCCGATTGGGATACCCAATCCCCCGTCGCCTACAATATCCCCCCCAAAACACTTAGGTGGCACACTGGGAACCCACCCCAGCATGCCAAATCCCCTGAAAAATAAAAACTGTCCTGCAATGTTTTTTTTTTTTTTAACCCTGTGAAAGAAGAAAACGGTCCCTCATGGTCTCCCTGCCCCCTCCCACAACCCACGCCTACCCTCTGCGCACCCTGCCTCCCCACACCCCTATCACCCATACTTACCTCCAGAGTCTGGCACGATGCTCTTCGGTGGACTGGGAACACGTCTGCTCTCTTCAAAGCTGACCGCGAACTGAAGAAATGCTGGTTAGCTGTATAATGTCATAAATAGGGTTTTTTCAACTTTGGAGCATATCTCAGGCATTTTTTGGAATTTTTGCACCAAATTTTCAACATGGGATTATTGGGAACCCTCCTCAATTCAGTCACTGTCATGGCGTTATTTGGTCCCGAAAGGTGATTTCATGGTCACTGCGCAGAATCACCTTTCAGGACTGAGTAACGAAACGACAGTGCCACTGTTCATGAGGAGGGCTATCAAAAACCTATGTTGCATATTTGGTGAAAAAATCCCAAAATGGCTGTTTTATGAGCGTGCGTTGCGCTGTTTCCATGCACACTCATAACTTCATGAATTTGTAATATTTTCACTCCAGATTTTCAAAATTGCGTTTTCCACACCTCCTGATGAACAGTATAGCTGTCATTTTACATATCCTGGCTGAAATGTGTTTTTGCACATCCGGAGCAGAATAGTGCGGTTGTTATGCAAAATCAGTTTTTGGGACAGTTTGAGAACATGACAGTGACACTGTTCATGAACAGAGGTTTAAAATGCCTATGTTGAAATTTGGTATCAAAATCATAAAATTCAATGTTGCAAGCATGCGTCGCAGTTCCACGCACCTTAACCCATGGAATTTGCAATATTTTCATGCCAAATTTTCAACACTGGCATTTTTCACACCTCTTATCAACAGTACAGCTGTTATTTTTCACAGCTGCCCAAAATGTGTTTCTGCAGCTGTGGCACACAATGGCGCGGTCACTGTGGGAAATCAACTTTTGGGACAGATTAACAAAATCACAGCACCACTGTTCATGAGGAGGTCTCAAAATACCTAGGTTGAAATGTGGCTAGAAAACTCCCAAAATAATTGGGTTACAGGCGTGTGTTAAGCAGTTTCTGTGCATGCTCATGACTTCACCAGTTTTTCATATTTTTACTTCAGATTTTCAATGTTGCCATTTTTTTACGCCTCCTCATGAACAATACAGTTGTCATTTTCCACATCCTGCCCAAAATGTGTTTTCATCTCTGTGTCGCCAAATAGCATAGCCACTGTGCAAAACCACTTTTCAGTTAACAAACTGATTGTGCCGCTCTTCATGGGATGGGGGTCACAAAAAGTCCATGCTGAAAATTTGGAGTGAAAATACCAACACTGCGCCTATGGTGTTAGGGTTTCAACTGTAGCACCCACCCTGTAGAGACTGACAGGCGTCAGGGGTGTGACATGGGATCATTGGCTGTAATGCTCACACCATTCCACCCCCACCCCCACTCTGCAGCTAGTGACAGGCATTGTGATGTGCCTTGCAGTGTTCAGCCACAAAGTTCACCCCATTCTCCTATACTGCACCCACCTCAGTGTATTTCCTTATGGAATGGGGTTAGTATAATGCCCAAAGACCCCAAAGCACACCACAACACTTGTCAGTGTCTGCAGGGTAGGGTGAGGTAAAATGGCATGAGCGTTGTAGCTGATGACACAAAGGCACACCCCAATGCTTGTCAGTCTCTGCAGGGTGGGGATGGGGTTGGCTTCACTTCAATACTTCACTGCCATTCCTATTATGCGTCTCTAACTCCTGCACTACCAATGCCAATGCCAGCGAGACAACATTCAGCATTGACAAATGCTTGTTTTAATGGGGACAACAGAGCCTGTGAGAGCGCCCTCCAGCACATTACTGGCCTGACTCCTGACTTCCTGTTTCTGACTCCCAGATATCACTAGCAAAAATTGCCTTCCCACCCCCCTCCAGTAACCACACACTTTGGCTTATTGTAGCCCCGCTGAGATGCAGTATCTTGTTTACCATCCCCCATGTCATAAGTCCCCCTCCGTTACAGCTGTTTGTGTCCCCATTCTAGTCAAAGCACCGGGGCATGGGTGTCCTCCATTCTGGGAGCCTAATTAGATTTTGTTGCACAGATTTTGGTATCCCAGTTTTCATTTCTAGACCGTAGTTCTCCATTTCTTGTTCCAAAACATCAACATACCTTTTTTTTTTTTTTGCTTTCTTTCATTCCTAAAGGAAGCTATGGGATTTTGACATTTTTAAAAGTTCCTGTTCCCGTGCCATGCCCTCCATGGGAAAAAGTTAAATATCTTTGCACAGTACGGTGCTGTTTGCCATCAGAAACATGTGGCAGTACCATCCAAATGCATCCACAGTATTAATCTAGTCAGTATTTACACTCAGCAGGTAACCTCAGTGGAAGAGATTTCTAAAAATTGTGACTGGCTACCATCTTTCATGACATGAGTCATTAATTTCAAAATTTGCTGTAAAACTGTTTTACAAATATCTAAGAAAATAAAAATACACTGAGCATCAATCTTGCATATCAGAAATACATTTTGCCAAAAACTACATGATGAAATTTTTGCCAATTGACAAATACTACTCCTAAGAGACACTGTCAACCATTTTTGCGTCATATTTCTAGTTGAAAACCCTCATTTTATTATTGCTTGCCTTCTTTAAAATTCAGCGATGATGTTTGTTATTTTATCTGCTTCCTCTCTAAGTAGAACTGAAATACATGCTAATATGTAATTATACCCAAACTTGTTTTGTTTTGAATCGTTGGCTTAATCTTCTTGCATACTTCCTGCATATTAGGAACACATGAAGTCAGTTGTTTATAATTGTGTAACCTCTTGCCTCAGGTCTTCCGTGAAAATGGGCTCGTTCCATGACATCTCACCTGGTAACCAAGATTTAATGAATAGATTACAGACTTTGTCACTTGCATAAAAACAGAAATGGAATCATCTAATATTTAAATCAATTTAGATGTATTATTACATACTACTTTCGCATGATCCATAAAGAGCCATTGAGATCATTGGGAAAATGCTGAACACATCATATTTAGGCAGAATTTTACTTATAATTTCAATATTTCTTCTTTTTATATTTACCCTTCCCCTGTTTTTTCATTTTAATGGCAACTGTTTGAAAACAGGAGCTCTGCTACTTGGTCTTCATCTGCTCTGGTAGCCTTTACAAGAGAAAGCCTTGTCTTGTGACATCATACAGTCATTTTTACTTCAACAAGTGCTTTTCTTTTAATCAGTATTCCACTTGCACAGTACTTTAATTTGGTGGTTGGCCAACTATGTCGGTCATATGAGAGGCTGCGGGTGCTGTCGGCATGTGGCAGCCTGGCCATTTTCCACCTGGATTTTTCTCCCATGCTGGAGCACTGGGGCGTGTGCGTCAACTTGCGTCATGCTCTAGCTCTTCCCTCTGACTGCTGTTCCACTGTGCTGCTGCCCAGACTCCAGGTGACAGTCTTTGCAGCAGAACTAGTGTCCTTCCTCCCCGAGAAAGGAGAGTTGACATTGAGTGCTTGATCCTCCCTCACCCTACTGGCCCACTAAGCAACCCTGTCTGTTCTCGAACTCGGGTCACCAGCATGAGGTGTGTAAGCACAATTGCTCTCCCACTGGAATGGCACTTCAACAATTTCTGATGTCACAGAAGAGAAATATCATTTGTCTTGTAGACAAGCAGCCAGAGCAGAGGAAGACCATGAGATAGAGATCTTGGGCTATATTTTCAACCAGTCATGGCACAATTTGGTCACACTTGCAGTACTTCCAACAAAATTGATAAACCACAGAAATTGTAGTCTATCTTTTTGCTGCAAGTGTCATGAGCAGCACACTGTAAATGGCGCATGCGTCAGATATTTGATGCATGTGTCATTTTATGTCCACAATGTTGCAGATGCATCCCAGTATTTAAAATGCATACCCAAACATTCTCTCACACTTACACAGACACAGCTGCAGTAGTACAGCAGCCCCAAGTGCTGCATCCAGACCTGTGAAAATCTAGGCCCCTTGACCAGGTATCAAGCTCTGATCCATAATCAAACCATAAAATAATTTATAGGGAATTGCAAGAGAAATATGGTTTACCTTCTTGCGACTTTCACAGATTCTGACAAGTCAGACATATACAATCTCATGACCTGATCACTAAACTAGATAGGGACATAACTCCCTTAAAGGACTTGCTGTACTGGGCGGCTGTGCTGAAGGGGAGAGGGGACACCATGTCACAGGCATTTAAAATGCTACTAAGGGAAAATCATCCAGAGTATACTACTCTGAAGCAAAAATGGGAAGTCAAGGCAGGAAAAGACTGGGAAAAAAATCTGGGAAAAGGGTTGGAGTGTCACTGCTTCCCCACTTGGAAGGAATTTAGGTGGAAGTGTTTAATTCGATACTTCCATGTTCCAGCCATCACTTGCCATTTTAAAATAGATCGGACAAACCTGTGTTGGAGGTGGTGTGGACAAATAGGAATGCAATACCATATTTTCTGGGCCTGCCCAAGGATTACTGCTTTTTGGGCCAGAGTACAACAGGAGCATCAAGGTTTGGGGAATTAACATTCTTTATGACTTCAAGATTCTTCTATTAAGAATGAAGGTTAATGAAACTGGTGATAACAAACAACAGGGCCTGTTTTGGATTCTATGTACTGCAGCTTAAAAAGAGGTCACTTCTAACTGACTCACACCTGTTGCCTCTTCCTTTGACTCATGGGTTACACAGGTTAATATATTCAAAGGATAGAAAAGATTACAGCAAAATTATGAACATATGAATTTGCCATCAGAAACAGACCACCGGTCTATCAATGTCTGCCAGTGTGCAGCTAGCTCCCTAGATTGCAGCTAGCCCAACCCCCTCCCATCTGTCATTCCCATGACGGCCTCTGCCCCCTCCACCCAGACCCTCCCTTGTGCTCTGTCCCACACCCTCTTAAAATTTCATACTGTCTTACATGATAACATCTCCTCTGGTAGAGCATTCCATTTAGACACTGCCTTTCCGTGAAGTAGTGCCTCCTCATCTCCCTCCTAAATCTTCCACCTCCTATCTTAGTCCGTGTTCCTCATGTCCCTACCCTTCCTCAGTTTAAACACCTCTTCAGTGCTAGCTTTGTTTATCCCTCACATACTTGAACATTTCAATCATATCCCCCCGTCCCTCCTCTCCTCCAGCGTATACATATTCAACTCATTCAGCCTGTCCTCGTAGGCCTTGCCCTCCATCCCCTGTAACATTTTTGTTGCCCTCCATTGCACACCTTCCAGTAAATGAATATCCATCTTCAGATTTGGCCACCAGTACTGCACACAGTACTCCAAGTGTGGCCTGACCAAAGATCTGTAGAGGGGCAGGATCATCTTCCTATGCCTGGACGAGAAACCACTTGCGATATAGACCAGCATCCTGTTCACCTTAGCTGCTGCTTTCCTGCATTGGGCAGAGTTGTTCATGCTCCCTGTTACCAACACCCCTGGGTTCTTCTCTTCCTCAGAGAACCGCAGCCTCACCCCTCCCAACCAATAGTCCCTCATTGTGTTCTCTGCCCTGAAGTGCATAACCTTGCACTTTTTTGCATTGAATCCCAGCTGCCACTTCTCTGACAATACCTCCAGTTTGGTTAGGTCCCCTTGTAGTTGTTTCCATCCATCCTCTTCATCCACCACTGCCCCCATTTTGGTATCATCTGTGGAACAGACTAACCCTGCTCTGTACTCCGTGTGCAATATCTGAGATAAAGAGCCCAAATAGCACCGGGCCCAGCACCAAGCCCTGTGGCACACCACTCATCACTGGTCTAAGTGTCGAGAGCCCCCCGCTACCACCTGTTGCAGCCTCCCCTGCAGCCAGTTCCTTATCCAGTTTGTCAGCTTCATCCCCACCCCTGCAGCAATCAGCTTCCCAGTCACATCATCATTGGTGTCAGACCCGCCCGATCTGTGTCTCCACAGAGCATGCACGCTGGCGTCCGCTGGAACACAGCCAGGGACTCATCCGCCACCACGCCCAGGATATCCGCTGGGCGGCGGTGTGCTGTGCCGATCGGGCCCCGGATGCCCATGGAGGTGGATGGCTGGTCCTCTGGGGCTGGACATGCCTCCACAGCAGCAGCAGGCACCCCTGCCACTGCATGCTGGTGAGCCAGTGCTGTAAGAGAACATAGCTGTGTATGTGCTGCCATACCTCTGCAGCCCCACCCCAGCCCGCCATACCTACCATGCAGTGATGGGCTCCTCCAGTCTGAAGCCACCACTCCCAGCACACCCTTGACTGTGCTGCACCACTGGAGCCACCACCAGTCCTCCTGTGCCGTGAGCTGTGGCACAGCAGCCTGGCCCCACCAGTGGTTGACCTGGCAGCCGTATGGCCACCACCTTCTCCTTGATCCGATGTTTGTCGGTGCCTCACCTTCTTCTTGCACTCCTGTGAAGACTGCTGGTGGCTGCCCTGCTGGTTCACAGCCGCTGCAACCTTCACCCAACCGCGCCCTAGCCTGGGGTGTGCCGGTGGTGCCACTAAGCAATGGCTCCCTTTCAAGGTACATCTTGAACAGGGCATCAGCCTCCACCTTTGTAAAGTTGGGCCTGCACTTGCGGGCAGGCCCACGCTCCTCACCCTCCTCATGCTCAGACATGTTGCTACCTGTGGGCATGAACACGTGGTTACTGGCTGCAGCGGCCCACCCCAGCCAGCCATCCCGCGGTCCTGGCTGTCCCCTCGGCAGGCGCAACTTACCTCAGATGGTTGCAATATCTGTCCATGGCCTGTGCTATTGTGTGGCGCCTTTATAGTGCATCACTTGCAAATGGGCTGTTGCACAATGGTAATGACATGCAAATATCCCCATTGTGCCACGGATAGGCTGATGAGCTCATCTGCATATGACTGCTGAATATCGCACTCTTGCACCTTGTGCAATGGACTTGTTCGAGGCGCATGAGTGGCACAATGCCATGCCTGCCGATGCAGTCGCCCTCGACAAGACATATGCTGCACAGCATGTGCTACCACCTGTTGTGCTACATGTGCTAGAGGCGATATAGGGGGCCATGGTAGTCCATGCGCCATGGACCCAATTGCGCTTGGGTGCTATTGGGCCTATGGCGCTCAAGCGGTATTAAGCCTATGGTACTCGAGCGCTATTGGGCCTATGGCACTTGGGCGTTATTGGGCCTATGGCGCTCGGGCACTATTGGGCCAATGGCACTTGAGCGCTATTGGGCCTATGGCACTCAGGCACTATTGGGCCTATGGCGCTTGGGCGCTATTGGGCCTATGGTGCTGGAGTGCTTTTGGGCCCATGGGGCATGGTGCTATATTGGCCCTATTGTGCACTATGTGTCATGGGCCCTATGACACCCACGCGCACATTGCGCATGCTGACCCCTAACCCCCGTCCTGTCCTTTGCCCTCTTGGGACCCCTGCTCCATGTGCCGGTGTGGCCATGCCCATACCATGCATCTCTGGAGATGTGCAATTGCAGGTGGCCGTGCAACTACCTACAAGGCGCACATCCTGTGCACATTCTGCACGTGCACTACTGGGTGCCATTTTGTATCTGTCAATTGCTGGAGCAGTATGGCACACTGTGCAGTGTGACAGGCAAGGAATTGGAGCCAAGTGGAGATGGTGAACCTAGTGTTCCAGGCGGAGCCCCATGCCATCATCCTGTTCGGACAGCAGCCCCTGCAGCGGACCAGGATCAAGGTGTGGCAGGCCTTGTGGATGGGCTGGGCCAGGCCACAGGTGTGCAGCACACCAAGGGAGCAGTGCCACCACAGGCCTGCTGACCTGGTGAGGAGGGACCCGGAGCGGCTGAGGGCGCTGCAGGCTGTGTCCGCAAGGGGGCCGTGCCACGGCCAGGTAAGTGGGCTCATACTGCACCTGTACATGACCACTGTACCATGGTGTTGGCAGGGCTGCATGCCATGCCAGGGGGGCCCTGCCATTGTGTGCCCTGTAGCATGGCATTGCCTGTCACTGGGTGCGCTGTGCCACCACTCTGCGGCCTTGCCCGTCTGGGGCGCACACCGTGCTTCAGGGTGGGGGTGGTTGGCTCATGCTGTGGCTGTGTTCTGATGTGTGCCTGTCTATGTTCCTGCCCTAGGGCCTCAAGATCGGAGGCATGCCAGGGTGGCAGGGGTGCCTGCTGCGGGCCCATCGACAGGAGAAGCAGGACCAAGTGGTGGCGGAGGAGCAGCTGCAGGATCAGCACGCGCAGCGCCGCGGTGGGCAGGTAGGCACTGTGCATTCCCTCATCGCTGTGCTGGGTGGTCGGCGGGGTTGGGGGTATGGCCATGGCCTCCTGTGCCTTGTGCCATGTCAGCTGTGTGCAACATGAGGCGCGGTGATGCGTGGCACCATGGGGTGGCCATTACACTTGTGGGGCAGCTGTAGGTGGGCTGGGTGTGCATCCAGCTGCCACCAGTGCTGCTGGGGTTCCGCTGCAGCACCGTGCCACCCACCTGCCTGCCTCTGTGTGGTTGGATGGCCCTTGGGCAGCGGTGTCCAGTGTTGTGCACTGTTGTGGCATGCTGGGTTGGCGGCAGGCATATGCCCACCCACTGCGGGTGGCCAGGGTGCCACTCCAGGGGTGTGTGTTCCCACTGTCCTCTGTGCACAGTGGGGGGCTAGGGTGGTATGGATGCACACTGATCATCTGTCCCTTCCTTTGCCATAGGTGTCTGGAGGGGATCCCACCTGCCTCTTTACTGTCACCTCCTGCGACACATCATCTTGATTACCTCCCATACCATGGAGATCACAGACCAAACCAGGGGTATCCTGCTCTGGGACCGGTGCAGGGGGAGGCACCAGGTGGCAGCTAACCATGGCCGGCCATAGTGGACACCTGCACCCTTCCTGCCCCTGACCTCCCTTCCCCTACCTTCCCCTGTCCAACTGTACAGACCCTGTCCCCTGTCCCCTTCCCTCCCTCACCTCCCCTATCCCTTGTTGTTTACTGTTGTTAACCTGTCAATACATTTGTTCCTTGCTTACCCATCTGTGTCCATGTCTGCTTTGCAGCTGGTAAGTGGGACCATGCTGCAGTGGTGTGGTGGGTGGCTGTGTGGTGCACCAGTGTTATTGTGCGGACCGTGCATGATGGTGACCTGCCCCATAGATGGTGGCTGTGCCTTGGAGTGGCCATGGGCTGGCTGTACAGGCTGTGTGGTGTGTGTTGGGTACAGTGTGCTAGGGGTGTGGCTTGCTGTGGTCCGGGTGGGTGGGGCATGCCGTCCGGTGGGGGGGTGGCCAGTGGGGGCGCAGCCTTGGATGTCAGTACTGCCTGTACCATGCATCCACCACTTCAGTGCAGGGGGGGTTGGCTGGCTGCATGCCTGCGCTCCATGGGCAGTGGTCTTCTGTGGGCCAGCTGTGTATCCCTACCAGTGTTCCTGGCCTGGATCCACCGCCTCCCTGCGCT
This sequence comes from Neoceratodus forsteri, assembly GCA_016271365.2. NCBI lineage: Eukaryota > Metazoa > Chordata > Ceratodontiformes > Ceratodontidae > Neoceratodus > Neoceratodus forsteri. The sequence goes on from CM028134.1 coordinate 31,437,846, forward strand.
GCCACCCCACCTTCTCCAATGTCTAGCTCCCTGCTGTGCCTGTGGCTGGTCCTGCTGTGCCTTGGTGCATCTTCCCCTGCCCCTTGAGCATCCCTGGTTGCGCTATGGTGCATGTCTGGTTGCTCCCTGGTGCACCTCTGACTGCACCATGGCGCATCCCTGCGATATTTAACTGTGTTGCACTGGCGCATGTTGCAGTGTGCAACCATTGAATATCCTAGTCACTGCACCATTGCGCAGTTGAGTTGTGCTGCACCGGGCTTGCATCTGCCTTTGACGCATTTCTGAATATCCGGCCCATTGTGTTTTTTATATAAATTGTGAGTACTCGTATTGTTCTGCAAATTGTGTGTATATATTGTGCTTTTTATTTAAATTGTGCAAATTCATCATGTTTTTATGTAAATTGTTTGTAGTTACTGTGTTTTTTATTTAAACTGCGTAGTTATTATGTTTTATGTAAATTTGTGTTCTAATTGCATTTTGTGTAAATCTGATGTACTTGTAGGGCCCCATATTCAAAAGGTTAGTGGGAGACTAACTGAGTTAGCACCTGTACTCACCTGAATTAGCACTGGCACTCAAGGCAGGGCCATATTCAGAGCCCCCTGGCGCGCCGCCCACATCCGTCAGCGTGATCATGTTAACCATACTGCTGCTCCAATACAAATGAGGGATTCCTTCATGCATAACAGTGCAGCAGTATATTCAAAAGGTTTGGCAGTGCTAAACAGCCCCCAGAGCAGCACAGTTTGTCACTGCCAGATAAAAATATCTTAATGCAGCACTTATGCCACACTGCTACCCCTAGAACGCAGAGCGACTGTAACGCAGCCACCCTCCCCTGTGTCTTATGGACCCCAACCCCAATTGCTCCTGCCATAATCATAAAAGTTGTCCCCTAATAGTCTAGTGGGCCCCTCACCCCAATTGCCCTTGCCATAAATGAAAAAAATAATTCCCTGGCAGATTAGTGGACCACCCCCCCCCCATCGTCCTGCTATAAGCATAGCAGTAATTCCCTGGTGAGCTAGTGCCCTCTCCACTGAGTGTGAATGACCCCCCAACACAAGCGACACCCTTACCCACCAACCCACTAAGGCCCCCCACCCTGCACTCCGCACCCATACAACACTCACCCATACCTCCATATCAGACTGGTGGCTGGCACAGCTCTATGCTCACCTCTTCAGTTGGCCTCCATCTGACAGTCAGATCATGATCATAAGTGAGTTCTGTACCTGTGATCAATGCAGAGTTCTTGGTGAGTGTTGAGGAGGGGTGTGAGGTGGGGGATACTTAATGGGTAGATGGGTGTCGCTCGCATGGGGGGTCATCATTCTTGTTAAGGGGTGGTGCTAACCCATGAGGGAATTACTGCCATTATTATGGCAAGGGTGAGGGCATGGGTGAACTAGACTACAGGGAATCACCATTGACTTCTACCTGGCATAGGTGCTATGAGGCCATATGCACATGCAAACGAGCCCATAACGGGCATGCAAACAGACCCTTAGTGCCACGATTGCTCAGTTGGCTCATTTGCATGCCTGGGCTGAATATGACTGACAGGAGCTCTGGCACTATCCTGTTTTGGGCAGTGCTATCTCCTGTGGAACATATGCAGCCTTAGAAAATATTGGCATAGCCCATATCCACTCAGTGATGCACCGACATAGCCCAATATTCAGTCAATGCCCTCCGTTAGTTGTTTGCACTGACTGCCTGAATATGGTGCAGAGCTGACCATGAGCTATTTTTAGCGCAGTGCTGCAGGTTGTGCTATGCTAGCAGCTGACTGAATATGGGGTCTGTCACAGATTCGCTCAGCCGGTCAGCCCTCTACTCCCAAAGTGCCAACTTCTGAGCATAGTTTTGTGAACTGTGTACAGAACACGGTAGACCTCTTGTCTGTTTTGTGGATTTGAGTCTCCTTAGTCCCAAGTTCTGAGAGTTCAAACTTGTTAACCTCTTGTTAGCATACCCAATTGTCAGGCTCAGACAATTCTGTCTTCAGGGGGCCAGATATCTTTGCCTACGGGCACCTAACCAGGTATTACAAAATGAACCCTTTTTGAACTCTATACAAGACCCAGAGAAACTCTTAAACTGTTTCCCAGTTTGGTACACCCTTAAACTCATGCACCGTGTCAGTTTTAAAACCATCTAACTTCACTTAAAACCAAAGAAATGTTTCAAGGCACACCAGGCAGTTTCTGTTTTTAAAATATATCTTTACTAAACAAAAGGTAAAATAGTAAACAATAATATACAGAACTGTTATCACAAAAATATACAAGTCATTAAACAAAAAGGTGTAAAAGTGCATCTATATTTTCTTATCCAAAAAAACACTTATCCTCCAAAGGCTTGATGTTGCTGTTTCAAAGTCAGGTAAAGAAGTCACTCTATGAAACCAGAATCATAGTTTTAAAGCTGCTTTCTCCAGCCCCTGGATGAGGTCACTGTACTTCCTCCCTATCAGGATATTTTTACTAAAAATATATCTCTACAGGAAACAGGATCCTTATAAGGCAGTAAGACCCTATTTTTCTCAGCATAACATCACTTTTCAAATGACACCTCTTTGATGAAAAAGGGTCTTCCTGATCTTCACAGTTATCAAAACCTTTTTAATTTCACATAGAAGTGTCATGCCCTGCTTTCCTTTCCTGTAAACATTGTAAAATGGATATGTTCTTTCCTGCCAACTTGGCTACTGATAATAGAACTAGCTAAACAGGATGTCCCTGATTTTAGGTACCTTTTAGCCCTGCAATTATCTTGGCCTTGCAGGTGTTAGATTTGTTTTATCAAGTTCCTGTGTGTGTGGTCATCTCATACTGAGATCTGGGGGATGTGTGTGTGAGTGAAGGAGGTCACTCCAAGTACACTGGCATTTCCCACAGACAAATTCAATACCACATTTCTGTTATTTTTAAGAAATAAAAAACGATACAGCATTCAGAGCTGGCTGTCTATGTCACAGTCCTTCCCCACCTAGACTGAAGTTGGGGGATCTATCCCCTACATGGGATGAGCTTCCCAAATCAGTTCACTCTTCATAGACCCTAGACAGCCCATCTGAGTTCCTATTCTTCGCTCCAGCACTATGTACAATTTTTAGATCATACCCTTGTGAAACAAGGCTCTATCTTAGCAGTCTCCCATTCTTCTTCCCCATCTGCATCAGCCAAACCAGGGGGTTGTGGTCAGTCTGCACCGCAAAATGCTGCCATACAAGTATGGCTCTAATTTCTTTGGGGCCCACACTACGGCAAGACACTCCTTTTCCACCAAGAAGTATGCTTGCTCCCTGCGAAGCAGCTTTCTGCTCAGGTACACAACTGGGTGATCTGTCCCTTGGCTAGACGTCTGGCTCAGAACTGCCCCAATACCCACGTCTGAGGTGTCCATATGAACTATAAAGGTTTTGCTATAGTCAGGACTTGTCAAAACAGGAGCACTGCACAGTGCCTCCTTTAGTCTGGTAAAGGCTTCCTCACAGGCTGGGTCCCAGGTAATTTTCTTGGGCATCCTTTTCTTTGTGCAGGTCAGATAAGGTGCAGTCAGGGCACTATAATTAGGCACAAACTTTCTGTAGTACCCTGCTGTCCCTAGAAGCTCCTGACCTGCTTCTGGGTTTCTGGTCTGGGCTACGCCTGGATCTCCTCTATCTTTATTTGGTTAGATGGAGCTGTCCCTGCCTAAAACATGTCCGAGGTATGCCACCTCCCATGGCCACCTGACACTTTTAGCTTTGACAGTGAGCCCGGCACTCTGTATCCTGTCCAGCACTTCACTAAGGTGGGATAGGTGTTCCTCCCAGCTGGTACTAAAGATGGCAATGTCATTCAGGTACACTACGGCGTACTCCTCAGCACCATTCAACACCAGGTTCACCAACCTTTGGAAAGTGGCGGGTGTTCTTCATTCCAAAAGGCATTATGTTAAACTCAAATAAGCCTATCGGAGTGATGAAGGCCGACCTCTCCCTAGCTCTGTCTGTCAATTCTACCTGCCAATACCCCTTGGTCAGGTCAATAGTCATAAGGTAGGTCACCCCTCCCAACTTGTCCAGGAGTTCGTCCATCTGGGATTTCGGATGGGCGTCAGACTTCGTGACTGCATTCAGTCTGCGATAGTCCACACAGAAACGAGTCGAGCCATCTGGCTTGGGCACAAGGACTACAGGTGAGGCCCAGGGGCTGTGAGATCTCTGAATTACCCCTAAATCCAGCATCTCCTCCACTTCCCTCCTAATGTCCTTTTGGACAACCTCTGACACCTGATATGCTGTCCACCGTATGACGTCTGTGTCCCTGTCTCCACATCGTGTGTTGCTAAGGGTTAGTCAGGCTCGGGCTAAACAAGGGGCAAAGTCTGCTAAAACCTCCCTCACTTTCTGGATCTGGTCCGGGGTCGGCTGGGGAGACAAATTAACTGCCTCCACAGAAGACTCCCGCTCCTGCTTACTCTCTTCCAGCAAGTCCAGAAGGGGGTCTCCTTCATCCGTCCCCTCCCCATGACTACACACTGCAAACACCATGTCAGCCATATTGGCTTATGGCTTCATCATGTTGACATGGTACATCCTTTCTGTCTGTCTACGGTCAGGTAACTCCACAATGTAGTTTACATCATTTACCTTCCTAACCACTTTGTACGGTCTTGCCCACACAGCTTGCAGCTTGTCTTTCCAGACCGGAATAAGGACCATGACTTTCTGACCCACAATGTATGAGCGAGCTCTGGCTCTGTGGTCGTACCATACTTTTTGTTTCTGTTGGGAAGCTGCCAGGTTGCTCTGGGCTGTCCCCATAAGCTCCTTCAGCCTTTCCCTAAACCTAAGGACATAATCCACAATGGGAGTTCCCTGGGTGGCGTGCTTGCCTTCCCAGTCCTCCCAGATCAAGTCTAGGGGCTCATGTACCTGGCGTCCATAGAAGAGTTCGAAGGGGGAAAATCCTGTCGGCTCTCTGGGCACCTCTCTGTATGCGAACAACAGGTGGGGAAGGTATTTCTCCCAGTTCCTCCCATGCTGTTCAGCAAACGCCCGGAGCATTGCCTTCACAGTACCATTGAATCTTTCCACAAGTCCATTGGCTTGTGGGTGATACTGATACGGTGTCATGCATCTCTGCACCACCCCACTCTTCTTCCATAGACATTTCATTAGGTCCGACATGAAGGAACCCCCTCGATCGGTGATTACCTCCTGCGGAAACCCAACACGGGAAAAAATCCCAAGTAAGGCATCTGCCACTTTGTCCGTCCTCAGCGAGGATAGGGCGACTGCCTCTGGGTACCGGGTGGCGTAATCCACCACAGTTAGGATGAATCTCTTCCCTGAGGAGCTGGGGGTATTTAAAGGCCCCACAATATCCTTTCCCACCCTCTGGAATGGCTCCTCCACTATGGGCAATGGAATTAGGGTGGCTTGGGTTTTCTTGCCCGCCTTTCCTATTTCTTGGCACCGGTGACAAGACCTGCAATACTCCTTCACCTGCTGGGCGAAGTTAGGCCAGTAGAAATTCTGGGCCAACCGCTGCATTGTGTGCATGATTCCCAGATGACCAGACAGGGGAATATCATGGGAAACCTTGAGCAACTACTCACTTATATCCCCAGGAAAGACAAGCTGCCTGCCTAGCATCCCTCCCTCTGTCTGTACTGCCTGTGTATACATAAGTCCATTTTCCCAATTAACCCTATGTCTTCCGTCACCCTGTGCTCCATTCAAGTCTGCCCAAGCCCTCAGCTTCTCTAAACTAGGGTCACTTCTCTGAGCAGCTTGAACCCCTCCACACCCCACGACATGGGACAGTCCCCTCAGTCACTAAACTAAGGTCCCTAGCACTAGCGTCAGGGCTCTCAGGATCACTGTCAATTCCAACCCTCTGACAAGGGTCACCTCCCTTTCAGAATAACCTTCTGTAGCTGTGTGGTTACTTGCTCCTGGGGAAATTTATCCCTTTTATCAGTCTCCCCTCTGAGACACAGGCTGGGAACCAGCCTTCAGTATCTTCCCAATGGCTTCTGGGGCTCAGGGCACTACTATTTTCCCTTGCCGCTTGGCTATGGGTAACTGCACATACCACCCCTGCTGGAGATTGTTACCCAGGATCACATCCACTGCTAATATGTTGGCTACAGCCACCTGCTGCACAGTTCCCCCTGTTTCACCCCAGTCAAGGAGAACACTAGCAAGTGGCAATGTTTTCTCTTCACCAGTAAACCCTTGTACAGTTACGTATTTATTGGGTATAAGCTGACCAGGCTGTACCAGATCCCCCTTTACCAATGTCAGGGATGCCCCGAGTCCCTTAACCCCTACATCTGTACATCATTTACTATGACTGGGTGCATGTGTTTCCTCATGTTCACTGGCATGCTCCCAGGGACACACAAACAACCCACTTCTTTTCTAGCACCCTGTTGTGTATTGTGGCTCGCCTTTTTGGGGCACTGTCTGGCAATATGCCCAGTTTCCTTACATGACCAACAAGCATTTCTTATTTCAGATAAATCTTTTCATTGAAACCTGGGGCTAACTGGTTTCGGTGGAGGCAGTGAGGGATTTAGTTGCCCTGAAGGCGCACTTTTCCCTTTCTGCACTCCCACACTCACCCCATTCACTCTCAGAGCAGGTCTGCTCTTGGCATAGCGGTCTGAGAGTTCAGCAGCCTCTTGCACTGTTTTTGGATCTCGGTTCCTCTAGTCAGGTTTTTAGCTCTGCTGGGCATGCCCAATAAAACTGTTCTAATAAAATCACATTTTCAATTTTATCAACAGAGTTTGCCTCAATTCCTTCCACCAACGTTTTAAAACGTCACATTGTTTCTGGCTAGCTCCTCATAGCTCATATCAGGGCTTCTCTGAGCTTACTGAATTTAGCTGTGTATGATTCAGCAGTTAATTCAAAGTTTTTAACAGTGCAGCTTTTAACCTTGTTGTAATCATCACTGTCTTCATTGTTCATTTGACCCAATGCATCCAGAGCTTTCCCGGTAAGTAGAGGGGATAGCTGGAAGCTCCAGGACTCTCTAGGAATTTTAGTCTGAATACAAACTTTTTCCAAAGAATTTAAAAAGGCATCTATGTCCTCCCCTTCCTTAAACTCGTTTATTAATTTGGAGTTCAATTTGTAACCCAGTCCTGCAGTCCCAGTAAAACCCAAGCCACTTACCTGCCCTGGTGCCACTGGTTGGAGTCATGAGCTTCTCCAGTTCACATTGCCACTGGCACTCCTCTCTCTTCTCCTCCTCTGCCTCTCTGTGTTCTAACTCTGCCTTACGATCTGCCTCTCTCTGTTGTCGCTATTACTCCAGTTTCATCCTGCGCAACTCAATTTGCAGTTTGATTACCTCTGGAATCAGGATACTGGTGACCATACTCTGCTGCTGTGGCCCTTCACTGTCAGTGGCCCTGCTGTCCTCCTCATCGGCTCAGGACCCCTCACTGGCTGGTAGTTCTGCCACACTCGAGGTCTGGTCCCTTTCAGTCACGGTCTGTGACTCCCTCCTCTGGGTATCTGCTACCATCAGGGCCTCTATGAGGTTCTGCTTACTGGCTTTCACCCCAAATGGGACTCCCCTGTCCCCGTACATCTACTTTAAGAAATCTGCAGTGTGCCTGCTGTAGTCGGAAGCCATTTTTTTCTTCCCTCACTACTGCCACTCTGACTTCGCACTTTAGAAAAAAAATAAAATAGGTAGAAACTTAACTGTAAGCCAAGTGATAAAGTTCTGTTTCCCTTTTTTAAATTAAATCACTGCCTTTCTTTCTTTCAAGTGAGCATAACAGTCTCAAGCTGACACACTGTACAACAAAGCTTGTTATACCAAACTTTATCCGCACCGCTGCCAACCAATCTGTCACAGATCCGGTCAGCCCTCTACTCCCAAAGTGCCAATCTCTGACGTAGTCTTGTGAACAGTGAACAGAACAAGGTAGCCCTCTTGTCTGTTTTGTGGATTCAAGTCACCTTAGTCCTAAGTTCTGAGGGATTCAAACTTGTTAACCTCTTGTTAGCATACCAATTGTCAGGCTCAGATAATTCTGTCTTCGGGGCCAGATATCTTTGCCTATGGGAACCCTAACCAGGTATTACAAAATTAACTGTTTTGAACTCTATACAAGACCAGAGAAACTCTTAAACTGTTTCCAGTTTGGTACACCCTTAAACTCATGCACCGTGTCAGTTTTAAAACCATCTAACTTCACTTAAAACCAAAGAAATGTTTCAAGGCACAGCTGGCAGTTTCTGTTTTTAAAATATATATTTACTAAACAGAAGGTAAAATAGTAAACAATAATATACAGAACTCTTATCACAAAAACATACAAGTCATTAAACAAAAAGGTGTAAAAGTGCATCTATATTTTCTTATCAAAAAAAACACTTATCCTCTAAAGGCTTGATGTTGCTGTTTCAAAGTCAGGTAAAGAAGTCACTCTATAAAACCAGAATCATAGTTTTAAAAGCTGCTTTCTCCAGCCCCCTGGATGAGGTCACTATACTTCCTCCCTATCAAGATATTTTTACTAAAAATATATCTCTACAGAAAACAGGATCCTTATAAGGCAGTAAGATCCTGTTTTTCTCAGCATAACATCAATTCTCAAATGACACTTCTTTGATGAAAAAGGGTCTCCCTGATCTTCAGAGATATCAAAGCCTTTTTAATTTCACATAGAAGTGTCATGCCCTGCTTTCCTTTCTTGTAAACATTGTAAAATGGATATGTTCTTTCCTGCCAACTCGGTTACTGATAATAGAACTAGCTAAACAGGATGTCCCTGATTTTAGGTACCTTTTAGCCCTGCAATTATCTTGGCCTTGCAGGTGTTAGATTTGTTTTATCGAAGTTCCTGTGTGTGTGGTCATCTCACATACTGAGATCTGGGGGGTGGAGGATGTGTGTGTGAGTGAAGGAGGTCACTCCAAGTACACTGGCATTTCCCACAGACAAATTCAATACCACATTTCTGTTATTTTTAAGAAATAAAAAACGATACAGCACTCGGAGCTGGCTGTCTATGTGACAGTCCTCCCCACCTAGACTGAAGTTGGGGGATCTGTCCCCTACATGGGATGAGCTTCCCAAATCAGTTCACTCCTCACAGACCCTAGACAGCCCATCTGAGTTCTGATTCTTCGCTCCAGCACTATGTACAATTTTTAGATCGTACCCTTGTGACGCAAGGCTCTATCTTAGCAGTCTTCCATTGTTCTTCCCCATCTGTGTCAGCCAAACCAGGGGGTTGTGGTCAGTCTGCACTGCAAAATGCTGCCATACAAGTATGGCTCTAATTTCTTTAGGGCCCACACTATGGCAAGACACTCCTTTTCCACCGTGGAGTATGCTTGCTCCCTGGGAAGCAGCTTTCTGCTCAGGTACACAACTGGGTGATCTGTCCCTTGGCTAGATGTCTGGCTCAGTACTGCCCCAATACCCACATCTGAGGCATCCATCTGAACTATAAAGGTTTTGCTATAGTCAGAACTTGTCAAAACAGGAGCACTGCACAGTGCCTCCTTTAGTCTGGTAAAGGCTTCCTCACAGGCTGGGTCCCAGGTAATTTTCTTGGGAATCCTTTTCTTTGTCAGGTCAGATGAGGGTGCAGTCAGGGCACTGTAATTAGGCACAAACTTTCTGTAATACCCTGCTGTCCCTAGAAAGCTCCTGACCTGCTTCTGGGTTTCTGGTCTGGGCCACGCCTGGATCTCCTCTATCTTTATTTGGTTAGGCTAGAGCTGTCCCTGGTCTGCCACATATCCGAGGTATGCCACCTCTCCCATGGCCACCTGACACTTTTAGCTTTGACAGTGATCCGGCACTCTGTATCCTGTCCAGCACTTCCCTAAGGTGGATAGGTGTTCCTCCCAGCTGGTACTAAGATGGCAATGTCATCCAGGCACACCACGCGTACTCCTCAGCACCATTCAACACCAGGTTCACCAACCTTGGAAAGTGGCCAGGGTGTTCTTCATTCCAAGGCATTACATTAAACTCAAATAAGCCTATTGGAGTGATGAAGGCTGACCTCTCCCTAGCTCTGTCTGTCAATTGTACATGCCAATACCCCTTGGTCAGGTCAATAGTCATAAGATAGGTCGCCCCTCCCAACTTGTCCAGGAGTTCATCCATCTGGGATATCAGGTGGGCGTCAGACTTCGTGACTGCATTCAGTCTGCGATAGTCCACACAGAAACGAGTCGAGCCATCTGGCTTGGGCACAAGGACTACAGGTGAGGCCCAGGGGCTGTGGGATCTCTGAATTACCCCTAAATCCAGCATCTCCTCCACTTCCTCCTAATGTCCTTTTGGACAACCTCTGACACCTGATATGCTGTCCACCGTATGGGCGTCTGTGTCCCTGTCTCCACATTGTGTATTGCTAAGGGGGTTAGTCCAGGCTTGGAGCTAAACAAGGGGGCAAAGTTTGCTAAAACCTCCCTCACTTTCTGGATCTGGTCCGGGGTCGACTGGGGAGACAAATTTACTGCCTCCACAGAGGACTCCTGCTTACTCTCTTCCAGCAAATCCAGAAGGGGGTCTCCTTCGTCCGTCCCCTCCCCATGACTACACACTGCAAACACCATGTCAGCCATATTGGCTTATGGCTTCATCATGTTGACATGGTACATCCTTTCTGTCTGTTTATGGTCAGGTAACTCCACAATGTAGTTTACATCATTTACCTGCCTAACCACTTTGTACGGTCTTGCCCACTCAGCTTGCAGCTTGTCTTTCCAGAACGGTATAAGGACCATGACTTCCTGACCCACCATGTATGAGCAAGCTCTGGCTCTGTGGTCATACCATACTTTTTGTTTCTGTTGGGCAGCTGCCAGGTTGCTCTGGGCTGTCCCCATAAGCTCTTTCAGCCTTTCCCTAAGCCTAAGGACATAATCCACAATGGGAGTTCCCTGGGTGGTGTGCTTGCCTTCCCAGTCCTCCCAGATCAAGTCTAGGGGCCCATGTACCATGGCGCCATAGAAGAGTTCGAAGGGGGAAAATCCTGTCGGCTCTTGGGGCACCTCTCTGTATGCGAACAACAGGTGGGGAAGGTATTTCTCCCAGTTCCTCCCATGCTGTTCAGCAAACGCCCAGAGCATTGCCTTCAGGGTACCACTGAATCTTTCCACAAGTCCATTGGCTTGTGGGTGATACGGTGTAATGCATCTCTGCACCACCCCACTCTTCTTCCATAGACATTTCATTAGGTCCGACATGAAGGAACCCCCTCGATCGGTGATTACCTCCTGTGGAAACCCAACACGGGAGAAAATCCCAAGTAAGGCATCTGCCACTTTGTCCGTCCTCAGCGATGATAGGGCGACTGCCTCTGGGTACCGGGTGGCTTAATCCACCACAGTTAGGATGAATCTCCCCTGAGGAGCTGGGGGTATTTAATGGCCCCACAATATCCCTTCCCACACTCTGGAATGGCTCCTCCACTATGGGCAATGTAATTAGGGCGGCTTGGGTTTTCTTGCCCGCCTTTCCTATTTCTTGGCACCAGTGACAAGACCTGCAATACTCCTTCACCTGCTGGGCGAGGTTAGGCTAGTAGAAATTCTGGGCCAACCACTGCGTTGTACGCATGATTCCCAGATGACCAGACAAGGTAATATCATGGGAAACCTTGAGCAACTGCTCACGATATCCCTGAGGAACGACAAGCTGCCTGCCTAGCATCCCTCCCTCTGTCTGTACTGCCTGTGTATACATAAGTCCATTTTCCCAATAAACCCTATGTCTTCCGTCACCTCCCTGTGCTCCGTTCAAGTCTGCCCAAACCCTCAGCTTCTCTAAACTAGGGTCACTTCTCTGAGCAGCTTCGAACCCCTCACACCTTCCAACAGCATGGGACAAGTCCCCATCAGTCGCTAAACTAGGGTCCCTAGCACTAGCGTCAGGGCTCTCAGTATCACTGTCAATTCCAACCCTCTGACAAGGGGTCACCCTTCCTTTTGAATAACCTCTGTAGCTGTGTGGTTACTTGCTCCTGGGAAATTTATACCCCTTTATCAGTCTCCCCTCTGGAGACATAGGCTGGGAACCAGCTCTCAGTATCTTCCCCAATGGCTTCTGGGGGCTCAGGGCACTATTATTTTCCTTGCTCGCTTGGCTACGGGTAACTGCACATACCACCCCTGCTGGAGATTGTTACCCAGGATCACATCCAATGCTAATGTGTTGGCTACAGCCACCTGCTGCACAGTTCCCCCTGTTTCACCCCAGTCAAGGAGAACACTAGCGAGTGGCAATGTTTTCTCTTCACCAGTGAACCCTTGTACAGTTACGTATTTATTGGGCATAAGCAGACCAGACTGTACCAGATCCCCCTTTACCAATGTCAGGGATGCCCCTGTGTCCCTTAACCCCTGAGTCTGTACATCATTTACTATGACTGGGTGCATGTGTTTCCTCATGTTCATTGGCATGCTCCCAGGGACACACAAACAACCCACTTCTTTTCTAACACCCTGTTGTGTATTGTGGCTTGCCTTTTGGGGCACTGTCCTTAATGCCCAGTTTCCTTACATAACCAACAAGCATTTCTTATTTCAGATAAATCTTTCATTGAAACCTGGGGCTAACTGGTTTCGGTGGAGGCAGTGAGGGATTTAGTTGCCCTGAAGGTGCACTCTTCCCTTTCTGCACTCCCACACTCACCCCATTCACTCTCAGAGCAGGTCTGCTCTTGGCATAGCGGTCTGAGAGTTCAGCAGCCTCTTGCACTGTTTTTGGATCTCGGTCCTCTAGCCAGGTTTTTGGCTCTGCTGGGCATGCCCAATAAAACTGTTCTAATAAAATCACATTTTCAATTTTATCAACAGAGTTTGCCTCGATTCCTTCCCGCCAACTTTTTAAAAACCGTCGTTGTTTCATGGCTAGCTCCTCATAGCTCATATCAGGGCTTCTCCTGAGCTTACGGAATTTAGCTGTGTATGATTCAGCAGTTAATTCAAACTTTTTTAACAGTGCAGCTTTTAACTTGTTGTAATCATCACTGTCTTCATTGTTCATTTGACCCAAAGCATCCAGAGCTTTCCGGTAAGTAGCGGGGATAGCTGGAAGCTCCAGGACTCTCTAGGAATTTTAGTCTGAATACAAACTTTTTCAAAGGAATTTCAAAAGGCATCTATGTCCTCCCCTTCCTTGAACTCGGCTATTAATTTGGAGTTCAATTTGTAGCCCAGTCCTGCAGTCCCAGTTAAACCCAAGCCACTTACCTGCCCTGGTGCCACTGGTTGGAGTTGTAGCTTCTCCAGTTCACGTTGCCACTGGCACTCCTCTCTCTTCTCCTCTGCCTCTCTGTGTTCTCGCTCTGCCTTACGATCCGCCTCTCTCTGTTGTCGCTATGCCTCCAGTTTCATCCTGCGCAACTCAATTTGCAGTTTGATTACCTCTGGAATCAGGATACTGGTGACCATCTCCTGCTGCTGTGGCCCTTCACTGACAGTGGCCCTGCTGTCCTCCTCATCGGCTCAGGACTCCTCACTGGCCGGTAGTTCTGCCACACTCGAGGTCTGGTCCCTTTCAGTCACAGTCTGTGACTCGCTTCTCTGGGTATCTGCTACCATCAGGGCCTCTATGAGGTTCTGCTTACTGGCATTCACCCCAAATGGGACTCCCCTGTCCCCGCACATCTACTTTAAGAAATCTACAGCGTGCCTGCTGTAGTCGGAAGCCATTTTTTTCTTCCCTCACTACTGCCATTCTGACTTTGCACTTTAGAAAAAAAATTAAATAGGTAGAAACTTGACTGTACGCCAAGTGATAAAGTTCTGTTTCCCTTTTTTTAAATTAAATCACAGCCTTTATTTCTTTCAAGTGAGCTTAACAGTCTCAAGCTGACACACTGTACAACGAAGCTTGTTATACCGAACTTTATCCGCACTGCTGCCAACCAATCTGTCACAGATCCGGTCAGCCCTCCATTCCCAAAGTGCCAGCCTCTGAGCGTAGTCTTGAGAACAGTGAACAGAACAAGGTAGCCCTCTTGTCTGTTTTGTGGATTCAAGTCACCTTAGTACCAAGTTCTGGAGATATTCAAACTTGTTAACCTCTTGTTAGCATACCCAATTGTCAGGCTCAGATAATTCTGTCTTCGGGGGCAGATATCTTTGCCTATGGGCACCTAACCAGGTATTACAAATGAACCCTTTTGAACTCTATACAAGACCCAGAGAAACTCTTAAACTGTTTCCCAGTTTGGTACACCCTTAAACTCATGCACCGTGTCAGTTTTAAAACCATCTAACTTCACTTAAAACCAAAGAAATGTTTCAAGGCACACCAGGCAGTTTCTGTTTTTAAAATATATATTTACTAAACAGAAGGTAAAATAGTAAACAATAATATACAGAACTCTTATCAGAAAAACATACAAGTCATTAAACAAAAAGGTGTAAAAGTGCATCTATATTTTCTTATCAAAAAAATACTTATCTTCTAAAGGCTTGATGTTGCTGTTTCAAAGTCAGGTAAAGAAGTCACTCTATAAAACCAGAATCATAGTTTTAAAAGCTGCTTTCTCCTGCCCCCTGGATGAGGTCACTATACTTCCTCCCTATCGGGATATTTTTACTAAAAATATATCTCTATAGAAAACAGGATCCTTATAAGGCAGTAAGATCCTGTTTTTCTCAGCATAACATCAATTCTCAAATGACACCTCTTTGATGAAAAAGGGTCTCCCTGATCTTCAGAGATATCAAAGCCTTTTTAATTTCACATAGAAGTGTCATGCCCTGCTTTCCTTTCCTGTAAACGTTGTAAAATGGATATGTTCTTTCCTGCCAACTCGGCTACTGATAATATAACTAGCTAAACAGGATGTCCCTGATTTTAGGTACCTTTTAGCCCTGCAATTATCTTGGCCTTGCAGGTGTTATATTTGTTTTATCGGGTTCCTGTTTGTGTGGTCATCTCACATGCTGAGATCTGGGGGAGGATGTGTGTGTGAGTGAAGGAGGTCACTCCAAATACACTGGCATTTCCCACAGACAAATTCAATACCACATTTCTGTTATTTTTAAGAAATAAAAAATGATACAGCTCTCAGAGCTGGCTGTCTATGTCACAGGGTCCATTGTGTTTTTATTCAAATTCTGACTACAAATTGTGTTTTTAATGTAAATTGTGTGTACTTATTATGTTACAGATAAAGCTGCTTAATATGGATGGCTCCACGGAGTGTGATTGATCCCAACTAACCGTCCGTCCCATTTAAAAAAAGTGCTATACCATCATTGGCAGAACATCACAAAGGCACTACCTAAGCAGTATGAAAAGCTGGGACCCCAACAAAACAGCAGTACGGAAAGCTAGAACCACAACAAAACACAACAAAATACATTTTGCTAAGTTTATTAAAGTGTTTATGTGTTTTTATGCTGCTAGTGAGATTTAGTACAGTACAGTGCTCAGCAAAGAAAACACAGCAGTTGCGGCATGCAACAAACGAACGTGCTCTGTCAGCATCAGGTACACATTCTGTTTACTTTACTTAAATAATATGCCTCTAGTGAATCCTCATGCTCAGCAAAGAAAAAAAACAGAAAGCAAACATCAGTTTAGCTATGCAACAGATTTAATGGCACGATTAGTCTACAGGGCATTTATGTCAAAAGATCTGGGATTCTGCTCCGTTTAGCATCAGAGCAGAGCTTACTTGTTGATGTGCGTTCTAGTCCAGCTAGTCTGCCCCACTCTGCCATGTCCCCATTTTGAGTACACCATAACATTAACGAGTGCAAATGATCCAATGCCTCTTTGTTAGAAATGGGCACTGGAGGTGGATCATCATCAGTGTCGGACGAGTCTAGTGCGCTTCCATCAGTGCACATTCTTTTGATGGCATCACATATGTCGCCATCACTTGCCTCACCTTCAGTCAGCAAATCTATGTCTATGTCCACAAAACTTGTACATTCCTCAGCAGTCATGTACAGCAGAGCAACAACATCAAAAAGAGCACCATCGTTCACTGATTGGCTGCTAGCCTTGGGCTCTTCAGAGGGTGAACTCCTGTCACCTGAGAAACCGGCTTCCTTGAAACAATTGCAAAGTGTTCTAACACTGACTGCCATGCTTTAGCAACTATATAGATCGCATCTAAGATTGTGACTGCCTTGGCAATCGCAGATGCCTGTGCTGATCCACTCTTGTCTAGTACACCCACAATTCGGGTAGAGATCAACGCTCTGTAATGGCCCTTTGGGTTTCTTATCACACCCATATCCATGGGTTGGATTAAACTCATTGTGTTAGGTGGTAAAACACAACCTTTATGTCTGGGAACATTTCCACAATTTCAGAAGGATGGGTAGAGCAGTTGTCAAGCAAAAGGAGAACATGATGGTGTTTCCATTTCAGTTCTCTTTCCGAAGAACTTAGCCATTCTGAAAAATCACCCTGTCATCCATGCGCTTGAGGAAGCATAGTAAGAGACTGGCAGGGTGGAAAGATCTTTAAGGTGGCATCATGGCCATTTGCCCTTGCCTATTAGGAGCAGCAGCCAGTTATCTGTTCCTCCCATGTTTGAACAGATGAGCAGTGAGACCCGATCTTTTTGCCTTCTTGCCACCCAGCTCTTTGTGGACATGACCCTGGTCTGGGTGGCCCCTGTAATAGAGACTGATCTCGTTGGCATTGTGCACAACGCTGGGTGGGTAGTCTCTCAAAAGTGTTGGCAGCACAGTGGAAACCCAATTGGTGCCAGTGTCAGTGTCAACATCTGACAGCTCACCATGCTCTTTTTTCTAAACAATGCTATGGCGTTGTTTCCACCAAGAAAGCCAGCCATTGGTGGATTCAAAGTCCTCATGCCCCAACTGTGCAGCCAGTTCATTAGCTTTTTTTTAGCAGTGGCCCAGACAGACAATCCCCTCTTCCAACAGCGTTATTAAACCACAGTAGAAGTGCATCTTCTACTGCACTGTCTCTCCCCTCTGTCTTTTGTTTACGGTCAGGGTTCACATTTGAATGCCATTCAGAGAGAATGGCTTCTTTGTTCAGACTTCGCCATTCAGCCTGAGTTTTAGAAATGGCAAATTCCTTAGCTACTGATGCAAGAGAAGCCTTTGTGGTCTGCAAGGCTTCTATAACTTTTACTGTAGAGTCAGTTTGTTTCATTTTGCTGCCATCCTGGAAACTCTGACATAAGTCTGCACAACATGTTCTTATACTGTATCTGCCCCAGAAACATCCCAATAAAGCGGAACAGCTGTCCCACTTAACCAAACTGCCTTCTAATTGAAATAATTGGGTGCTAAATCAGTTATCAGGAAAACATCTCTGTTAACCAAACGTCCCCATTAACCACGTCATACTGTATTTGTGTACACTGCGTGTACTAATTGTGTTTTTCTGTAAGGTGTGTGTACTTGTTTTTTTAATGTAAATTATGTGTACTTACTGTGTTTTTTGTGTAAGGCATGTGTACTTATTATGTTTCTTTGTTTGAACTGTGAGCACTTATTGTGTTTTTGTGTACAGTGTGGGCCCGATATTCAAAGTTGAACCTGGTAGTGGTGCAAGTGGGTGCAGAGTGCAACTGAGGTGCACTGGAGCAACTAAGGGATATATTCAAAAGAGATGTGCCATGGCACATCACTTCTGAATATACCACGTTATGCACGCTGCGTAAATCCCTGATATTCAGACACTGATATGCAAAGGTGACCATAATGCATGCAACATGCAAATGGAGCCATTCGCATGTCATCATGGCCCCATTTGCATGTGTTGTGCAGAGCTGGCCAGCAAAATGTGCCTGGCGCTCTGCACAGCATGCGGTTCCTGTACCAGGGACAGTAGTACTCCCCCTCCTCCCGTGCTTCTGAATGCCAAGATGTTGGGAACAAAACAACCCTGCTGGCCCAGTGGTGCCCCCCACCCATGCCGACACCCCATCACTGAAATATGAATTAATCCTATGCCCTGGTAATCCAGTGGTACCACCCTCCCCATCCCAACACACCGATCCATGAAATATTAAGTAAGTCTATGCCCTGGTAGTCTAATGGTACCCCCTCTCCATCCGGACACACCAATCACCGAAATATGAAGTAAGTCTATACTCTGGTAGTCTAGTGGTACCCTCCCATCCCGACACATTGATTGCTGAAATATGAAAATATTATATGCCCTAGTAGTCTAGTGGGAACCCTCCCACCCGCCAATCCCCTATCGCCATAAAAATATCACAGTATGCTACCCTGGTGATCCAGTGGCTCCCCCACCCACTCACATTCCCTGATCCCACCCAGCAGCCCCCCGTCATCAGCGCCGGCAGCACACCCATCTGCATACCACCGCGGCTGCCCACCTAATGGACAGATTACAGTAGTAGCTGCAAGCCACCGATGATCGGGGGTGCTGGGTAGGATGGGGGTCCTGAGAAGGTGGGGGCTGGAGGAAACCAATGGACCACCAGGGTAGTGTACTGTACTATTTTGACGGTGATCTGAGATTCAGACTCGGAAGGGGCTGCTACTTGACTACCAGAGCACAGAATATAGAATACAGAACACAATATGAAATTGGAAGGGGGTAGATTAAGAGGTAATGTGAGGAAGTTTTTCTACACAGAAAGGGTAGTCGACACATGGAATAGTCTGCATAGGAGGTAGTGGGGACAAGCACAGTGGAGGGGTTTAAGCATGCTTGGGACAGGCACAAGGGAAGCCTGAGAGGGGAGGGAGTGATGAAAAGCCATTGATCACATAGGGTCAGTGGCCACATACAATGTATAGGGCCTACCGGCAGACTGGATGGGCCTAGCGGTCCTTATCTGCTGACAAGTGCTATGTTTCTATGTTTCTATACCATTGAAAATATAACTCAGTGGCTAAGCAGAACACAGACATTGACAGTTATGCAATGTTACAGAGTACGGAAGAGGCAGCTCTGAGAGCAAATCACATTCCTTATTCTGGAAACTCTTTTAATAGAGGATGAGGGATTGGCTAGTGGGAGAGGTTCTAATTATTTAATTGGGGGTGGTCTTAAATACTTTTAGGTGCCATCCTACCAGGAGTTTCCATTTCAGTTGTAAACTGGTCTGCACACAAAAAAAAATTTCAAAGGAGACAATGATTGCTTCCTTCCTTGAAAAGCGCTTATAAATAAACTTTTACTTACTTACTTACTTACTTACTTCCTGACCTTGCATGCTTTTGAGGGCACTTCAGATGCTCACGGGCATGTAGACCATACTACTATTACACAGGCCTGATATGGGAATGAATGCATTCATTCACATATTAAGCCTGTGTGTGGTACAGTATGGTCTGTATACCCGCTTGGCCCACGAGTGGACTAGTAGGTGTGTACAGACAGTACTGTATGCTGTCAGTCGGGCGGGTGGCCGGGCGCATGTGGGCGGGCTACGCCACCTGCCACTGAATGGGAGGGTACTGAGTGGCAGGGGACCCCAGTGGGTGGGAGGAAGGGGGGGATACCACTGGACCACCAGGATTACTTTTCCTATATCGGCCCATGATCGGGCACTGGGGGTCCACTGGACCACCAGGGATATTTAATACATATGCCCTTGCTCGGACGATGGCAGGCAGTCCACTGGACCACCAGGGATATTTTAAATATATGTCCATGATCGGGTGATGGAGAGTGGTCCACTGGACCACCAGGGATATTACAAACATATGCCCACAATTGGGCAATGGAGAGTGGTCCACTGGACCACAAGGGATTTCATGTACCTATGCCCGTGATCGGGCGATGGGGGTGGATGTCCCTGCCGGGGAAGGGACCTTGTGGACAGTGTTCTGGGTGGGTGGCCATGGCTGGCGGCTGCCATGTTGCCCCCTGCAATACAGCAGCTCACCTGTGGGTGGCCAAGACTTGTTCCTGGTTTTACCAGGCACAACTTTGCGCCCCCCTGAGCGGTGCAAGGCGGAGTTGTGCCAGCATATGCACCGCACATCCCGAGCTGAATATCGGGATGTGCCGCTTATGCATTGGCACACCCCCTGCACTTGCGCCACATACATTACTAATGCGCCCTAGTGCATCGGAAGTTGCGCAGTGCAACTTGTCCCTTTGAATATCGCACCGGGGCATATTGGTGGGTTGCGCATGGCACAACTCTTTTGAATATCCGGCCCCATGAGTACACACAGTTTGCGATCCACAAAACACCAGTGCACACTGGGCAGAATTAAGTGCAAATGCAATTTGTTAACAAAGACACACTAGCACAAGAGAAAAAGAAGCCATACAGACAAGCATAAAAATTGTGTGTAAGGTCTCGGAAATTCTGAACAATATGGACTACAGTACCATTATCATAAAACAGTAATTTGCCAATGACTGAATTTGTTCTCCATAAGCATTTAAAAAGAAACTATTATTAGCTAATCAGAACTATTATTAGCTAATCATAATGCAGTTGCTGGTACAAACGGAGGGTGGTGTTGTCAGCTAAGCACTCTCTGTCTCTGATGATGGGCCAGTACAGCCTGAAGCACTGCAGCTAGCTGCTAGATGGTCTGCGTCTATGTGTGTTAATAAATCACATTTGTACTTTAATTCTGCCTGGTGTGCATTGGTGATTTGTAGATCCTGAAAGATATTTTGCTATTTAGTAGCAGCATCTTGGTTGTACAGAGTATACAGCTTATGTGGATCAGTACTCATAATTCACACAAAAAACATGAGTGCACACAATTTACACAAAAAACACAAAAAGTACACACAGTTTACACAAAAAAAACACAATGTACAAATACAGGGTAAGATATTAAAGGGTTGCACCTGGCTCAACTGAGTTAGCCAGTGCAACCTCAGAACTGCACCCTGGAGCAATATTCAAATGTGGGAATTGTGCAGCGCACTTCCAATGCACTGGGGTGCAAAGATAATGTAACGCCACATCTCCAGGGTGTGCCCATGCATATGTGGCACATCCCAATATTGAGCCCTGGATGTGCGAACATCTCTGGGTTGTGGCAGCAGATGTGTCGCACACCTGGGCTTACAGCTGAGCCTGAAAGAAATGGCTCAAGGGCTATGCACCCACAGGTAGGCCACTGTACTGCAGTGCACAACACAACACCTGCCGGCAATGGGTGGCTACACCACCTTCCCAACACCGTGCACAAGCACACACAGAATTCCTGGTGGTCCAGTGGTCTCCCCCACCCATACCTCCAATTCCTGAGATAATGATAATAAACATCCTTGGTAGCCCAGTGGCTCCCCCACCCCATGCCAACCCTCCGATCGGACATATGAATTAATACTATGCCTTGTAGTCCAGTGGTACCCCTCCCCATTCTGACACACCGATTGCTGAAATATGAAGTAAGTTCATGCCCTGGTAGTCTAGTGGTACCCCCTTCCCATCTAGACACACCGATTGTTAAAATACAAATATATTGTTCCCCTTGTTCTAGTACTTTTTCTACATTGGAAAAGCTCCCCCGCCTGCACCTTGTTTATGCCGTTGAGGTACTTGAAAGTTTCAATCATGTCCCCCACTGTCTCCTCTCCTCCAGTGAGTACATATTGAGGTCCCTTAGTCTCTCCTCATATGTTTTGTGGTGTAAGCCCTGCACCATCTTTGCAGCCTTTCTCTGGATAGTCTCCATCTTATCTATGTCCTTACATAGGTGTGGTCTCCAGAACTGCATGCAGTATTCCAGGTGAGGCCTTACCAATGTTTTATACAATGGCATCACCACCTCGCACCTCCTGCTAGTGGTACCCCTGCCTATGTACCCCAGCATATCACTGGCCTTCCCTGCCACCTTTGTACACTGCTTTGATACCTTAAGGTCATCAGAGATGATAACCCCTAAGTCCCTTTCCTCTTTGGTGACAGTCAGCTCCTCCCCCCTCAACCTGTAGCTAAACAGAATGGATTAGAATATTAGAAAAGGATAGGATATGACTGGATCATCTTCTTCAAAAGTAGGTCAGCTAACGCAGAGCAATTGTGTTTTTTGGAGAAGAGGGGAGTGGAATGTACCTGTCTCCAGACCTGGGTGCCAAATATGCTAAGCACATTTTTCTAAGTACTGTAGTTTGGGAATTTTTAGCGGGCATTTAAATACTGCGTTCTTTGTGGAAGCTCAGATTGTGCTGATATTTAGCACCCGCTAATAATTACAGAAGACAGACGGCTGAAGATGAGCACACGACAGCATGCAGGTAACAATTAAAAGTGTGACTTTATTTTTTAAATTTCATAATAATAGTAACCACTAACAAAAAGAAAAAAAAACAAAAAAAAAAAAAAACAAGCAGCAGCAATAATTAATGTAAGCTGCAGGCTGCAAATTTCAGCTTGTCACTTGGCACTCATGGCTCCTCATTTCAACCCTGTTGTTCAGCGGCAAATGACTCTGTAAAAAAGTGAAATAAAATTTATTGTAGTAGCAGCAATTGAGAGACAGAACCAGATGAAGCTGCTACTAACAGTATTCTACTTACCAAAGCGCATGTCCAGACATTGCTCATGTGCCCTGAATATTCCTGACTCAATAAATCCCTGAGTGCAGTCATCCCTCATTTCTTTCATGGTTGCCATTTTCAGATCGATCTTTACACGAGCACCATCTGAGAGCTGACTTGAAATTAACCCCACATACCATTCAGTAAAGCATTGCTTCATGTTGTCCTTAAAAAGTTTATTAAGGGAGATGTACAGCGGCTATAGAAGGTCAGTACAAGAGGCAGGTACAAAAATGGGTATGTAGCCTTCCTCCTCTGACTGCTGCAGTACACGCTGCATGGTTTGGGCACTGTGAAAATCCATTATTAGGATCCCCTTTTTGCTCACTGGGTGGACCCATTAAAAGCTTAGTGTTCTCCAAATATGGCACAAGGGTTTCATTTATGTATTGGAGAGTTCTGTTCTCATTTGCCCAGTGATTGGGTGAGTATGTAATGCACCAGTCTGTGGGGAATTTGTGCATCGGATGACAGGCAGTGGTTTTACTGCAGTAAATGACCTGTGGTGGCAACAGATTGCCAGCAAGGATACATGCCAGCACTAAGGACACCTGTAGTTTATCACTCAACCCTGTTAAGGTTACCTGTCAGGAGCCAGTGGCCGCCATTGTCCATTGAGACACAGGGATTAGATTCATGTCAGTCTCATCGATGTGTACAATGAGCTGAGGTGGGACTAGCTCTTGGGCTGTGGCATTAAGAATTGTGGTGCAAAAAATCTTTGAGCTGCATAAAATCGATGGATTCATGCAGCTTTGGTGCCTTTTTGGTGACTGAACCCCATTCGATTTAAAAAGCCCCAGGCCCATTTTGCTGTGATGGTCACAGTCCCAGCGTTCTCAGTCAGTATATGGGGGCTGTTAGTTTTAACAATATTGAGGGCAACAGCCTGCACCATCCTAGCATTCACCACTGCCCCCTCTGCTCTAAGACTGTGTATGATGAAACAAAGTTTTTCCTCCACATCCTCTAACAACAAGGTAAGCTGGCCTCTGAGTTTGGTGGGCAGTGATGGTTTGAGAACTATGGGGTCACTTGACATTTGGACCCTTACCTTGGCCTTGTAATCAGCTTTAAAGTTCCTGATAGTAGATTCATTTATAGTACTACTGTATTTGGCATTGTAGAAATGGACCACAGCCATAACTCCGTTTCGCTGCATAATGCCCAGTTTGGTACCAAACCTCACCATCATAAGATTTATAGCTGGAAGGGCAGTGCCATTTCTGTGGTGGTGGGTTACAGGCATTAAGTTCATTTACCACAGCAGTAGCAGTGCTGGAGTCAAGGCCAGTTTGTGTCAGCTGCTCGGCAGACACAGCTTCAATGTCAAGAGGGTACTCTCTTTTAGTACATTTCTTTACCCAATGCAGTAAAGACATTCCTTTATAGTAGATACTGCAGGTACGGCAGATAAAAAGAAAACAAAAACAAAGCGGACATGGGCAGGGCTGACGCTGATCTGGTTTTTGTAATAGGAGCTGGTATTTAAAATACCAGCTGCTATTACAAAACCAATCAAAGAAGCAACAATTAACAGTACATCTGTAGTTGACAGTGGCACCATGTGTTAAGCTGTTTGCCATGATTACAATTGACAAGCAATTGCTGTAACCAGGTTGGTTTCACACTTTTCATTGCCAGTATTAACACATGCGCGTAAATAAACGGTCGCGGATATGTTGTGACTCAGACTAGCGTTAACATTTCAAGATGCTAACATTTTCTGAACTACAGTAAATTGCATAATTTTTTTAAATTCCTAACTTGATTGTTAAGGCAGATGTCTAAATAAACACTTAACCTAGTAACATCATCTTTCTATTGTTTTAAAGCTGCCATTCCTGGCTTTAAAATACTATAAAGATTAAGTTCATAGGACAGTACTGCCTCTGACATTGACCAGAGTTGAAAAAAAAGCCAATATTTGTTGAGGAATGCTTAGCATTAAGAATCACATAAGTGACACTGGGGTCTCAGCCAGACCAGCAAGGAACAAACCTGTGAGTGCATTTATATAATGGTCTTGTAGTCTGTCCTTTTGTTTAAAGAAAGGGCCCAAACTGGAAAGTGTTTTTTATTTATTTATTGTTTTATCTCAGCCAACTATGCAGGCAGGAATAAACGCATAGACATTAGGAGTCTCTGCCTCAGCAATTTGCAAGAAAGTAGGAGCTCAAAACAATACCATAATGTTACTCTAACGGCCAAATCCCTGAAGCTGTATATGCTACCACTACAAAACAAAAAAAAGCCACACTGGGAGGGTGGTGCTCTTAGTAAAACACATAGCCCTCATCACAACCTGCAAAAGATGACACAGAGGCTCCGTGTTCACATTCAAAAAGGTGCTGTGCTGTCTCTCTATTTCACATTAGACAAACACGAGAAAAAAACAGCAGACACCAGTAAATACATGTCTGACGCATTTTGGACAAATTACCCTTTCACAGACATCACTGTATGTCATGAACAGTAGACATATACGAGAGGGAGGGAGACCTAAATGGAATAGACTTTGAAAAAGGGTCCACTGATCTGAAATGCATCAGGCGTGCATTTACTGGTGTCTGCTGTTTTTCACTCCCTATATCTAAATTTAAAGAGCCCCCAACACCTAAAGAAGAACTTTGAAAAACATAATATTTGGACACAAAGGAGAGATATTTCTCATGAGGTCTGTATTTCTTATCCCCATTATGTATTACTGATATCTTATGCATGAAAACAGGATAGTTGTTCCTTGAGGGTCCATCAGCTCCTATTGCTTCTTCCCAACCTGGTGTTATAATACTCTGCTTGTGACATCACAGTTATTCCCATGGTAACAGGCTATATCACAACAGAGCATTTTGATTTCAAGTTGGGAATAAGCTGCACAGGAAGATGAATGCTAAAGGATGCTAATCTTGTTTTGCGGGAATTTCTTTAGTAACAAATAATGGAAATGAGAAATCCATTCAAGAGATATAAAATATTAGCTGAATTGTGTTTACATGTTATGTTTTTCAAAGTTTTACCACCGGTCTCCAGCTTCTCTTTAAAATAAAAAAAATGTAACTTTCCAAGCAACCACTCCCAGACTCCTCAGTTTGTGGGATGATGAACATGGAGTTCAAATCTGTTTCCAATGTTAACCAGGAGGCAATTCATTACATTCACTTTGTCTTGTCTGCTGGATGCCTACTCTTTTCAATTTGAATACCTCCATCCATCTTACAGAGTGTGGAGATCTAACACCTTGTTTGTAGAGTTCCCTTGTATCATTTCGATAATTAAGTTTGCAAAATAATTTACAGGGTTGCTTTCCTGTCCATATATATGTGTGTGTGTTTCACTAATTCCCATATGCACACCCTATATTCAAAGCAACCAGCGACATCCTTTTTTTTTGGGGGTGGGGGTCAAGGTAGCAGAGTAAGCCTTCATCCCTCTTCCACCCCATGAATTTGCAAAGCAGAGTTGTGTAATGGTTATAGAGCACAGGCTTGGCTGAGATACCAGGAGACTGTAGGTTCAAGTCCCACCTGACCAATATTTTCAGTGTGTGACCCTAAGCAAGTCACTTACTCTTGTAGCACTTCACAGCTTCTTAATTGCAAAATGTGGTAGAACCAGGATACCACTGAACATGAGATGTTTCATCTCCACTGAGCTATTCTCAGTTAAATAACTAGGAACTGATTTCTGTTCCACTTGCTCTGCTAGGCTGGGCCATACTTTGACAAGTGCATCAAGATATTATGATGCTGTTTTAACAAGGCAATAATTGAAAAAATAAATAAAAACAAACATTTAAAAGGTAAAGAGTTATACTAGCTCTTGCAGGTGCCCACATGAGAAACATAGAAACATAGAATTTGACAGCAGATAAGGACCGCTTGGCCCACCTAGTCTGCCCATTTTCCTACCTAACAGATAAGCTGCAGATCCTAGTTAACCAACAGCTTACTTCCTCCTACCCCCCACTAGGACTGCCTTATGTCTGCCCATGCTTTCTTGAATTCCCCCATTGTTCTTGACTCCACGACCTCCTCAGGGAGGTTGTTCCATGCGTCCACAACCCTCTCTGTGAAAAAATACTTCTTCACATTACCTCTGAGCCGTCCCACCTCTATCTTCAAATTGTGCCCCCTTGTTCTTGCACGTCTCTTTTTCTGAAAGATGCTACCCTCTTGGACTTTGTTGATTCCCTTGAGGTACTTGACAGTTTATATTATGTCCCCTCTCTCCCTTCTTTCCTCAAGGGTATACATATTAAGCTCCTTTAATCTTTCTTCATGTGTCTTCTGGTGCAGACCCTGCACCATTTTGGTTGCCCTCCTCTGGACAGCCTCTACTCAGTCTATGTCTTTGCGGAGATGGGGTCTCCAGAACTGCACACACTACTCCAGATGGGGTCTCACCAACTGTCTGTACAGAGGGATAACAACTTCTTGTTTTCTACTATTGATGCCTCTCCCAATGCATCTCAGTATCCCCCCAGCCTTCCTTAATGCCTTCTCACATTGCTTGCCCACCTTTAGGTCATCTGATATAATTACCCCCAGGTCCCTTTCCATTTTTACTGTTGTCAGTATCTCACCCCATTGTGTACTCTTCCCCTGGGTTTTTGTTTCCCAGGTGCATTACCTTGCACTTCTTTGCATTGAATCTGAGCTGCCATACATTTGACCATTCCTCCAACTTTGCCAAGTCCCTTCTCATCCTTTCCACTCCATCTTGTGTAACAAACCTGTTGCAGATCTTTGTGTCATCTGCAAAGAGACATACTTTTCCTTCTAGTTCCTCTGCAATGTCACTTATAAAGACATTAAACAGGACCGGTCCCAGTACTGAACCCTGTGGTACCCCGCTAGTAACCCTCCTTTCTTCACTGTGGACTTCATTTACTACTACCCTTTGCATCTTGTTGTCTAGCCAATTTTTTATCCAGGCTACCAACTTGGGACCCACTCCAAGGCTGGCTAACTTGTGTACTAATCTTTTGTGTGGGACTGTATCAAATGCCTTGCTAAAATCTAGGTAGGCCATGTCCATAGCCCCTCCCTGGTCTACTTCTTTGGTCACCCAGTCAAAGAAATCTACTAGATTTGTCTGACACGACCTTTCTGAATTTCCTGAATGCTATCCCTTTCTCCTTAACCTTCTCTGCCACCTCTTTTCAGAACCACAGCAGTTTTTTCCTTCGTTGTGTTTTGTTGATTTGCTTTACACAAAGGTTTGTTGCCTCTGTGATGGCTGTTTTGATTACTCCCCATTGTTCCTCCACCCCTCCTTCTTGCCTGTTTGCTAGTGCTTTTCTGAGGCACTCTCTCATTTTCCCAAAGTCAGCCCTCCTAAAGTCCAATGCTCTTGCTTTTGCATGGCTTGATTGTATGGCTGTGTTTATCGTGAACCACACTGTTTGGTGGTCGCTTGTTCCCAGATGGCTACCCACTTCTAAATCTGAGATTCTTTCTCCGTCCCCATTTGAGAGTATCAGGTCTAACATTGCTCCCTCCCGAGTGGGTTCTAATACTAGCTGTCTGAGTCATGCCCCTTGAAGGGCATCAAGAATGACCCTGCTCTTGGATGTGCTTGCAGCAAAGGTGCTCCAGTTAACATCTGGCATATTCAGGTCCCCCATCAACAATATCTCCCCTTTTTCTGCCATTCTAAGAAAGCCTTCTATCATTTCCTTGTCCATTCCCTCCCCCTGAGATGGGGGTCTGTATACAACCCCCATTCGGATTGTGGTGCCATTTCCTGTCTCCAGGGTGACCCAGAGTGCCTCATCTGCTCCCTGTTTACTCTTTAGTTCTGTTGCTTTGATCCCTTCCTTTACATAGAGAGCTACTATTCCTCCTCCTCCTCCTCTTTTACCCTTCCTGTCCCTTCTGTAGATTGTGTATCCTGGTATGTTGACATCCCAGTCATGGTTCTCTGTGTACCATGTTTCTGTGACTGCCACAATATCCAGGCAACCCTCTTCCATCAAGGTCACTAGTTCAGGGAGCTTGTTACACAGACTATGGGCATTGGTACTTATCACCCTCCACTTTTTGATGGCCTTACCCCTTTTAGCCCCATTCCTGTTCTTACTACCTTTGCCTTTTTTCTATATTTGCCTCTGTCCTGCTCCTTAATGACTTCTCTACCTTGGTGTTTACCTCACTAATTACCGTGTTTGTGGGGAAGCTGGGAATTCCCTTCTCCTTTTCAGTGCCTCCCCCTTGGCTACTTTAAATGCTTGCCAATGAAGCATTTAAACCTCTCACCTAGGATCCTGTTTCCCCCGCTGGACAGATGCAGACCATCGCGCCAGTATAGGTCTGCATCCTCCAGGTGGCTCCCCATGAAGCCAAAACCCTGAGCTCCACACCAGTTTTTCAACCATTCATTGAATTCCCTGGTGAGGAGTACCCTAGCATCACCCTTGCCATAGACAGGCAGCACCTCCGAGAAGGTTACCGTATGCGTTACTTGTCTAAGGCCCCTCCCCAACTCTACAAAATCCTCTTGCACTGCTCTGATCCCATTTCTAGCCAGGTCATTTGTCCCTAGGTGGACAATGACATCCAGCTCCCTCCCTCGTGCAGCTGATCCCACAATCCTGAGGATTCGCTTCTTGTCCCTCCAAGCTGTGGCGCCAGGCAGGTACCTTACCTCCCTCTCCCCTTCCTCCCCCATTTCTACCCCCCAATGATTGAGTCCCCCACCAGGAGTTGTTTCCTTCCCCTGTGAGCTCCCATGCCACCCTCCTGTGGGTCTCCTTTGTGAAGGTTCCCAGCATCCTCCTTGGCCTCCACTGCAGGTGCCTCCATAGAGGAACCACTATCCACCAGAAGAGCCAATGAATTGTGGAGAGGTACAGCTGGAGGGATGCAACTCTGTTCCACCACCCTCTCCATCCCTGAGCCCACCCTGGTCTAGCCTGTCCTCTTTCTTGGCAACTTCTGAGGTAGCGGCATTGGCCCTGGTGGTCCCGGGGAGGGGGAGGAGGTTTCACAAATCCTAGCCAGGTCAGCCTGGAGACGGGCAACCTCCTCCCTCAGACCAGAGAGGTGCCTGCAAATAGGGCAGCATCGCAGCCTCTAGAATGTCTCCTGGAACACTGTCGCCCCACAGCCATTGCACTGCACCACTCCTATCATGTTTTATTTTGTGTCCCCTCTCCTGTTTCACTGTATGCTTACTCTCTCCTCTCCCTACAACTCTCACCCTTCCTGTTCTGGGACAGCAACTTCTATATTCTTCAATAGCCTCCTTCTTCCTTGCTCAGTGTCAGACCACCAGCAGCTGGGGGGGAGAGTGAGCTACTTTTTTCCTTTAGGGTTGACAAAACCAATGTTTCTCTATGATCCTTCCCTTCCTACTGCCAAACAGGAAGTTCCTGTTGTCAGTCAAATCCAGTGGCTAGAAAGAGGGCCCCAATGATTTCAGAGATCACTAATCGCAAACACTGCCTATGAATATGCTGGTATATATTACTTTGTGTGGGGGAGTCTTGTCAACTGTATTGAAATTGAACTTACGTTTTATCTTTTGTTTTTGTTTTAAAGTTCTCACTTTATTTCCTTTGCATGTACTGTAACACAGGACTGTTTTGCTATCCTGCTCCCCTCCAAATGTGTATGGTAAAGGAAAACTGCATTGAACCTATGGGTCACTTTCTCCTGCTGAAACCCTTTCTTAAAGCAGAAGTAATAATTATAAATTGGAGGCAGTATAGCGGAGTGGTTTGAAGAGCTCCTGACACAGTTGAAACAACTCTGAAAAAATTTAATATTCAGGCATAAATATAGCTTATATTTAATATTTTATTCTGTAATTCTCACCCATATTTCCTTATTACTAAGGGTATTTGCATGCATACAGTATCTCTGCCCTTTTAGCTTGGGCTGCCTGCCTACACCTGACATCATAATTGTGTTTATGACATCAAAATATGTTGCTATGGAGATAAATATGATGTCATTAACAGGTGATTGTGATGTCATGTGTAGAGAAGCAGCCAGAGTACATATAGTCTAGGGGACAGGAATCTTGTTTTCCTGCAACTATTTTCAGTAATTAAGAAAACGGGGACTTAATTACTGAAAATATATGAAGTAATCAAGAAAATGGGATGGAGTTGACTATAAATTTTACTTTTTTCAAAGTTTTCCTAATGCTGTCAGGGGCTCTTTAAGGCTCTGAGCTGCAAACTTGGAGACCTGGGTTTGAATCCCACAACCCCAACTTACATACTATGTGACCCTGAGCAAGTCACTTAACTTCTTTGTGCTCCCATGTCACACCTGTAAACAAGCTTTCAGCTTAGTGTCTCTTTCTTGGTAAAAATAATAAAAAAAAGAAATGTCCTTTTTCTTCTATGAAGCATTGCATCAGACAGGCCATATGACTAACAAACACTAAATCAGTTCTTTCCAGTTTGTTCTGTTTTATTTGCATTCTCTATTGTTTCTGTTGGTTTTGCACAGACCCTTGTCAGTAGCAAACAGAATAGCTGAGAAGTACTCACTGCTGGAGCTTGAGATACAGCTAAAAACATTGTGATAGCCTTGCTTGAAAAAAATTGAGACAAGTCAGCACAAAGTGAAGCCCTGATCTACAAATGTCTCCCAACCTTGTAGGCTGAGAAAAGTAGTGGAGTGCTCCATTCACACAGGGTCACCTACGAGGCACTCCATGGTATGCACTGTGGTTGTGGACACCTCCTCTGCTCCCAGTCCTGTGCCATGTGCACAGCTGTATGACCGGCCCATTTTTTTGTGGGGGCACACAGTATTACACCACCAAGAGGGATAGCCATAACACCTGCCAACCAGCTATGCGCTTGCCACAAGGCATTTTGGAGGCTGTTCTTGGGACAACTGAAATCCATTGGCACTTGCCCCAGCCCTCCTAGCAGGCATTGAGAGATGGTAGACTCATAGCAATATCGTGTTTTATATACTGAACAGGCTACAGTAGTCTTTGAAGGACTGCTGTATCCCACCAACCCCTGCTCTGTTGGGAGTAAGGTATCCACTGTATAGCTGACCTCAGCATCCGACTGGATGCTCAATGTCCATCATAGCTCTGCCTCCCCAGGCCCCACCCCCCATCCTTGTGTAAAACTCCACTCTCATGGGCAGAAGTGAGCAGTGACTGTGGATGCTATTCTGTACAAACTGGCATCAGGGTGTGCGGCTCTGCAGCAGGGAAACGTGCAAATCTGTGCACGTCTCTGCCTTTATGTGGACTAGATCCTTATTGTCCATCAACAAAGGGGATCAGATGCTTAATTCTCTGTAGCTGACAATTCCACTTTATTCTGTCCCATAGAAATCTGGTGACTGTAGCCTAGTTAAAAAAAGGAAACATGCCAGGGTCGCCTGATGGACCAGCAATGACCTAATTCAGGAGTTGACTCGGGAGCTGACCAGGTGGCCTGAGGGAGGGTGGGAGGCACTGCCATATGGCAGTGCTCCCAGCTGGGGAGGTAAGGAACCCAGGTCTGGCATGACAGTGACTTCAGTGGAGCATCAGAACCTTTGTTTCCCATTCACAACTTCATCTGTGCATTTGATAGGCCAACTGTAGGCTGCCACTAGGTGCCACAGAGAGGCAAGCAGTAAAGAAATGGGGGTGAAAGTCTCCTATCATCAAGATGACAGCTGGGTGCAGTTTTAAGTATTGCACCAGCATGGACCCCAATGAGCAGATTGGTGGAGTTAATAGGGTTCATGACTGTGGAGAGTCTCCATGGAGTGCAACTCTAGGCCTGTCAGCCTCCACAGAATACAGCTATAGGTCCAGGAACTGCACTGATAGTAACTGGTGAAGAAAAAGCTTTTTTTTTTCAACAAAAAAAAGAAGAAGAAGCTGGCCAGGTAGTGCAGTGGCAGGGAATCAACTTGCTAATCTGGCAAAGCGAGTTTGAAAATGGGCGCAGATCTCTGGAGGCTGGCAGGAAAAGGAGTGACGAGTGTTTCACTGGATCACTCTCCTCCTTTGAGGTGGGAGGGTTTGCGACCTCTGCTGTTGGACTGATGCTCGCTGCAGGCTAGGAGGCAGCGCATGCAGAGGCTCACTTAGGGGTCAGGGGCCTGATGTACATACCAGTGCATGTGAGTGCACAAATGCACATGTACACACCATGTGGTTGCATACCAGTAGTACCTCGGGGAGAAAATAGGTTTAAAAACCACCGATGTGGCAGGATGGCAACCTACACCTTCCACACCCTGCAGTGCCAACAAGGCACCCACCTCCCAAACCAGATCCTGCAACCCTGGAGGGATAGAGGACTCCCTGGGGACACTGTCATGGGGGTGGGAGCAAGTAATGGAGGCACACTGGAGGCCAGGGTTAGTACTCAAATGAGAAAAGCAAAAAAAAGAAGCATTTGCCAATGCCGAATGTTGATTACGTTGGTGTGTTGCACTCGCTCACTGCCACTCTGTCACTCACTCAGTCTGTGTCTCCCCGAGGTGCGGGCAGCTCTTTTCTACTGGGCTCCTGCCTGCGTTGGCACCTTGTTCTGCCTAATAAGAAATCCGCAGCTGTCCCGACAGAGCTCCGTTGAGGTGGCTCACTGCTCCTCTCTCACTCACTCATTTTGGTTCTCCTGGCGCTGCAGGCTGCCCTTTTGTACTGGGCTTCTGCCTCTGTTGGTGGCTTTTTCTTCCCACAAAAAAATCTGCAGCAGTCCCGACACAGGTCTGTTGAGCCTGCTGACTCCCCCTGTCTCACTCGCTCATTCCGTTACTGCCGATGCTGCAGGCTGCCCTTTTCTATTGGGCTCCTGCCTGTGTTGCCGCCTTCGTCTGCTCACAAAGAAATTTGCAGCAGTTGCAATAGAGCTCCACTGAGCTTGCTCACTCCCCGTCTCTCTCACTCGCTAATTCTGGTTTTCCCGCCACTGCAGGCTGCCCTTTTGTACAGGGCCCCTGCATGCATTGCTGCCTTTTTCTGCCCACAAACAAATCTGCAGCAGTCCCAACAGAGCTCCGTTGAGCTCACTCACTCTCCCTCCCTCACTCGCTCGTTCTGTGTCTCCTGCCGCTGCAGGCATCCTTTTGTACTGGGCTTCTGCCTGCATTGGTGGCGTGTTCTGGCCAGAAATAAATCTGAAGCAGTCCCGACACAGCTCCATTGAGCTCACCTCCTCACCCTCTCACTCACTCATTCCTTTTCTGCCGGCGCTGGAAATTGGCCTTTTGTACTGGGCTCCTGCCTGCTTTGCCGCATTTTCTGCCCACAAAGAAATACGCAGCAGTCACAATACAGCTCCGTTGAGCTCGCTCACTACCGTGCTGTCACTCACTCATTCTGTGACTCTTGGCGCTGCAGGCTGCACTTGTGTACGGGGCTCCTGGCTGCGTTGGCACCTTTGTCTGTCCACAAAGAAATCTGCAGCTGTCCTGACAGAGCTCCGCTGAGGTCGCTCACTCTCCCTCTGTCACAGGCTCATTCTGTTTGTCCTGGCGCTGCAAGCAGCCCTTTTGTACGGGGCTCCTGCCTGTATTGGCACCTTTTTCTGCCCACAAAGAAATCCACAGCAATCCTGATAGAGCTCCATTGAGCTCAATCAGTCCCCCTGTCTCACTCACTCGTACTATTTCTCCCACCACTGCAGGCTGGCCTTTTCTACTGGGCCCCTGCCTGCTTTGATGCCTTTTTCTACCCACAAAGAAATCCGCAGCAGTCCTGATGGTGCTCTGGTGAGTTCGCTCACTCCCCCTCCCTCACTAGCTCTCTCGTTCAGTTTCTCCCAGTGCTGCAGGATGCTCTTTTGTACTGGGCTCTTGCACTGGGGCCTTTTTCTGCCCACAAACAAATCCACAGGAGTCCCGACAGAGCTCAGTTGAGCTCGGTTACTCCGCCCTCTCACTCATTCGATCTTAACCTGTCCCAAACACTGATTTCCCACAGCGACCGTGCTAGTCTCCGGCAGGAGTGCAAAAACATATTTTAGCCAGAATGTGAAAAATGACAGCTGTACTGTTCATAAGGAGATGTGAAAAACTGCCACTGTTGAAAATGTGGCATGAAAATATTACAAATTTGCAAAGTTACATGAGTGCGTGGAAACAGTTCAATGCACACTTGTAACACAGTCATGTTATGGAGTTTCATCACCAAATTTTCAACATAGGGCTTTTAGGACCTCTGCTCATGAACAGTGCCACTGTCATTTTCTTAATCTGTCCCGAACATTGATTTCCCACAGTGACCGCGTTATTCTATGCCGCAACTGTGAAACCACATTTCAGTCAGGATGTGAAAAATGACAGCTGTACTGCTCATAAGGAGGTGTGAAAAAATGGCACTGTTGAAAATCTGGCATGACAATATTGCAAATCTGCGAAGTTACAAGGGTGTGTGGAAAGTGTGCAATGCACACTTGTAACACAGTCATTTGATGGGCTATCATCACCAAATTTTCAACATAGGCATTTTAGGACCTCTGCTCATAAACAGTATCACTGTCCTTTTCTTAATCTGTCCCAGACAATGACTTCCCACAGTGACTGCTCTATTCTGCGCCGGAAGTGCAAAACCACATTTCGGCCATGATGAGAAAAATGACAGCTGCACTGTTCATAAGTAGGTGCAGGAAAATGGCAATGTTGAAAATCTGGAGTGAAAATATAAATTTGTGAAGGTACGAGCATGCATGCAAGCTGCACAACGCACGCTCGTAAGATAGTCATTTTATGGAGTATCATTACCAAATTTTCAACATAGCCATTTCAGGACCTCTATCCATGAAAAATGTCACTGTCATTTTCTTAATCTGTCCCAAACACTGATTTCTGATAGCGACCACGCTATTGTGCGCCGCAAATGCGAAAATACATTTCCACCAGGATGTGAACAATGACAGCTATACTGTTCACAAGAAGGTGTGACAAAATGGCAATGTTGAAAATCTGGCGTGAAAATATTGCAAAATTCAAATTCTGGTATCTTGTGATAACTGTACAGCATAAAACTCATAAAACAGTAATTTTGGATTTTTCCACCAAATTTGCAACATAGGCTTGATAGCTCACCTCATGAACACTGGCACTGTCATTTCGTTAATCAGCCCTGAAAGGTGATTCCGTGCAGTGATTGCGAAATCACCTTTGGGGCTGATTAACGCCATGACAGTTCAAGAATTCATGAGAAGGGGTTCCAAAAACCCCATGTTGAAAATTTGGTGAAAAAATTTCCCAAAATGCCCGGGATATATACCAAAGTTGAAAAAACTCCATTTATTACATTATACAGCTTACCTGCATTTCCTCAGTTCGTGGTCGGCTTTGAAGAGTGCAGACGTGTTCCCGGTCCACCACAGATTGTCGCACCAAGCTCCGGAGGTAAGTATGGGGTGAGGGGGGTGTGGGGAGGCAGGATGCGCAGTGGATGGGTGCGGGTTGCAGGTGGGGAGGACGGGACCACGAGGGTCCGCTTCTTTTACAGGTGTAAAAAAAAGACTTCAAGGACCGCTTTTTATTTACAGGGGCATGTGGCACGCTGGGGTGGGCTCCCAGCATGCCACCAGAGTCTTGCTTTGGGGGCAGCTGTAGTCGACAGGGGATTGGGCACCCCCATCAGCAAACAACTAAAGGGGAATTCCTTTCTGCCGACAGGGATGGGTACCCCTGTCGGCAAACAGCAAAAAGGGGGATTCCTTCACAGCTGACAGGGATTGGGCACCCGCATTGGCAAACAACAGAGGGGATTCTTTCTGCCGGCGGGGATCGGGCACCCCGCCGGCAGACAATGAAGCGGGGAGGTGACATTGTACCCGGCCGGGGGTAGACTCCCCGTCAGCAGATAAACATGTTAGGGAGTAATATTGTTTGTGAACATGGCCGCAACATGCTGCCATGTTCACAAACAATATCAGGCTTGCTAGATCCCACCGTGCAATGACGGGTCGCTCTCTCATTGCAGCGGATGGCTGAGGCTGCAATGATGAGGCAGTCCCTGATTGCAGCCGTTGATTTGTCTGAAGTTGGTACCAAGCGTTCCAAACTTGTGTCACCAGCAGCCTGCCATGGCATTGGGGGAAGTGGGACAAGCCTTTGCAGGCTGTGGGGGCATTGGCCACAACAGTGCCCCGCCTCCACAGCCTGCTTCTGAGCAAGCTGCCGCAATATGTTTCTTGCACTGCGCGCAATCAACATAAAAAGGGCACACACCAAAGGCTAATAATTAAATATTAAGGGTCCCAGATCACTTCTGAACACTGGGCCACACTGCCGCTATGCATCGCCTTGCTCTAAGGCTTCATCTGAAGGCTGCCCGACAAAGCCTTAGAGCAAAGTGACATGTATGGTAGTGGTCTGGGACCACTAATGAACCGCAAATATTTAAATATTAGCTTTTGGTGTGTGCACTGCTCTTTGCTTTTCTGATTCAAGTGGTGGGGACAGCAGCACTTTTAAGGAAGCTTGGAGTGCATTCTTCTGTCTGCATCTCCCTCTCAGGTTAAGTACCTGGGAATGGCAGTTGATGTGCGGGGGTTGCTGATCTGAAAGCGGCAAACCAGTAGAACTGGAGTAGAAAATGTAAATAAAAGCAAACAAATGAAAAGCAGACACTCCAATATTTGGTGACTAACTGCTGTTTTATCAGTCTGTCTATCTGTCACGTTTCTTAGTCACTTAAAGCTACAGTAACACTTTAAATCCATTCTAATGAAATCAAATGCATAACAGTGCATATAGTAACTAACTCATCGCAGTGCTATAAATGCTCAGTAGGCTAATAAACAGAGACTGTATTTTTATTAATTTTTTATTTCTTTATTTTACAATTTTTAGCCAGGTAAGACACACAAAGCTGAGGGCTTGTTTCCAGGTACATCTTGAGAGCACAGGAAAGGTAAGTGACTTGCTCATGGTCACACAGTATGCAAGTGGTGGCTGTGGGATTCAAACCCAGTTCTCCAGGTTTGCAGCTCAGTGCCTCTCCAGTGTTTTATGTTATTTCATCTTTTCAGCAGTAATATGTCGAACACATAGAGAAGGGAACAATTCAAGTTTCTCAATAGTGGTTTTATTTGATATCTTTATTTAGCTTCCTACATACAATAAGAACAATTAATACAAATACAACTATTACAAATACGTAATTAGGTGTTATAAATAACAACTGTGTATGGGCACAGATTCTGTGTAAGAAAAATATACCGCAGTGCAATAAAGTGCTGCAGGATAAAAGGATCTGCAACGTGCAGAAGGCAAAACTAGGTTTAGGGAAGGGGATCAAATGGTTGTGGGAAAGGGAGGGCGGACAAGGGGACTGCACTGGATTAGGGAGAGGGTGAGGGAGGGAGCGACAGGGTGAGTAGAGTAGGAGGGTGGTAGGCGGCAGCCCTGGGTCCAGTATCAGGGCAAATGCAGGAGTGAGTACTCAAGTCATGGAGGACAGTAAATGATGGGACGGGGCAGAGCGGATGGCGGGGGGGGGAAGGAGAAAATCACAAAGGTTTGGGAACGAGAAGGAGAAGGCAGCTTGACCAACAGTGGATTTCCTAGAAGGGAGTGCAAGAGAGTGAGAGCCAGAGTTGTGAAGGGGGTTGGAAGTGGTAGGCGGAGAGGAGGGATGCAAGGTAGGAGGGGAGGAAGCCATGCCAGAATTTAGAGATGAAGGAAGCCCAGCGAGCTAGGTGACTGGACTCATGGAAGGGGAAGGAAAGGGAGGAGTTCAGGGAACAGTGATGGGTGCTGGGAGGAGAGTCCAGGGCAAAGCGGCAAAAGGAGTAAAAGAGGGGATCCAATCTGACAAAGGTGGGCTTGAAAGCAGCACTGTATGCTGTGTCACCATAGTTGGAGATGGGGAGTTTCATCTTCAAGACGATCTCTCTACCAGCAGAAAATGGGATGCATCCTTCATTCCTATAACGCACACCAGGTTTGGGTTGACACTTTTGGAGGATGACATCCACATGCACAGAGAAATCAAAGTGTATGTCCCACCAGACCTCGAGGTACTTATTTATTTGTTTAGTGTTTGTTAATTTGCCAATTTTCAGGCATGACCTGAGAGAGTACAAACCCAATACGCAGTGCAGTACATGACAATGACAAGTAGAAACCAGGATCTGGCAGCTTGGATTTAATGCCAAGAAATGCAAAGTTATGCACTTTGGAGCCAAGAATCCCAGGATGGAGTATTACCTGGGTGGGGTCCAGGTATCAGCAAAGGAGGAGGAAGAAAAGGATCTGAGGCTGATGATCACTAGCAACCTGATGCACTCCACGCAATGCAAGAAGGCAGCAGCAAGGGAAAATAAGATGTTGGGATGCATAGCTAGAGGGATCAGCAGTAGAAAGAGGAGGTTTTACTGCTCTTGTACAGGTCACTGGTGAGGCTGCATTTAGAGTATGGAGTATGATACTTGTGCACACACCTCAAGACATTAGATAGCTAGGGACAGTCCAGAGGGGGGCAACAAAGATGATCGTGGGTCAGCAGGGTGAAGCATATGAGCAGAGGTTGATGGCACTGAACATGTACTCCCTGGAGGAGGAGAAGAGGGAGAGAGGGGACATGATTGATACCTTCAAGTACTTGAAACAGATAAATAGTGTGGATAAGGAGGGTCTCTTTAGGCTCCGTGGCAGCCATAATGAGAGACACACAGTCTTAAGCTGGGGGGGGGGGTTTAGGAAGTGGATTAGGAGGCAATTCTTCATGGAGAGGTGGTGACCAGTTGGAATGTGCTACCAGAGGAGGTGGTCTTGTTGAAGACGGCAGCTACAAGAGAGGCTGGGATAGACACATGGGGACAGTAAGGGTCATGGGTGAGGCAGATGGGCAGGATGGGAGGATTGGGGAGGGGCGCATGGTCAGTAGCTTATGCCGTGGTGCCTCGAAGGTGAGCAGACTAAACAGACCAAATGGCCTTATTCTGCTGACTTCTTCATATGTTCATATATAAACATGAAAATATCATCACCATGGTAAAATGAAATGGTCTACAGCATGCATGCATTCAAGATGAAAGAATATTCAAAGTGACAGATGCAAGGAAGAAAATATGCACAAGTGATGTTTTCTGAGTTCAGGACTAGGAGCAAGTACATACAGCCTGCTGTTGTAAGTGGAAGCGATACTGGTTCCGGAAAGTGCAGGTAGCAGAACAGTGTCTGATGTTAACTAGGAGGTTGAGATCAGAAGATCTGAGTGGGTAGGCATTTCTGTAGAGCAAGAGAAGTGAGTGATTGTGGTGTCTGGTTCTGAATTACACTATGTGTGAAGCCACCCAGGGAGAAATCCTGCAGGGCAAAAAGGGGAAGCCAGCGAGTTTCGAATACAAGGTGCAATGATGGGTTAGTCAATTACTACCAAGGGCAAAATGGCAGACATTGTTATATGCCAAATCCAATTTATATAAAATAGTGTAGGAGGTGTCATCGAGGCACAAATCAGGAAGCACAGAAAAAACAGAAGCAGCTTCAAGTTTCGCAAATAGCGTTTTATTTTTCTCAATAACAGCAAAATTAAAAAATAAACATTTGTTCAGTATAACTGTTTTCAAAGGCAGTACAAAGAAAACAGTCATCCTTCTGACTGTTTTGTCTTAGTTTCAAATCTCAGTCTCTCTCTCTCTCTCGCAAAACATTACTACTCTTTTTATGTTGCTTGCACACATGTGCAAGAAACATAGTGCCATCATCCGAGTTTTGGGAGGTGTGTCACCCCCTCCTCCAATTCAGTCAGTGTGCTGGCAGGCGTGGCCCCTGTCCGCCAATGCATGTTGGAGCTGTCTATGACAAGCTCCAAAATGCAGTGGCATACAGTTGAAAGGGGGAGCTATGCTTCAGTGAGCAGTGATCAGATATCGCCTGCTCGCATGCGCAGCCCTACTCCACACACACACACACACACCACGCATGCTGTACTACGCACACTCTATAGCCGGCGGTGGTGCCCAATCCCGTCGGCTGTGCTGCGCCTCAAAGCTCTTCCAAATGCCATGCTGGGTGCCCACCCAGCGTGGCAACTCAATAATATTGCTGACGGGGTGCCCAATCCACCGTCGGCTTCACTGTTCCCCGAGTACAGGGTGCCGCGCTGGGAGCCCACACCAGTGTGGCAACAATGCCATAGCTGGAGGGTGCCCAATCCCGTCGGCTCCACGGCCCCCCAGCCATTCTTCTGCATGTTGGAGCCCACCCCAGTGTGGCAAACATCCCGATCAGCTTTTTTTTTTTTTTACACCTGTAAATTAAAAACGGTCCCACGGCGCTTCTCCCTGCCCTCCCTCCCAC
Source organism: Neoceratodus forsteri (assembly GCA_016271365.2). Classification (NCBI taxonomy): domain Eukaryota; kingdom Metazoa; phylum Chordata; order Ceratodontiformes; family Ceratodontidae; genus Neoceratodus; species Neoceratodus forsteri. The sequence goes on from CM028134.1 coordinate 31,478,593, forward strand.
AACCCGCACCCACCCACTGTGCACCCTGCCTCCCCACACACCCCCCTCACCCCATACTTACCTCCGGAGCTCGGCGATGATCTTCGTGGACCAGGAACACGTCTGCACTCTTCAAAGCTGACCGCAAATGGAGATAATGCTGGTAAGCTGTATAATGGGCTAGATAGGGGTTTTCAACTCTGTTGCATATCTCAGACATTTTTGGAATTTTTGCCAAATTTTCAACATGGGGTTTTTGGGACCCCTTCTCATGAATGCTGTCACAGTCATGGCGTTATTTGGGCGCGAAGGGTAATTTCGCAGTCACTGCGTGAAATCACTTTCAGGACTGATTAACAAAACGACACTGCCAGTATTCATAAGGTGGGCTCTCAAGAAGCCTATTTTGAAATTTGGTGGGAAAATTCCAAAAACGATTGTTTTCATTTAGCATGCATTGCGCAGTTCCTACGCACGCTCGTAAGTTCACAAATTTTCAATATTTTCACTCCAGATTTTCAACATTGCCATTTTACCACACCTTCTTATGAGTAGTACAGCTGTCATTTTTCACATCTCACCCAAAATGTGTTTCCGCCCATGTAGCGCACAATGGCGCAGTCGGTGTTCGAAATCAATGTACGGGACAAATTAAGAAAATCACAGTGACACTGTTCATGAGCAGAGGTCTTAGAATGGCTATGTTGAAAATTTAGTGAAAAAATTCCTAACAATGACTGTTTTACAAGCGTGCGTTGCACAGTTCTTATGCATGCTCATAAGTTTGCGAATTTAATATTTGCACTCCAGATTTTCAACATTGCCATTTTATTACACTTCCTTATGAACAGTACAGCTTCCATTTTTCATATGCCACCCAAAATGTGTTTTCGCACATGTAGCGCACAATGGTGCTGTTGGTGTGCGAAAGCAATGTTTGGGACAGATTAAGAAAATTACAGTGACACTGGTCATGAGCAGAGGTCTTAAAATGGCTATGTTGAAAATTTGGTGACAGAAGTCCATAAAATGACTGTGTTACGAGTGAGCATTGTGCAGTTTCCACGCACCTCGTAAGTTCATGACTTTGTAATATTTTAAGTCCAGATTTTCACCAGTGGCATTTTCCACACTTCCTATTTACAGTACAGCTGTCATTTTCACAACATGGCCTAAGTGTGTTTCACACTTTCAGGCGCCAGAGATGCGTGGTCGCTGTGGAAAATCATTATTCGAGACAGATAAAGAAAATCACAGTGACACTGTTCATGATCAGAGGCACCAAAATGCCTGAGTTGACAATCTGCTGTAAAAAAATTCCCAACCTAATTATATTACGGATGTGCATTGTACAGTTTCTATGTACGCTCGTGACTTCACCATTTTTTAAATATTTTTACTGCACATTTGCAACATTGCCATTTTTTACACCTCCCCATAAACAGTACAGCAGTCATTTGTTACATCCTGTTTGGAATGTTTTTGCATCTGTGGTGCTAAATGCCGTAGTCGCTGTGCATAAGCAGCTTTCGGCTAACAAACTGATATTCCCCCTGTTCATGAGGTGGGGTCACACAAAAAACATGTTGAACATTTGGAGTGAAAATATCAACGAATGCCTGAGGTATTAGGGTTTCCAACCATAACGCCCAACCCTGTAGAGAATGACAGGCATCAGGGGTGTGACTTGGTTCTTGCCTGTAATGCTCATACCATTCCACACCCTGCAGCCAGTGAGAGGCATCGAGGTATGCCTTGGACTCTTCAGCCCCAAAGTTCACCCCATTCTCCTATATCGCACCCATCTCACCGTATTTCCTAATGGAATGGGGTGCGCATAAGGGCCAAAGACCCCAAGGAACACCGTGACACTTGTCAGTGTCTGCAGTTTGGGGTGTGGTGAAATGGCATGGCCGTTATGCCTGACAACCCAAAGGCACACCCCAATGCCTGTCACTCTCTGCAGGGTGGTGGTGGGGTTGGCTTCAGTTCAATACTTCAGTGCCATTCCTATTACGCAGTTCTGTAACTTCTACACTACCACTGCCAATGCCAGCAAGCAAACATTTGGCATTGACAAATGATTGTTATAACAAGTTTTTGCAGGGAGCTCCTTAAGCGATACTGCTCACAGAATGTTCTTGTAAGTTTACAGAATGTTCTTGTACGTTTCATTCCTTGCAGGTACAGCAAAACAGTTAATGGTGACCCAGAACTGACCTCTTGTTACCAGCATCACGGAGAGTTTGCAAACCAGCTTCTCAGGTTAATCCTTTGAGTTCCAAATAGCGTTTTGCAATCATTTCAACAGTATAATTATATACAGTTTTAAACAAAGGGATTCCAGTTTCACATACAGTTTTACACAGAGATTCATGTATATTTTTGTAATATAACTGTAGATATGCAAGGGGGAAGAAAAGACGGAAATAGCAAGTGGGGAGTCACGTGATGCAGAGTGGCTGAAAGCAGCTCCCTATCTGGCTCCCTTCCTCCATCTTCAAAAACAACCTTCTTTTACTAAATAATTAACATATAATTTCATTTTAGTGACCCTAAAGGCTTGCTGTCTCCATCCAGTATCTCTAAGCTTATTTTTAGGGTGCTTACAGCCGATTTTGAGCTGCTGCAGCGATGGAAGCTGACATGAAGTCAGCTAGTGTGAGACACACACCACCTACGACGCCTGAGAAGGCCTCCAAAAAAGCTAAAAATGCCAACTCTTCAGCTCCCTCTAAACAAGCAGCTTCGGTCCCTCAAACTGCCCTGCTGACTGAGGATCGCTTCTTGCAAGAAATCCTGCCCTTCAGGCATACTCTACAGGAGATCTCCACGGAAATAAAATCTATCCGTAAAGACTTCTCCGAGCTATCGCGGCAAGTAGGGGATCTGGAAGCAAGCGTTACATCATTGACCGCTGGAAAAACAAAACCGATCCAGAGATTGTTAAATTAAAACAGCAAATCCAGCGACTCCAAACTAAAACGGAAGATCTAGAGGGACGAAGCAGACGAAATAATATACTGATTCTGGGACTCCCGGAAGCCGAAGAAGGCAACGATGCAGTCAAGTTCACTCAGCATTTTTTAAATAAGGTCATCGGTCCCTCCCCAATCCATCAGTCCTATCACATAGAGCGGGCCCATAGGTCTCTGAAGCCCAGACCACCACCGAATTCGCCTCCTCGCCCACTTATAATCAAATTTCTAAGTTACCTTGAGCGGCAACACGTCTTGGCCAAAGCTAAAGAAATCGACTCTCTCCACTGGAACCAGGTTAAACTGAGGATATCCCAGGACTTACCATATGAAGTCCGTAAAAAGAGAGCCGCCTACCACCCGGTGGTTAAAAAACTCATCGCCGCTGGTATTCGATTCCGTATGATCTATCCAGCCAAACTAGTGGTCACTCTGGATAGTATGGGACATTCGTATGAGGATTCCGAACAGGCCCTGGCTGACCTCACTAAGAGACTTCCCAGCTTGTTCAAAGAATCCTGATGTTGTTCCCAATAACATCCCTGTGCAATATGTTCTGATGGGGGTTTAGTTTGCTGCTGGTTCCTGTCTTTAATTGTGCCTCTAATTGCCTAACGCCTGAATCCCGCCAAGGTTGGGCTTACCTGACCTGGCGGGGTCTCGCTTGATTGGGGAGGTAGTTGCTGGTTCCCGAGGATGACCTGTGAGCCTAGATGGCTGCGTGGGCCCGACTCCTGAGGCTCCTCGTTGCTGCAGCAATGCGGTGCTGGAACTCTAATGCCGGGTGCTGTTTCGGGGAGGATTAGTCGGGACCATTAGGTCCGTCCAATGATTCAGACCTCCGTTTCCTCCCTTTTCAGCTCCATTCAATGCGGTGCCTTGCGATGAGTCTCCTTTGGGCCACTGCATCCCCAGGATCATCCCTTAAGGTAATTACACCTTTTTTGGCCCACTGTATACTCGGGTTTGTTTATGTCGGCCTAGCGATTGGATATTGGTGCTTACAATATTACTTCAGCAGACCCTTCAAGCTCCTTCAATCGCCTGTTGTTTTCCTGCTAATCTGCTGGGATAGAAGTTTATGGTTGTTTTTGGGGCGGGAGGTGACAACTGCTATCTGATCCTGCCTCACGACTGTTTCGAGGGAGGGTGTGCCATGGCTTCTTTTCCTGCTCGGTTGATTTGTCAGGGTCCCTGGTTAATTATGCTGTCTATTTGGGGCTGTACACAGCTTTTGGTATTGGCTCAATTTACAAGGAGAAAGCCATGCACGGTTGGAATTGGTTTCACTCCTTATGGCAAGTTTAAATGTTGTATTCTTTTACCTGTTGTTGGGGTTATTTGTACATAGTTATAAAGGTCCTACATTGGGGTTTGAGGAGGGGGGATTTGGAGTCCATAATTCGGTAACTGTTACTCTAGCATTATGGTCACCCCAACCTAAGTTCATGCCGATCTGGAGTTTGACTGATTGGTTGCATATTCCTTTACGTGCTGACTCTGATGGGACTACCATGTTCACATATCTTAGGCGGGTTGGGGTTGATGGGTTTTTTGGGGGGGGGTTTGCCGCCACTAACCGATTTCCTGATGGATATTATTCCTGGTTGTTTCTTTCGTACTCTCTTTTCTCTAGGGTTAATGTCACTAAATTATGTTAAGTTCGCCACGTGGAATGTGAGGGGGCTGAGGAGGCGTCCAAGAGGGGCCAAATTCTTTTGAATAGCTCTTTAATGAGGTGGATATTCTTTCCTCCAAGAAACCCATATCACAGTACAGGAATCTAAATTACTGAAGGTTAAAGGTTTCTCACAGGTTTTTGTGGCCGGTCAATCCACCAACAGCAAGGGGGTTGCTATCTTAATTAAACGTAACATCCCCTTTTTGCTGAAGAAAAGTGTTCAGGATGTCAATGGCAGGTATGTCTTCGTTTGGGGTCTGCTCGATGGTGTGGAAGTTGTCCTTGGGTCTATTTATGGTCCTGTGGGAGGAGATGCTGTATTCTTGATGGGTCTGATGGATCTACTGACCGCTTACCTTCCCGTTGATCCAAAGAGCCCTAACTTTGTGTTGGGAGGGGACTGGAACATCCCTCCAAGTTCAACCTTAGATCGGTCGAATAAAGATCTCCGCAATATGTCACCGGCTCAGCTTGCCTTAATAGAATTTTGTTCCTTGCTGGGTTTGGCTGACCCGTGGAGAATCTTTAACCCCTCCACTAAAGCCTATACCTTCTACTCCCCAGCCCACAACTCCTGGTCACATTTGGACTACATTTTAGTGAGCTCAAATTTTCTAGCAAATGTCTCAGCCACTAATATCGAGCCAGTAGTCATTTCTGACCATGCCATATCCTGGGTTAAACTTGCTCCAGGACCTCCGGGTCAGCAGGATACTATCTGGAAACTTAATAACCAGATCTTGAAAGATGATCGTCTGGTCTCGCTTTTCAAGACTTTGATCTCATCTTTTCTAGAGATTAATCAAGATTCAGTTTCCAGATTTGATTTGGTGTGGTGTTCCCTAAAATGTTTTCTAAGGGGGGAATTTATCAAAGAATCATCTAGAAGGAAAAAAGTAAGGCTGGAAAGAATCAATTTCCTAGCTAAACAAATCAAGTCAGCCGAGGAGAAGCTTTCAACCTCGTTTTCTCAAGATAAATTAAAAAGTCTCTATAAGCTAAAAGATGAGTATGAAGGTTTAATTAGGGAGAAAACGGAATACTCCATTCTGAAAACTAAATCGAAATACCTAGACCAGGGAGATAAACCTGGTAGACTGCTGGCTCTTAAACTAAAAGAAATCGAAAGTTCAAGACTAGTTCCAGGGATCCTAGCGGAAGATGGCTCCATCAAAATGAATCTGAGGGACATAGCTGGGGTTTTTGAATCCTTTTACAGGAACTTATACGGTTCTACTATCTCTCCCTTGAAACTCCCCAGTATAACGGCTTTCCTTGAGCACACCTCTCTGCCTAAGCTTCAACCTAGTCAGTGTGAGGTTCTTACTGCTCCCGTTACCCTGGAGGAAATTACAGATGCTATTCACGGTCTCCCCCTGGACAAAGCCCCTGGTCCTGACGGGTTCTCCCCAAACTTCTACAAAGCTTTCGGTAATGAACTCGCCCCTGTTTTGCTTCAACTATTTAATTATATTCTCTCTTTAGGGCCCTTAGACTCCTCACTCCTAGAAGCAGTCATAATTCTATTACCCAAACCTAATAAATCAACTCTAGATCCGCCAACTACAGACCGATCTGCGTTACTTAACTCGACATTAAGATCCTGACCAAAATTCTGTCTTTGCGGCTTAACGGTTGGCAACCATTCCTAAGTGCAGAACAGGTAGGCTTTGTCCAGGGAGATCAGCATCTGACCACTTAAGAACCCTTTCACACATTTTTGTACAGCCCAAAACTCTCAATCGCCCATGGCCCTTGTAGCCTTAGATGCCGAAAAGGCATTCGATCGAGATTAGTTAGAGGAATTTTATGGGCTACTTTGAACACGATGGGTTTCCCAATGTGTTTTATCCAGTGGATCAAAGCGATTTATAGCTTTCCCTCCCAAAGTGTACTGTAATAGGGTGTTCTCTTCTAGATTCCCTTTATTTTCTGGTACTCGTCAAGGATGCCCCCTCTCACCCTACTTATTTAATCTTTATTTGGAACCCTTACTAGCTTGCATTAGATCTTCGCCTGCAATCACTGGTTGTGTCGTGGGTCATCAGGTGCTCACTATGTCAGTGTTTGCAGACGACATTTTACTACACTTATCAGATCCAGTCCATTCCATTCAGGAAGTCCTGAAATTTATCAATCAGTTTGGAGAAGTTTCCAATTATAAGTTGAATCTGTCTAAATCCGAAATTTTTCCGTTTAACTCCCTCTTATTTCATGCGGACGTAGCCCAGTTTGGTATGAAATGGGCGCCCGAGCACCTTAAATATCTGGGCATCTACCTAACCAGCGATAACTTCTACAACTAGGAAACTTAATCTAGATGATCTACTAGACGGATCAAAGGTGACCTCAACAGATGGACCCACCTTCCTTGGCTCTAACTAGTCGTATAAATATAATTAAGATGAACATACTTCACATATTTTCTACCCTTTAAATTTACTAATTTCTGGTTACCTAGGACCTTTTCCGGAAAATACACGCTTTAGTGCCAAGTTTATCTGGAAAGATAAACAGCCAAGGAGAGCTTTTTAAGTTATGTCTACCCAAGACCATGGTGGCCTTCGTCTGCCCAATTTCGAGTTCTATTATTGGGCTAGCCACCTGTCAAAATGGGCAAATGGCTCTCTCCTTCCCAAATACCTATCGCCCTCTTGGTTTGCAACTGGAGGTCAATTTGCTGAAGGCCCATAATATAGACCCTCATTCTGCATTTTATTGCAATCTCTCATCTCTTCCCACTACAATACAGGAGTCAGTAGTTGGAACCTCAATAAAGGTTTTAAACCAGTTCTGCTCCTTGATAAACATACACAATACCAAAGACTTTGCCCAACCGTTAGTTCTTAACCCCAATGTTAAGATAGGGGCAAATTGGTTGCTCCCCTCCTGGCTACCGCAAATTCGAGACTGTGTGGATGACCTCTTTTTCTGGATTCTATTGGCTCCTCTCAGGAGCTGATGTCCAAGTTTCATATTCCTCCACAAGCTATATTCAAAGTATTCCAGCTGAGGCACTTCATAGTTAGTCATTTTGGTTTGGTGAGAAAGACATCTAATATATGCCCTCTAATAGAACTGTTTAAGTCTCGAGTCAATGAACCCCACCCTGTTGCTAATCTCTATTTACACCTTCTTCTTAGCAAATCCCCAGACACTTTGCCTGGTTCCAAAGTTTGGGATAAGCTGCTTGGCTGTACTCCCCATTCCTGGGCTCAGGTTTGGTCTGATCTACACCGTTTCTTTTCTTTAGATAGGAATAAAGCTCACACAGTTTTATATAGTTAATAACATGTACTATACCCCAGTAAACTTAGTCAAGTTTGGGAAAATCAACTCTAACTGTATCAGATGCGGTACTGGCCAGGAAATATCTTACATTTTTGGGGCCTGTGACAAAGTTGCTCCTTGTGGCAATCTATTAGAGATAATCTAAGTCCACTTTTGGGTCTACAAAACCTATTCACTACAGAGATTTGCATCTTAGGTATCTTTTCCTCTATTAAGGACAACGAAAGGAAATACCACATGGCCCTTATTTGGTGGCTGTTAAAAGTCTGGTCCTCCACCACTGGGTTGACCAATCCGAAATACCTATCAGGATTGGGTGGCAGAAATATTGCACAATTTTAAAATTGAAAATTGATTGCCAGTATCAGGCATGTCTTGCCTCGTTTCACAAAAATGGGGCAAACTTTCGCCCTGTGTCTCTCGGGTGAGGACTTTGGGTTTTAGCTCACTGGATGCTTCACTCGTCCCTCCTTCCCTCCTTGTCTCTTTTGCTTCCCTTCTTTCCTTTCTCTTAGTGGCGGCATCCTCCTGGGGTGGGGGTGGGAGGGTGGGGACAAGGGTAGAGGTTTGGATTTGTTAACTCTTTTCTCTGTATGTTATATCATGTTGTTTACCATGTTATACTTTATTACGCTTGTTAAAATGAATAAAGTTTAAATTTCAAAAAAATAAATAGCAAGTGAAGGCAGAGAGATAACGAGAGGTGGAGAATTGTGAAACCATCGGAATGATCAGTTCCTAGGTCTCACAAGAACATTTGGTTGCACAACCAGATGGAGAAGAGACAGAAAAGGAATGTATAGAACAGATCCTTGCATTTATCCTCCTTCTGCAAAACAAATCGGGCAGGGCCTTATTCAACCCTGTCACATACCCCCCTTTTAGAGGGAACCTGTTTTACAAAAACATGTTTCCAAAATGTTCTATTAAATTCCAGTCTAACATTATCTTATAACCTTTACAGCGCAGTGCATATGCAGCTGAGCAACGGAGAAGTTTCAACTCACATTTTTTTCAACCTTCAGAATTCTCAATTCCTGATCCATATCTAGACAGAAAATTAGCATTGACATTCTCTTTCCCAGATTTGTGCATCACTTTAAATTTAAATGGCTGAAGTGCCAGGCACCACCGTGTGATTCTAGAATTTTTATCCTTCAGCTGGTTAAGCCAAAAGAGAGGACTGTGATCTGTTATCAATACAAAGTCAGCTCCTAGCAAATAAAACTTAAGGGACTCCATGGCCCACTTTGCTGCAAGGCATTCCTTTTCAAAGGTGGAGTACCTTTTCTATCTATTGTGCAATTTCCTACTTATGTATAGAACAGGATATTCTTTCCCATCTCTATGCTGACTCAAGACTGCACCTAGGCCTACCTCTGATGCATCAGTCTATAACAGAAATTGTTTGTCATAGTCTGGGCTTCTTAAAACAGAGGCTGAACATAATGCAGCCTTAATGTCCCAAAAAGCCTTGTCACACTCTGGGGTCCATTTCACATTATTCAGGAACTGTTTCTTTGTGAATTCAGTGAGGGGAGTAGCTAACTCGGCAAAGCTGGGAATAAATCTCCAATAATAACCAGCCAGCCCTTAAAATGGCCTGACATGTTTCTTGGTTTTGGGAACAGGACTGTTAGCTATAGCTTCTATCTTGGAAACCTCTGGCCTGACTTCTCCATTTCCCAAAACATAGCTCAAATGTCTGGTTTCCTGCATGCCCAGTGCACACTTGATAGGATTAATTGTCAGACCTGCATTTTTGATCGATTAGATAACTGTTCAAAGGTGTTCCAGTTGGCTTTTCCAGTCTGGACTGTATACCAAGACATCATCCAGGCATGCAGTACAATAACCAGTGTGAGGGGATAAAATTACATCTATGTACCACTGGAATATAGCGGGTGCACCATGTAAACCAAACGGCATGGTGGTGAACTAATAGAATCCTATAGGAGTGACAAAAGCAGTTTTGTCTCTGGATTCTTTGGCTAGAGGGATTTGCCAGCAACCCTTGGCCAGATTGAGGGTACTGATACACCTATCTGTCCACCAGATCGTCTATTCTGGGCATAGGATAACTGTCAAATTCTGACACTTGATTAAGTTTCCCAAAATCAAGGCAGATTCTTACACCCCTTCTTTTTTGTTTACAGTCACCATTGGTGACGATCAAGCACTTCTCAACTCTTCTATGATACCCAGTTCTTTCATTTTTTGTATTTCCTTAACCACATCTGCTCTTAACCGCTCTGGTAATCTGTATATCTTTTGACTAATAAGGCAAACATTCCTTGTCACTATTACGTGCTCAATCCCTTTTGCTTGGCCTGGTACTGTGGTAAAAGTACTGTTAAAGGCCTTTAGCAAGTTGCAAATTTCTGATGTTTGTTTGGAGGTTAAGGAAACATTCACCTTTACAGCATCAGCAGTTACAGTTTGTTCCAGTCTGTCATAAGCTATATCAAAATCTTCGTTATCAGTTTCTGGTAAAACCAGTAAAACAACTTCTGATGTTATTTCAACCCACTCCTTGAGGAGGTTAGCATGATATATCTTAGTAGGATTTTTCCTATCGGGGTCTCAATCTCATACTTAACTGTGCCAGTACGTTTATGCACTTTATAAGGCCCTTGCCACTTTATTAACAGTTTATTTTCTGTAGTGGGTAACAGTAGCAAGACCTTTTCACCTGGCTCAAAAACTTTGTCTTTTACCCCATGGTCATAATACACCTTCTGCTGGTTTTGGGCCTCTTCCTGATTACTATGGGCAATTTCAACATATTTTGCCAGCTTCTTTCTCAGGGCACACATATAAGATGTAATAGATTGTTTCTGATGGGGGGGGGTATCTTCCCATGTTTCTTTTATTACATCTAGTGGCTCTCTAGTTTGTCTACCATACAACATTTCAAATGGTGAAAAACCTGTTGATGCCTGTGGCACTTCTCTGTAAGCAAAAAGCATGTAATGTAAGTATTGGTCCCAGCCTTTCCCTTTCCCTTTTACAAACCTTTTTAACATGTGTTTTAGTATTTGAATAAAACACTCAACAAGACCATCTGTCTGAGGGTGATAAGGGGAGGTTCTTATGGCAGTGATACCTAATACTTGGTATGGCTCCTTCAGTAATGCAGTACAAAAATTACTACCCTGATCAGTAATAATCTCTTTAGGTATGCCCACCCTGCTGAAAATTTTGGCAAGCTCAGCTGCCACTTTTGGAGCTGTGACAGTATGCAAAGGAACTGCCTCTGGGTATTGAGTAGCATTGTCACATACTACCAGAATGAATTGATTATCCTTTTTGCTTTGGGGCCAACTACATCCATTGCAATTCTCTCTATTAAGGGTAGGGGCACCTTGTCTTTTTCAGTCACGGAGGCTACTTTCTGACACTCTGCACAGGAACTGTAATAGATAGCAACATCTTCATGAATTCCAGGCCAGTAAAATATGTGCATTAATCTGGCAAGGGTACGCTCCCTCTCTGAGTGACCAGCCATAGGACTATCATGTGCTATCTGTAACAACTCAGATCATACTTTTGTGGTATAATCAATTATTCTATCTGGTCTTGTGTCTGAGGATTAACCCAAACTCTGTACAGTAGCCCATTACATTTTTTAAACATAGGATCACCCTGTTTTGGTTTCACACCAGCTACTTAAAATAACCCTGGAGAGAAACATTGTTAGCTTGTTCTGAAAGAAAATCACAATCAGTGATCAGTTTAGTTTCAGCATTTTCATATGTTAACCCTTTATGTCCATCAGTCTTTTGTTGCTACTGTTTCTTCAGGCATCATCTTTCTTTCCTGGACTTCTGGATCTTGGAGCTGTGCTAAAACAAGTCTGATTCAAAATCAGCGAAAAGAAAAGAGTCCCCACCATCTGAGATTTTCTTTGCCTGAGCTCTTGCCACCACTGCTGCTGAAACATCAGGATTTACTCCCTCTTTGATTAACTCAGTAAATCCTGGAAAGTCATTTCCAATAATCACAGGTACAGGTAACTTAGGTACTACCCCCAGTTTCATTTGGTGCGACACCCCATTAATAGAGTCACTTGGCTGGTGGGATAGTATCAAGTTTCCCTGTGGATGCAGAAGACACCAGTATCTGGCCTTTTGGACATTGTTTTCCTAGCACTTCAATATGCACTAGGGTATGTCTGCTTCCCAAATCTAGAAGTCCTTTCACATTCTTACCTCACAGCTTCACATCTGTTAAGTACTTGCCCCAATTTGCTAAGGACAAATTTGCACCAGTGTCACTCTTCTTATTGCAGCAATTTCCTGCAATATGACCTGTCTTTATTATAGTTTTAGCAAATGAAGTCTTTGGGTGCAGATTTGTTACCCTCACCAGAGTTCTTATCAGATTTGGAGTTTAAATGAGAAGAAAAGTGTCTTACCAGTGATTGGCTGTTACCTCACTGCTGTGGCATCTGTCTGGCCATTTGGTAGGCTTCGGCCAAAGAAACAGCCTTTTCCCCACTTTCTGGTCAGTGTTCTTTTACCCAAAGCTGTAAATCTGTGAGTAGGATGTTGATGAACTGCTCCATTACAAATGTTTTGATGATCTGTGGGAGTGTTTTGCACTCTGGTTGGAGCTATTTCATAAGAAGTTCTTTGAGTCAGGTGAAGGCTTCTCAAGGATTGTCAACTGAGTTGTACTTCGGAGACTGAAATCTCTGCCTGTTGGTCTCTCCTGAGATGTCATATGTTTTAAGGACCTCTCTTTTCACTTGGTCATAGTTTTCTGACTGTGCATTGTCCACATTACTATAGCAAGTTGGGCTTTCCCTGTCAGGTAAGATACCAGTCTGATTGCCCACTGCTGCTTTGGCCACTGGCATGCTGCGGCAACCCTTTCAAAAATTGTCAGGCATGCTTTGATATCTTCCAAAGGACACACCTTTGTAAATTTAAGGTCTTTTAAGTTGTTGCTGTTTTGTTGCTCTGCTGGACCAGTGCCAGATCCTCCAGCTTTGATAACTTGCAAGGCATCCATCCATTGCTGCATCTCTTCTCTTCTTTGCTGCTCCTGTCACTGCATCTCTTCTTTTCTCTGTTTCTCCAGTTGTTGCATTTCTTCTTTTCTCTGTGCCTCTAAACATTGAATCTCTTTTTCTCTCTGCTGCATCTCCTATCTTCTCTCTTTCTCTGTCTCTATTTGTTGTATAGCCCACCATTTGAAAAAGGCAGTCAAGCTTTCAGTTTCTGTCACTGCCTGTTCTTTTTTTTCAATTGCTTGTGCTGGCTGTACAGTCACAGGTTGGACTTCTGTCTCTGCTAGTTTGACTGCCATTCTTCTGGAAATCACTCCTGGACTTGCTGCTGTGGATTCCATACCTTTATTCTATGCTTCCCTGGTACCAGGTCTAGTACCCACGCACAAAACTCCTGACTTAGAGTATGCACGGTGTAAATCCCACTTAGGATGACACCATCTGTTGTTGAGGCACAGGTCAGGAAGCATAGGAAAACCAGAAGCAGTTTCAATCTTCACAAATAGCATTTTATTTTTCTCAATAACAGCAAAATAAAAAATAAAAATTTGTTCAGTATAACTATTTACAAAGGCAATGCAGAGAAAACAGTCCTCCTTCTGAGCGTTTCTTCTCAGTTTCAAATCTCAGTCTCTCTCTCTCTCTTTTGCAAAACATTGCTGCTCTTTTTATAACAAGTCTTTGCAGTGCACTCGTTAAGATAGCCTGCTTCTCAGAGAATGTTATTGTAAGTTTACAGAATGTTCTTGTAAGTTTCATTCCTTGCAGGTGCAACAAAAAAGTACATGGTGACCCAGAACTAACTTCTTGTCACCAGCATCTCAGAGAATTTGCAAACCAGCTTCTCAGGTTAACCCCTAGAATTCCAAATGGCTTTTTGCAATCATTTCAACAGTATAACTATATACAGTTTTAAACAGATTTACCAATCTCAGCATCAGCACCTGCTATTTCGGTGCTTTACCCCTTTCTGATGTTAATGCTGCCAATATTTTGTCCAATAATCCAACAATTAAGAAATGGAATCACTCATAAACTTAGCCCCACTGGATCCTGAGGACTTTCCAGTTTCTGGGGCTGCCCACACTCCGCCCCTGTGCTCATTAAAGTTGTGATATGATGCCAGGGAGAGCATGGGGATAAGTGCCATTATATTCTATGGGGCATACCTTTCAGATAGTTTTTTTTATATTGTAATGGGCATTTGGTGAAGAAACATGGGCACTGGCCTTGTTAGTCAACCAGTGCCCACATTTCTTCACCAACTGCCCATTACAATATAAAAAAACTATCATAAAGGTACTCCCCATAGAATATAGTGGTGCTTGTCCCTGCACTGTCCCTTGCATCACATCACAACTTTAATGAGCTTGGGGGTGGACTGTGGGTGGCCCCAGAAACCTTGAAGTCCTTGGGACCCTGTGGGGCAAAATTTACAAGTAATTCCATTTCTTAATTGTTGGATTATTGGACAAAATAATGGCAGCAGTAACATCAGAGGGGGTAAGGCACCAAACTAGCAGGTGCAAATTAAAATATATTTAACTTGGTAGATCTCATTAAACAAAGAGATCCCAGTTTCACATACAGTTTTACACAACTATTCACATACAGTATATGTTTTATAATATAAATGCAGATATGCAAGGGGGAAGAAAAGACAGAAATAGTAAGTGAAGGCAGAGAGATAATGAGAGGCAGAGAATTGTGAAACCGTCAGAGTGATCAGTTCCTAGGTCTCATAAGAAAATTTGGTTGCTCAATCAGACAGAGAACAGACAGAAAAGGAGAGGATGAAACAGATCCTTGCATTTAACCTCTTTCTGCATAACAAATGGGGCAGGGCCTTATTCAACCATGTTACAGGAAGCTTCAGAAAAAAAAACAGGCAATCCATAAGAGAGCTTGGGGAGCAACATATCTCAGGCAATGACAATACAAGCTCTGGCAGAGAGATTATGGCTAGCTCTGTAGGCAAGGCCAAGTATGACATTGACTGCCTTACAGGTTTTCACCAGTGGAGTGAATAATCATGAGAGGGTAGAGCATAACACCCAGATAGTTAAAGGATGGGACAGTGAGGAGACATCCTCCATCATTGCACCATTAAGGGCATGGAAAGGGGGGAAGGAGGCAAGTCTCTACTGAGTGACAAGGGCCATAAAGACCATTTTTGTGATGTTTAGGGATAGCTGATTTGTCAGAAATCAGTGTCTGATACTCATACAATCCTGTTGGAGCCTGGCAGTGAGGTCAGGGCAGAGGAGCCAGAGGCAAAGAGTACCATATCATCTGCACACATATGGACTGATAAAGAAGATCAGATGTAGAAGAGTATGGGGTCAAGGATAAACTCTAGGGACATGCCTTAGCTGACAGGAAGTGGTGGGGTGGATTCTCCAGTCTGGACAGCTTGAGACCTGCCCTTAGGGCAGAAGCAAAAACACCCAACTGAGGAGTCAGAGAGCCCCATTGCCTTGAGCTTGTCCAGAAGAAGATGGTGGGCAACAGTGTCAAATGCTTTGGCCAAAGTTGACAATGATGGTGGAGGTGACCAGGCCCTGAGCCATACCAGACAGAATGGAGTCAGAAAGCCAGAGGAGGGAGGCAGAGAGGGACTACCAGAAGCCAGTCTGGTAAGGTAGAAGATGGCAGAAGAATCAAGGAAGGGGCAGAACTGCAATAACACAAGTTGTTCCTGGAGCTTGGCCTTGGTGGTGAGGAGGGAGATAGGGTGGTAGCTGCACGGAGCAGTTGCATCACCCCCTTTCAGAAGGGGAATAACTGTGGCCTGTTTACAAGAATCAGGGACAGAGGCTAAGGAGAAGGAGAGGTTGAGATGAGAGGTACTAGGTAGTGTAATGGTAGAGACAGAAAGGCACAAGAGTTTGGAGTATAGACCATCTCTAGAGACATGAGGGCCTTAGGGATGCAGCAGAAGTGGTAAGAGAGAAGGAGAAGGAGAAGGGGTGGGGTGGGGTAGTGGGAGGGGATTGGGTTGGGAGGAGGGGAGAGAAGGAAACAGGCACAAGGGGTGAAGACGGAGTTGCAAACTGAGATGGCAGAAGGAGGGGGTCAGAAATAGTAATGTCACCCACCATTTGGATGGGGAGAGGGAACTGGGTTGGGGGAAAGAAAAGGGCATGGATGACCTTCCAGAACTTGGAGAGGTGATTAAGGTTGTTCTGGAGCATGGATGCAAAGTATTTGGACTCAGTAAGCCTGGTAGCTCGTAGGCATTAATAAGGGTCTAGTACTTGATTACGATGGAAGGGGAGCCAGAGGACTTATGAGCCCACCAGGCAAGGTGACATGAGTAGAGACAGGTCAGTAACTCTGCTGTGATCCATGGGAGATGTAGCCTGGATTTTCTAAGGGGGGGCATGTAGCTCCCAGGCAGCCATGAATTTGGAGTTAAAATATTGGAAGGTGGAATTTATGTTGCTGTCTGTAGAGATGGGTGACCAGTCAGTAGCCACCAAGTCAGTATGGAGGGAGGACAAGTCCAGTGACCTGAAGGACCAGAGCTGGGTGAATTTAGCTGGGGCTTTGGGACAATGAATCTTGAGCACACAGTAGATGATATGGTGGTCACTGAGGTAATCAAGGGGGGCACCAGCATCCATGATACGGTGGGAATGGGAGGCAAGAACCCAGTGCAGGAGGGAGCGACTGAGTGATATGTGATTGTGCTGGGTGTGGTCAGTGATAAGCAAGGAATGCTGGAGGGACTTTTATGTTTTGGCACAATATATTTAGAGAGGGGAAGAGCCAACTGAGGTTAAAGTCACCTAGGATGAGAAGTTCTCCAGAGGAGGCATGGGATGAGATAGTGGTGAGAAGCTCAGTGACTGAAGGTGAGGACAAGCCAGGACAGCAGTAGGCACCAGCTACAAATATAGGAACAGAGAAAGGAAAGGAGAGATTGAGGAGGAGCAAATAGTAGGCAGAGGGGGAGGAGACAGAGCATCGTTTCAAACTGGATGCACTCGTAACTTCAAGAATTTTTAATATTTACATTCCAGATTTTCAAAATTGCCATCTCTTCACACCTCCTTATGAATGGTGCAGCTGCCATTTTTCACATCCTGCCCGAACTGTGTTTTCACATGTGGCACGGACTGGCACAGTCGCTGTGGGAAATCAACATTCCAGACAGAGTAACAAAATCACAGCGCCACTGTTCATGAACAGAGGTCCCAAATGCTTTCATGAGGTGGGGTCACAAAAAGCCCATGTTGAAAATTTGGAGTGCAAATACCAACAAACGCCTGGGGAGTTAGGGTTTCTAACCGTAACGTCCCACCTGTACAAACTAACAGGTGTCAGGGGAGTGCCTTTGGATTGTCAGCTGTAATGCTCACGCCATTGCACACCTACCCCCACCCTGCAGCCACTGACAGGCATCAAGGTGTGCCTTGGACTCTTCAGCCCCAAAGTTCACCCCATTCTCCTATACTGTACCCATCTCAACGTACTTCCTTATAGAATGGGATAAGAGTAAGGCCTGATGACCCCAAAGCACAATGCGACACTTATCAGAGTCTACAAAGCAGGGTGAGGTGAAATGGCATGAGCGTTAATATCCGATGACTCAAAGGCACACCTCAGTGCCTGTCACTCTCTGCAAGGTGGGGTGGGGTTGATGATGGTTCCATACTTCACTGCCATTCCTATTCTGTATCTTTCTAACGCCTTCACTACCAATGCCAACGCCAGCAAGACAACATTTGGCATTGACAAATGCTTGTTTCTATTACATATATCTGTTATACTGACTTGCCCTTAATTTTTGATTATGTTCCTTGATATATTTTATTTTGATATATAATCTGTATCTTTATATATGTATGTTGATCATGCAAGTCCTCCTCCCACTGTCTAGGAGTATCCAAGTGGTAAAGATGGGGGAGGGGTAGTGTACAAGCCAGAAACACTGTCCAAAGAAAATAGAAATGCTCTTTGCTTGGGTTTTTCTGATGGCAGCAAGATGGCTTCGCTAGTCAGGGGGCAGGATCTCTTCTTAGTTCCCTAAATGGGCTGCAGGGGGCAATGTTCGTTAGCAGGCACACAATTGCACAGTTCAGATTGATCAAGCTCAATTTCCACTCTGGAATCAAAGATGCAAAAACAGATTTAATGAACAATAAAGTTAATGAACCACTCCATGGAACATGGGGGTACATATACAGCGGGGACACTTCACAGGCCAAAACCTGCCATTCCTTCTGCAACAATCTCTTTTTCCAACAGACTGATTTATTGCATGCAGTCATTCCCTTTGAGCTGAAAAGACTGCATTCCTGACAGCAGCAATACTGTAGACTGAACCAGGCCACACTCAGAGGTAGCTTGTACTTAGCAGCACTTCCATTTCATATCCTTTTCTTTTCACTCTACTTTACTCAGGCACTTGCTTACTTTCCATTCTCTAATTCTCAAAACTAGGCATTCACTGGGGACTATGACAGCACGAGACGTTTCTACTGTCCCAATCCCATTTCCAACTTGGCCTTTATTTAAACTTTCTCCACAAGGGGAGATGCCTTACAATTCATGGAGCATTTTCATTACTTCAAGATCTTACACAGTCAAATTGGTGTTCTTTAGCAAGAACCGAACCACCAAAGACCTTCTAGACATCCAGTCACTAATGCCATGCACCTTCTGTTCTCCCCTGCAGAAAGCTGATGACTCCTGGACCTACAGGGACTAAAAGACTAAAAAAACCTCCAGAGTGTCACACTCCTGGACCTACAGAGACCCAGAGGCACTTTCTGCTCATGCAGTGATTCCAAGTTCTGGACTGCCTTCACCCAGGGGACTGCTGCTTGTGTCACACAGAGCACACAGACAGTCTGCCACCCCCGCTGGGGTCCCAACCAACCATTCCCCATATGGACCTTTCCCCTGCCTCCACAGGCTGACCAACCTGAGGGTCCCAACACTGTAGTGGCCACAGCCACGGGAAAAGGGGTAGTGCTGCCACCACTACACCCACAACAGTCCAGGCTGCCGCATCTGAACTGTGCCCCAGGCCCAAACTGCCAGAGCAGGCCTGCTCACAGGACATGCACTGACCCACAGGCTGCACTCACCCATGGGTGAGACTGCTCAAAATACAGTGCCCCCATCTGTGCTTACCTTACAAAGGTGCCAGAGATCACTTGATGAGTCTCCTTCTACTTGCTCCTTGGGCTCCAGCTCCTAAATGCACCGACAGGCCCCGAAACTTGTGCTCCAACAATCCCCTTCTCTTCTACCCCGAACTATCACTTCTCCATATGTGGGTCTTTGAGAGAGGAGGGCCGGGGTGGCAAGCAGTCCACCCAGTCCCACCACGGCCCTCCGGCCAAATCTGCAGGCCAAACCCTGCAACTCTTCTCTTGTCTTCTTTCTCCAGGCTCTCCTCAAATCTCTATACTCTAATCTCTCTCCTATTTATACCTTCTGAGGATGGGCTCCATCTGGTGTCAGCAGGCAGGCCCACATCCCAGACCTACCGGCACCAGCTCTTTCCCTCTCTGGCTAACTACACCTAGCAACCAAAATTTACTAGTAAGCTCCCAGAGGGTGCTTACAATTATGATATATTGTATTTGCTGTATATGATTTTCCACATCCCCTACCCCCAGGACATGGCTGGAAATGAGCTACTAGTAGCTCATCATGTCTTTCCTAGTGAAACTTTTGACATAAATAAATATGGTCCAACCTGGGCAACATCAGGCCAGTCATCCTGACATCATACATAGGTTCATATAAAGGAGAGATTGGAGCTTATTAGGCTGGAGGCCACTATACTCCATTAGTTGTAATATTGTAATGCACTATTCGAGGACAGAAAAAAGTCAAACTTGTCCTTAAATTTGATTTTATTTTGATTAACTACAACTTCTAAGGGTAGCTCATGGAGCAGCTGCAGTTTGCGAGGGACAAAGATGGTGGATAAGATTATGATCTCAGCCACCCAACTATTGCTAGGCAACAGTCAACAGCTTCCCAGCCTCAGCGCTGACTGGAAAAGAGACAATTGGGAGGCTGTGCCCCCTGCACCCCCCTCACACACACAGCAGATTGTTTTATTTCAGGGGCAAAGCCCCCCCAAGTCCCCCTTCCCACTCAAACCAGTAATGTATTACAACTACTCCCTATTCCTATTACATACTATTCCAAATAGCTACCAATTAAGAGGTCGAGAAGTCTCATCAGAGAGGGCGCTGTATGTTCATCATCCACAAGAATCTCGTCTGCCATATTCTGTGTCCCTCATAAACTGCAACCATGCCATAAAGAATTCCCCCGATTGACTACCCTTTTGGTAAAAAGTATTGCCTTTTCTTCATAAACAAATGCTTTCCAGCGATTTGCGGTGGGTGTCCTTGTTGACAAGGCACAGGTCAGAAAGGATAGGCAAACCAGAAGAAGCCATAAAATTCTCAAGTTGCATTTGATAATTATCAGTAATAATTAAATAAAAAATAAAAATTGTGTAGGATAGCTCGTATACAGGCAGTTCAAACAAAACAAAGTCCTTCATCTGAGGGTATCTCTAAATCTAAATCTCAGTCTCTCTCCCCCTGTCTAAATACACATTGCTCTCTGTTATAAGATGTTGTCACCTGGCAATTAAATGCTGCATCCTGTTCTTGTTAAGCTATTTCTCTTGTTTTCACACAGAGTATTACACTTTGTCACTTTCTTTCCTGTGACCAGTACATCCAGTCTTTAACAGGTGCAACCAATTAAGACATTCTGGCCAGAGCTGGTTTTCCTGCTGACAGCTCTGAAAACAAGCTTGTGGAAGGTCAAAAGGTTTCTCAGGGTTAAGCCCTGTGTTCCAGATAAACCCAAACAGCTTTCTGCATTCATTTCAACAGTACAGCCATATACAGTTGCAAACCAAGGGATCTCAGCCTCACATAAAGACCCACATAGATTTTTTTTTCACCACAGGAAAGAAAGGGAAGAAAGAAAGAAAGAACAGAAACAGCAAGTGAATTAAGGGTGATAACAGGGGGAAATTGTGTGACCATCGGAGTGGCCAGTTGCAAAGACACACTAGGAAAATTTGATTGCGCAGTCAGACAAGAGATATGCAAGTGACAGAATAAGAGAGGACAGAAAAACAGATCCTTGCTTTTGACTCTCTTAACTCTCTATGTATAACAAATGGGACAGGCTCTTATACAACTCTGTCACCGTTCTTTTGCATGATTGGCTGATTTACTGTATGATCAGACCCCACCTCCATAAACAAATATTCATCTTTTACAACCTCATGCATTAAAGATCTCCCCTTAATCTTCGTCTTTCCACTGCCAGTAGATTTAATTGTTTAAGTTTATGGGCACGAGTCTCAGAGTAGGAATGGATCAGTACAAGCTGTGGCAGACAGTAGCTTGTGCTGAAGCCTGAAGCGCCAGGGGCCCTGTGCCCAATTCTCTATCGTGCAGGGTCCCGTTGGCAAAGACCTGTGGCTTGCAGCAACTGTGGCAGTGCACCAAACAGATGGTGAACTGGGAATGTTTGCCACAAGCTGCAGGGCAGCTGTGTGCAGCTCAAGACCCTGGTGGTCTAGCGGCCCCCCTTCCCGAACCCCGATGTTGCCGGAACAGGTACCAATCAGCAGTTCCCATGTCCACCACCCCAAACCCAGATGGTGACAGTACCATTAAAATTATTATTATTATCCATGTTCCCCGGAACACCAATGTTGCCAGAACTGGTAACTATCTGCAGTTCATATGCCCCCCCTTCCATGAACACTGATGTTGGCAGACATGTTAATAATTAATAATCTCCAGTCCCCCACCCTGAACCCCGATGTTGTCAGACACATTAATAATCTCCAGGCCCCCACTCTGAACCCTGATCCCTGATGTTGGCAGACCCATTCACAAGTAATATTCACCATGCACCCCTCTCCCCAAACCCCGATGGTGCCAGAAAGAATAGTCAATGATAGTTCAACTGCCCTGGTGGTATAGTGGCCCTCCACCCCCCAACCCAGCAGGCAGTGCCAACCACCATGCTCCCCGTATCTCGATTCAGAGTCAGCAACCAGCACACCCCACCTCACACCTCTGTGGCTGGCTGCTGACTGAACAGTCAATGAGTGAACTGTAATGTGTATGTGCTCATTGCATGCACATTAAAGTACACTCACTGACTGTTTAGTCGGCAGCCAGATGCAGAGGTGTGAGGTGGGGTATGCTGGTCGCCGACTCTGAATCGGGATGGGGGAGTGGGGTGGTCAGTACTGTCTGCTGGGGTGGGGGGGTGGAGGGCCACTATACCACCAGGGCAGGGGAACTATCAGACATTTTTTTCTGGCACCTTTGGGGTTTAGGGAGGGGGGCATGGTTAATAATAAACATTTTTAATAGTACCATCACCAACAGGGTTCATGGTGAATACTACATGTGAACTGGTCTGCCAATGACAGGGTTTGGGGTGGGGCCCTGGAAATTATTAACATGACTGCCAACATCGGGGTTCAGGGTAGGGAACTGGAGAATATTAAATATTAATGGGTCTGTCTACATCAGGGTTCGGGGAACGTGGCACATTGCTGCAAACAGGCAATGAGAATACCACATTTGGAGATGTGGCAGCTTGCATCTGCCACATGCCCCCTAGCTCCATATTGCAGCCCATTCTTGGGTGCAAGGGTGGCACAAGCCCTGTTTGGGACAGGCAGCCTATGGTTGATGAAGTCTGCCTTTGTAAATAGCTCAGGGGGCAGTGTTTGATGCTAGGTGCATCTTGTACCATTTATGTTTGGCTCTGGCACCTTGCGTCGAACTTGAGGCTTAGAGAATTGAGCCCTATGAGTGTTTAGCAAATCATTTAAAGTGCTAATTATTTTAGTTACATGCCTCTGAATCTTTTCTATTTAATCAGTGTCCCTTCTTTTGTCATCTTTGAGTCTTTTGATGAAATATTTCTTTTTGTGGTCCATAAGATACTGTTGGTCTTAGCAAGTGCCATATTATACTCTTCTCTGTTTTCAAGGTGCTTAGTCACTGTTACCCCTAAATCCTTCTCACTATTGTGGTGCATATGATTTGCCCCTCATGGGTATACTTTTGACATTGGGATTGTTCACCCAGGTACATGATCCTACATTTGTCCAGATTAAACTTTATTTCCCACCTGGTAGCCCATAGATTAATAAAATGTAGGTCCTTTTATAGTGTATGGTGGAATATTGTTATGCATGGAATTCCATGCCTGGAATATGCTTGTTCTACTGCAGCAGTGACATCATCATTATGTTGTTCTACTGCAGTAGTGATGTCACTACCGCAGCAGAACAACTTGGAATGCTGCCACATACTTGATTTCCCCTATTCAATTAAGCTGGAAGTTGTTGTTTTTCAAACTTGAACTTGCAGAAACATTTTCAGCACACTGCATCAGTAATTTGAGCCTAATACCAACCCTCAAGTGCCCCCCAAACCACCAGTTCACTGAAACAAAGTGCAATGTCCAAAATAGGCATAGATGCCCATACACTATAGAATGAATGGGCAACTCTATGCACAGCAGTGCGTTGTGCCACCTTGGGGATCTGATTCCCATGGACCTCTCTAGCTTCACTCTCGAGGTCACTGGGAATTAGAACCCCTCAGTGGCACAACACACTGGTTGTGCATAGTTGCCCATCCACTATCCTATATGTAATGATTTACATTGTTTCATGGTGACACACAGACCACCAATCTTAGTGACATCAGCATATTTAATTGTCCAGTTATTAAGGCCTGATGTTAAATCAGAGGTGAAAGTCTGGAAGATAAATGGGCCCAGGACAGAACCCTGTGGAATACCACTGCTAACTAATCCTGGTTTGGATTCATAGTCATTTACCACCACCCTTTGAGATCTATGCCTTAACCACTGATCTGCCAGTGTAATACATCTTGTGTCTATTACCAGACCTTCCATCGTTTTAACAATAGCCCAGTGGGGCACCAGATCAACGGCCTTACTGAAATCAAGGAATATACAGTAATATCTCAGGCAGTTTGTTGTCTAGTAGATTACTGAATTGTTCGTAGAAATAGATTAAATTTGTAGTAGACCATCCTCCTGGCATAAAGCCTTGCTGTTCTTTGTCTAAGGCTGACGTATGTGAGTAGATTTTGTCTCTGATAATGCCCTCTAATATTTTGCCACATACTGTATAGAAGTCAGGCTGATTAGTCTATCATTACTGGGGCTTGACTTGTTCTTCGCAGTGCACGCTAGCTCAAGTCGAATACTTTGCTATGTACAGGGTTTTGAGAGGTGCGTCATGGTGGTCCAGTGCAGAAGACTCTACAAGGGGCTTAACCAATAATCAGCAAGCCTGATCATGACACTGTTCAGGCAAGAAAGTGCTTGGACTTCAAAACAATGTGCCGACAGACACATTCATAACTCAGCTCTTTCAGCAAGCACAGCTGATCTCATTATGTGTTCTCAGCCTGCCTGCTCCTCCCCCCCAGCATTTTACACACACACACACACACACACACACACACACACTCACACACACTCTGCTTATACAGATCCAGGTGTAGTCTCTAGGGGCCCGTGGTCAGCCACAGAATTATATTTTGTCCTTGGAATCAGGGGTGTGGTGAAACATAACAGAACTTTGCTTTATCTTTCATGTAACATTCCAGGGATTGAAACTGAAACCTGAAACTGCTCACCTTGCTAATGTGTGTGTGTGTGTGTGTGTCTCTCTCTCTCCCTGGCTACACACACGCACACGCACACATATACACACACACCAGTCAAGTTACATATGCTGTAGTAGGCTGCTGATAGTGTAAAATGGTACAGTTAAGTACATTAATGGTCTCTTGGCTACCAGGGTAGTAAATAAGTGACCATTTCACATTAATATAGGGTAGATCAAATGGATCTATGGCAGTCAGTCAACAATTTTGTTGCCGACCGATGTTACAGTGACTCTTTTATGTTGACTGCTTTTGTGGTCGGCATAAAGGAAGTCAATTCAGACCGTGTTTACTTAGGGGGGCTTTGCCCCCCCAAAGCCCCCATGCAGGGAGCTCTGCCCCTCGCACCCCTCGCTACTAAATTAGAGTTGGAGTTTCTACGGGAGGGTGCACACCCCAGAAAGCAGTGCAGGGTCCCACCCGACACTACAGTGACCTGGCACTGTCGCTGTAGTGTCGGTCATGGTAAAGTTGTCACCGTAGCGACAGCATACCGATCAAACAACGAAATATATTTGTGGCTGGCACTGATTTTTAAATAATGGTTGCCTTTAAAACTGGAGTTTAGTCTACCCCTTCAAAGTGCAACAACTTGCACATTTGAACATTCATCATCTAAACAATTTCTAGGGGAGGACTCCCATATTCTCTGTTTAAACCGGAAAAAAAAAACAGATCCCCTGGTAAAATCATGGAAATTGTCCTCCTCTCAGCCAGGCCCAGCTGCAGTCTCTAGGTATCTGAGGCGAGCCATAGAATTATATTTTTTCCTTGGAGTCAGGGGTGGGGGAGACCTAACAGAATGTTGCTTTATCTTCCATGTAAGCCTTAAAATGCACCACAGAGCATCTAAAACCCAAGAGCTTCTGGGGGCTGCTAGTAACACTGAGAATGGGGGTGTCCAATCCCCCAGTGTCTCCACCTGAAATAAAGAAAACCCTCACTTGTAGTTTAATTTGTTTTAAAATAAATGCTGTAAAAAGAAAAATGTCCATCGATGTCTGTTGCTGCCATGCTGTAATTGCCCCCCCAACCCAGTCCATAATAATCTTCTGGCATGGGGATCTGCACCTTAAATCCAGTACAACAGCAGTACCAGCAGCGAACATCCGGCATTGAAAAATGCTTGTTATATATTGGGCTAACATTTGCCATATGCCGATCATCTGGTATTATGCCTGAATGCATAGATTCCTCAAAAATTGATTTTAAAGGGAGCGCAACTTGCTCAACGAAGTGCTAAGCAAGCTTTTGGAATCCATTTTCAAGGAACAAATAATAGATCACATGAGGTCAAGGTGCTAGCTCCCTCTGAACGAATTTATGCGGGGCACATTGTGCCAGAAAACAACTTGATCCTTTTTTTGAAGTGGTAACCACGGAGGTGGACAGGGCCAGGGCCATAGCAACATAAAATTTGTCGGCAGAGAAAGTCCTGTAGGTCCAGCTAGTCTGCCCTGTTTTCCCTGATATTTCTCTCCCTGGATACTATTTGGTCACAGGTGTCCCTCCTTCCTCCCTTTTCTCTACCTATTATGCCCATATGCTTATCTGACACATGCTTGAAGCTCCCCAGTGTCTTCACCCCCCTCACCACCTCTTCTGGTAGGCTGTTCCAGGCATCCACCACCCTTTCTGTGAAAAATAATTTTCTCACATCCCTCTTAAACTTCCCCCCTCAAGCTTTGTAGCATGCCCCAGTGTTCTAGTACTCCTCCTCCTCAGGAAGAGCACCTTGTTCACCCCCGTGAGGTACTTATAGGTCTCAATCATGTCATCTCTCACTCTCCTCTCCTCCAGGGAGTACATGTTGAACTCCCACAGCCTCTTCTCATACAGTTTCTCATGCAAAACCTGCACCAGTCTGGTAGCCCTCCTCTGGTCCGCTTCTACACTGGCTGTGTACTAGCGGAGATGTGGCCTCCAGAACTGTACACAGTACTCTAAGTGGAGTGTCACTAGAGCGATATAGTGGCAACTTTACCTCCTTTCTCCTGCTAGAAACCCCACTCCCTATACACCCCAGCATCCTTACTGTCTTTTCGTACTGCCTAGCCACCTTGACATCATCAGACATGATTACCCCAAAGGTCCATCTCTTGCTATGTGACTGTAAGTACTTCCCACCCATCTTATACACAGCCCCCTGGTTTCCCCTCCTCTAGGTGCATGACTTTGCCATAGACAGTCTTGCTGGAATACAGAAAGCCTTTGACACTATGGCACGTAATAAGCTACTTATCAAAGTACCACTGTGCGGTACACAAGAGTCACATGCAAGGTGGATTGATAACTAACTTGAGGCTAGAAAGCAGAGAGTTGTAGAAAAGCACTACTGAGGGTGGAGAGAGGAATACAGGAGTGCCTCTCAGGCATTAGTGCTTTGACACACCTTCAGCAGTGATCTGGATACTGGACTCCCCAGCAGGCTAATTTACTTTACTGATGGTACTAAACTGGCCAGGGTTGGCCTGGGGATGGGTACCAAAGTCAGGAAGACCTGAACAACCTGCCTGATTGGGCTGAGTCCTGGAACCTTACTTTCAATAAAATGCAAGGTACTGAGGTGCAGTGTGAGGCAACCCTCTGCTGCAGTTGAGGAAGTAATTATTATATTTAAGGAGGAGGGTGAATCCATAACTGTTATAGGTATCTTGATGTCTGTTTGTAAATGTTTATAGGTCTTTGACACTGGAAGGGCATTTTTAAATAAACAAGCATTTGTCAATGCCGAATGTTGCTTGCTTCTATGTGCTGTTTAGGTATTTGGAAGTCATTGGAGTGCAAATATTGAAAATTTGCGAACTTACGAGCGTGCGTAGGAACTGCGCAACGCACGCTTATAAAACAGTCATTTTTAGGAAATTTTTCACCAAATTTTCAACATAGCCATTTTAAGACCTCTGCTCATGAACAGTGTCACTGTGATTTTGTTAATGTGTCCCATACATTGAGTTTGCACACTGACTGCGCCACTGTGAGCTACATGGGCGGAAACATGTTTTGGGCAGGATGTGAAAAATGACAGCTGTACTGCTCATAAGGAGGTGTGGTAAAATGGCAATGTTGAAAATCTGGAGTGGAAATATTGAAAATTCGCAAACCCTCACGAGCGTGCGTAGGAACGCTGAACCACGCTCGTAAAACAGTCATTTTTAGGAATTTTTTCACCAAATTTTCAACATAGCCATTTTAAGACCTCTGCTCATGAACAGTGTCACTGTGATTTTCTTAATTTGTCACGTACATTGATTTCGCACACCGACTGCGCCATTCTGCACTACATGGGCGAAAACACATTTTGGGTGAGATGTGAAAAATGACAGCTATACTACTCATAAGAAGGTGTGGTAAAATGGCAATGTTGAAAATCTGGAGTGAAAATATTGAAATTTGCGAACTTACGAGCCTGCGTAGGAACTGCAAACGCATGCTCGTAAAACAGTCGTTTTGGAATTTTGGCACCAAATTTTCAACATGGGGTTTTTGGGACCCCTTCTCATGAATGATGTCACTGTCATAGTGGTATTCAGGCCCAAAGGGTGATTTCACAGTCACTGCACAGTCACTGCGTGCAATCACCCTTGAGCCCGAACAACTCCATGACAGTGAATCGTCATGAGAAAAGTCAAAACCATGTTGAAAACTAAAGTAGCCCTCAGTGTGGCACAAGGATGAGGCGTTCAGCCAATGGGGGATTAGGCACCCCGTCGGCAAAAGGACTGCTTGACTGCTTGCTATGCTGGGGTGGGCTCCCAGTGTGGCACCTACTACGGGGGGCGCGGCTCAGGCAGCGGGATTGGGCACCCGTTGGCATATACAGTGCGTGGTGAGGCGCGCGGCTGGCGTGTGTGGGGGAGCTATGAGCAGCCGATATCTTATCGGGTGCTCACTGAAGCATGCTCCCCTTTCAACTGAATGCCACTGCATTTTGGAGCATGTCATACACAGATCCAAAATGCATTGGCTTACAGGGGCCGCGCCTGCCAGCACACTGACTGAATTGGAGGAGGAGGTGACACACCTCCGAAATCTCCCATGATGGCACTATGTTTGTTGCACATGTGTGCAAGCAACATAAAAATTGCTATTTATTTATAAATCTAAAATAGACAAAGGGCTAAACCATGACAGTGCAGCCACCATTGAGAAGGTCAAAAGAATGTTGGGGTGCATTAAAGGGAGGGGGTGAATCAGCAGGGCAGGGGAAGTGATCCTACTGCTTTCCCAGCTCAGGCCCCATCTTGAGTAAGACTGCAGTCCTGGACTCCACAATACAAATGGACAATGAGGCAGTTAAGATGATCAGGGATGCAGAGGACAAAAGCTGCAAGGAGAGGCTGATGGAGGCCCTTAAAATGTCCATGCTGCAGGTAAGGAGAGGGAGAATGATGTCAGTGTTCTTCAATTGTGATTAGTTTTGCACCCCATGTGTACTTGCTGCATGACAAATGGCATTTGCTATGCACCTTACGTATTTTATTGATTTCTTACTGATTTGAATGTTGGTGACTGGGAAAGGTACACTGAGCCATGGCTCCTTTCCAGGCATGACCCAGGGGAAGGAAAACAGAGAAAACAGTAATACAGCGATTGAGACGAGAGCTACATGATGCTATAAACAGACAAATACAATAGCAGAAGAAGCTCCCTACTGACAGTAGTAGTAGTAGGGCAACACAAATGGCAAAATAAGCTACAATAACACATAACCCCTGTAGAGGTTATAAAATAGGAGAAGAGGTATTGTCAGTCACGAAACAGGAAAGGGACCCTGGAGTAATCATATTGGATGACCTCAAGGTGGTGAGGCAGTGAGACAAGGCAGTAGGTAGTCCCAGTGGGATGCTGGGGTGCATAGGGAATGGTATCACCAGCAGAAGGAGAGTGAGGAGGTGTTACCACTGCAACCATCATTGGTGAGACCCCATCTGGTGTACTGTATCCATTTCTGGTGAACGCATCTTAGGAAGGACTTAAACAGGGTTGAGGCTGTCCAGAGGAGGACAACTAAAATCATGCAGGGGCTGCATCAGAAGCCCTATGAGGAGAGAATGAGGGATCTCAATATGTACACCCTGGAAGAGAGGTGGGAGATGGGGGACATAATAGAGACCTATAAATACCTCACAGGTGTGAATAAGGTACAGGAGGGGAGTATTTTTCCAAGGAGAGGGTGCACAAGAACAAGACAGCATGAAATGAAGCTGAAAGGGGGAAATTTAGGAGTGATTTGAGGAAGTACTCCTTTACTGAAACAGTGCTGGATGCCTGGAACAGTCTTCCAGCAGAGGTACTGGGATGAAAACGGTGGTGGACTCCAAGCATGCATGGGACAGACACAAGGGAATCTTGGTAAGGAAGTGAGGGGTAGCCAGAGATCAGGTAGGGTCTATGGTGGGCAAAAAAAAAAATACCAAACAGGTGAGTGCAGTTCATATGGTACATACAAAGTGCTCCAAGCAACCATAGAGAAGCACTGGGGGTGACGAGAACAGACGCGAAGTTGGATCGAGTGTCCAATAGGTGAAGACAGGAGCAAGCAGACTTGTATTTGTATCAGTGTTCTCTGCACCGTTACTCCCTTCGTCCCCTGTCCCCAAGACACATCTGGAAACAAGATATTACCAGCTCAGTATGCCTTTCCTTAAAAATAAATAAATGCTACATACTCAAGGGCATCAACAAGATGCAATTCTGGGGTGCTCCAGCAGGATTTCAGGATGTGCCCAAAGCTCAGAGGAGTAAATTTAGCGGCAAGAGCAGTGGACTACAGACCAGGGTAAAACTAGCATAGCATAGCACAGAGGTATGCTATGCTGATTGCACTACTCGGAGTTAGTTGGTATGGTTGGTATGTTTTTTATCAATTTTTTGGAGTTGGGATTCTTTGCCTCCCAAACTACCCATTTTAAATAAAAAAAAAACAGAAGGTAGGTGGTGGGGGCAAAGCCTCCCAACTCAAACAAATTGATATAGACACATCATGACCATACAAACCAGCCCTAAGTAGAGTAACCAGCATAGTGTACTGGCTAGACTAATTACAGTAGTCTATAGTCCTCCACCAATGGTACTGAAGGGGTAATGTTAAGAGGTCTTTTATGCAGACTATACAGGCCAAAGTCTGTAAAAAATGTTGGCTTATCCATAGAAGCCCAGAGAACTCTGGGTAGTAGAATGGGGGGTATCCTGTTATACTACTATATACTAGGAATCCCCCCAATGGTCCAGAGGAAATGTGTTGTGCTTCTGTGCAAGCAACTGGAGTTCGGATCAAATGTCATTCACCACTCTGGGATGCAGCTGCAGACAGCTGGTGGCGGGTTCCGGTGTAACAGCGACCCCTGCGTGCAAGCCAGGGAGCTTACTCCTCCCACAGGGTAGGCTGCAGGTGAGATCGTAAGGCATCGCTCACACCAGAGTGGAGGAGTGAGGCAGCACATGGTGAAAATCAGGTGAGAAAAATGTCCTGTCATTTATATGACAGCACAAGCAGCCTGAACGGGGTATATCCCTGGCGGATAGCGGAGGCCTGGGATAAACAGAAGACTGAAAAAAATAATTATGACATGTTTGCACAGCAAACAGTATGTGTTGGTCCCTGCTTATGAAGTACTGTAGAATAGACCTATAGTCTCTTCAACCTAAAATTACTGTTTTATTAGTTGTTTTCTATATTTTATTGAATCTCATATAGAAATCTATCTAACCCATAAGTTATTTGTTGCAACTTTGAAAATAATCATAAAGAGAAGAACTGAAAATACCTTCCCAATGAAATTATAACTCTAGGACTGGAATTACTCATTTTGAAGTGAGCCTTGTTCGCTTCCATTTATGACACTTATATTGGGGCAGTGCTCAGTTTAAAGCAGGGCTCCCACAGCTTCTACCACTCATAAAATGTCATTCCTCAAACCAGTGTTGGCTAGGTTACTTTTTCTATTATAGTACTTTCTATTTCATTTGGAAACGTCTTCCAGGAAGCTCTGTGCAGTCACTTGCAATGATGGATAAGTACTAGAAAACTTAATACACCTTATAATGATAGTTACTTATTTCGTTTCATACAGAAACAATACAAAAATCATAAAAAAATGTAAAAGATTACATTTTTTGAAATTAATAGGTTAGTTATTAGTTACTTTCAAATACATGTAATCAGTTACAGTTTCGTATTTCTTTTCTATGAAAAGACATAAGTAATTGTAACTGTAAGGTGTGTTACGTTTTCCAGTACTTCTCCATCCTTGCTAGTGACTGCACAGAGCTTTCTGGAACAAGTTTCCAAAAATAATAGAAAGTAATAGAAAAAGTAACTTACCCAACACTGCCTCCAACACTGCCCAACACAGACCATGTTTGCATTTGCAGATATCAGCTGAGAGAGTGGGGGTTGGTGGGAGGGGGTGGGGCAAGGCTTAAACTGACAAAATTCTGGTCTTACCTGATTACACTGACACTTTGTCTGGGTGCAGATTTTCAGATCTAGTAAAAATGTAAACAGTTTGGATGGCATAACGGTGACGTGCTGCCTGGGCTGAGCACTGTGTCCTGAAGTGTGAAGATACTGGTTGTTTTGTGGTTCACGTAGATCGATCCTGGGTGCTGGCAGAAGGCTAAAGTGCAGCATGGTAACATAGCAGTGTTACAGGATTTGGGTTTATGGTCCATCTGGCCCACCCCTGCTGGAAAAACAATACTCAATTTCAGTAAGAAAACACATCTAATTTATCAGCCAGAATGGTTTATCAGATGTAATGTTCAACTGCAAAAGGTGTTGCAGTTGTTCACATCACTGCAACCCCCCCTTTCATCCCCAGTGACAGTTTGGGAAGCATCAAGCAGCAGTTTCTGTGGCAGGAAAGGGTTGTTGAATGTATGCTGTGTGTCTCAGTGTGTCTCATTTTGTAGCATATCTGCCTCTGGGCCAGAAAGTCATGGGTTCTAGTCCTGCAGAGGAACTGGGCTCATACCATAAATGCTGGCACCTGAGTGCAGTTCTGAAGGGGACACTGTACAATCGGGACGTGCCATCCTTCAAAAGAGATGTCAAACTGAGGTTCCATCTGCCTTTACTTGCGTTTGTTCAGGTGGCCATTCATGATTCAGTGGCACTTGCAGAAGAGAAGGGGAGGTTTTTCATTTGTATAAAACAACAACACTAACCATCTCATCGTGATAAACAAATGGGAGAAAGTTCCCGGGAAGAGTTGAAGCATTTCCCCTGTGACTGACCAAGTTTCCTCACATTCACTGAAAAACCACCAGCACTTTCATGTGGTCAAATTTCAACTGGTTTGCATTTGGAATCCCCCCCCCCCCCCACCGGATGAGGTTGAAAATAGGCAGTACTATTGTCTAGCCCTCATTTTCAGTCCACAAAACTAAATAAATAAATAAATGACCACTCCTGCCAAGGGTAGAGGGTGGACAGGTAGGACCACACTTGGGAGAGTTTGTTAAGACCTTCTTTTGGTTCAGAGAAGATGGAGTCCCTCACCCAGCAGTTGATCATCCATGTTGCCAGGGGGAAGGGAGAGGGAATAAGAATAGGTAAGAATATGGGATAAGGGTCCAAAATGAAATCCAAAATCAGAAGGCCCGGGTCTAAACAATCAAGTTCACCAGAGGTTATATTGTCTTGTGAAAGCTCTGCTGGGAGTGTGTAGGGGTATTGTAAACACAATGATTAATAGACAAACTAGACACGGTCTGCCCTGGAGCAGTTTACATACAGCAAGAATGTGCTCCTCCTTGTAGGGGGATGGTTGGAGGCAGGGAAACAGGCTTCGTCTGTCAGAGTAAGAGACAGTTTCATAAGGATTCCCAAACAAGAAAACATCCTGGTTAGTTATGTAGTTTGGCTGTAGGGAAAGAGAAAATAAATCACATGGTCCCATCCTGCCAAGTCAAATGAAACACTAACAGGACCTGCTTGTACTGATACTTTTCTATTAAAGACACAACTTTTTGCTTGGTATACGCTGCTCCCCAGGCCATGACCAAAATATAAGTTTATCTTCAAGGATTACAAGTAATAAGAAAAAAATGTAAAACATGTTTTAGTTTGATTTACTACTTGTTCCATATCAGATGCTGATGGTTGTGCAAGGTGTTGACAGGGAAAGTCCAGTGCCACCCGATCCCAGGGACCCTGATATTGTCCCTGGGATTGCAAGGCCTCTTCATACTGGTTGCAGCCAGAGAGGGACTGCTCTTCTCTCTGGATCCAGCTCAAACTCCCCAACTCCTTCTTCTTCTCCTTCTGTTGCAATGTTCTAATGCCTTCCCCTTTCATTCTATAGCTTTCTAGGGGAAGAGCAGAACCACGAATATTCATGCTGTAGTTTCTTGCTCCAAGCTAAGTAAGATCACTTAAAGCACAAACATCCAGACATTCTGTCTTTGGGAAAAACCTTCTAAAGAATAACCCTCAGGGGCAGACTGGGTGGGCCAAGCGGTCCTTATCTGCCTTCAAAATCTATGTTTCTGTGTAATACATCCAATCAGGGTGCAGCTAGGTAGTCTTGGAAATCTTGAATCAGCTTGCTCTGATTCACCAGTGGTTGACCTCCTCTTATTAAGTGGCCCCAAAACCCCGTAAGGACACCAGCCCTGGGGCATGAGGGATGGCTCCCAAGATGGGCTTCAGATGTGTCCTCCCCCATCAGAGGACACTGCTATGCCATGAGCGTATGCCCAGAGAGGCCTGCCATCCCTACTGTCCCCCTTTTTACCAGGGTAACTCCTGTCATCTGGCACCGACCTCCCGTCAGCCTCAGGGGATTTGACTGCACAGACTCATAATCCCCTGTTACCCCCTCTGCACATACCTTCCAAGACTACTGAGCCTCCCGCAACACTTACAATAACACAGCTGCGACATCCTAATATAAACTAACTAACAGCCTATCATCTCCCCCCCTTGCTGGACAAAGCAAAAACCCAGAAAACCCAGTGGGGGAAAAAAATGGGAAATTCCTTTTAGACTCCTAATGCGATCTCCCATATTGGGTCAGCAAGGTCTCTATCCCCCCCCATGTTCCCTCCCTGCTTTTACGAGGGTGAGGTTTCGGTGGGTTTGAAACTTGGGAGCAGCCTGGAAGAGAGGATTCCTCTCTTTGTCGGCCCATCTTGAAGGCCTGGCTCCTCCCCTGCTTCTCCTCCACCCTCCTCCTGGGAACCACCCTCCTGCCTGCCCCTTCCCCACCCCTAGTGGGCAGCTACCTACCCCCTACCTGCCCACCCAGGTGTCCCTCCATACATGCCCCCAGACAAGCCTTGCCTCCTGCGATGCCTTGCAGGCTCCTTTATTGTCTTATAGGGCAAATATTTTGTTTCACCTGAGCAAACTCAGATCACAACCAGTTATGGAGAAAATGGCCGCAGCCATGTATTTATTAAACCAAATTGTAATTATCGATACATCCAATCAGCGTGATGCGTGCAGCTAGGTAGTCTTGGAAATCTTGAATCAGCTTACTCTGATTCACCAGTGGTCGACCTCCTCTTATTAGTAGGCCCCCAACAGATAATCCCAAAACCCCACGAGAACACCAGCTCCGGGGCATGAGGGATGACTCCCAAGACCGGCTTCGGATGTGTCTTCCTCCGTCAGAGGACACCATGCTACCGTGAGCGTATGTCCAGAGAGGCCTGCCATCCCGACTGTCCCCCTTTTTACCAGGGTAACTCCCGTCATCTGGCACTGACCTCCCATCAACCTCAGAGGATTCAGCTGCATAGACTCATAATCCCCTGTTACCCCCTCTGCACATACCTTCTAAGACTACTGAGCTGCCACAGGGTGAGCTTTCCCTTGTCACGCCCCCACAAGCTCATCGCGCTAACACTTTCTCCACAACTTGCTGTATATCATCTAAAAATATATCTAAACCTACCTCTGATAAATGCACCTCATCCTTCCGATACAATTCTCCCTTCATTATACTGATTTCCAGGTGGCGCACTGTTGCCCCGCCAATGCTCGCCATGAATGGCCGCATGGCCCCATTGTGTAGCCTGCACACCTTTTCAATTGCCCTAGGATTGCATGCATGACGCCGTAGCCTCCGCTGAATAATGTCAGACCATATGATGCTCAGCCTCTGCCACATGCCCTTCAATCGTGACAGGTCATCTTTGACCCGCAACTGCAGCTCAAGGGATTGTCCCAGACCCAGGTCATTTCCCCGAAATGGACTACTAAGGCATCCAGAGAAGCCCACCTCCGTCGCACCTTAGATCTCAAACTTGGCACAAACTCTTCCCATTTCATGCCTCGTCGTCCCAGCCAACTGACCCCTGTCCACCTGGGATCCAAAAACAGCTCCTCGCCCCCTTCCAGCTGCCCCGCTCTTATGGCAGCCCAATGTACGAATGAGTGTCCGCACACCCAGATCTGTGTCTTTTGCACTCCACAACCTGTTGAGAGAGGAAAAGAAATATAATTAAAACATCAGTGATCTGATATAACTCTCAAAAGCTTGGGACCTCCATCTCCCCAGGGCCTGAATCTGCGCATACGTGAGCCCCTCCACCCTGGCATGTGACGCTGCCCCTATCCTAAAGGAATGTGTGTTGAATTGGCTGGCCTCCAGCCTCAGTAGCTGGAATGCCTTCTGCAACACGTGACGGAACTGATACACCATCATGGAGGACCCATCCCCGTGTTGAAAGTAAGCATCTCCCACTTTTGTCCGCTGGCCCATATAATCCTGGACCCACTACCGGACATCCTAGTGCACCCCGTTTGGGGACCACACACTGCACCAGTGGCACCGGGCAGCCCTGTCCATCTTGCTTTTTCTTAGTTGGACAAATACCACTGCCGTGGTTATCACCATGTCCTCGTCCCCCAATACTAGCTGATGATGTGCCACCTTGCTCGGTTGCACCAACTTGGACACCCGAAACACCCCACAGAATGCCATGAGATAAGCAGTTCTGAATAGGCGTGTCTCCCCTTCTGACAAACAGACCCCGTGAAGGCATCCCAAATATGTCTAAACAGTGTGGGGCTGATGGGCCGTCGCTGGTCCGGTAGCCATGGTACCGACTGTGACCATCCTTGCAACATCTTGCAAATAGGGAAACCTCTTGTGGTATCCATGTATCCCCATGCCTTCTGAAACCAGGCTATGCTGGCCAAATGTTGTTCCACTGTGACCGGCGTAAGCTCCCCCCCACATTTTTTAAGCAGCACTTATTCACATAGCTGTCCCACAGGCATCGGCCATGTCTTGCTCCACCCTTGCACTTGCTATATGGCCAGGAAACTGTCCTGTCCCCTTTTATATGCCACCTGTGTATTGGGTGCCAGCACATTCCTGATTAATGCCCATGCTTCTGCGTTACCAAACCCCAAAGGTATGTTGGGACTTCCCTGGGGTGTCTGTCCACTCCTGGTACCAAGTCTCAAAACCTCTGCCACTGTGAACAAGAAACAGCATCAGCTATACCGTTCTCAAATCCTGAAACATGCACTGCTTTGAACTGGATAGTAAGCAAAAGGCATTTTAACACAAACACCCTCATGAGGTTACCCATCGGGCCCTTGCCCCCCAACTGGCCATTAGTGGCAAACACCACGCTGGTGTTGTCTGACCGGAATGTAATGATTTTATCCCTTAGCTGTTCACCCCACACCACCAATGCCACCATGACTGGAAAAAATTCTAAGACTGTTATGTGAGACAGCACCCCTGATGCCTTCCAGTCTTCTGGCCATTGGCCGGAGTACCACTTCCCTTGAAAGTATGGGCCGAAGCCCAGCCCCCTGATGCGCCTGTGAACAGCTCCATCTCCTAGCTGGACACCGGCACCCGCCATATTGCTACCCCATTAAGGCAGTTCAGAAATGCTTGCCAAATGTTCAGATCATCTCTCATTGCCTCTGTTATCTGAATCCTGAGGTGCGGCTTTGTGCACCCAGACCCTATCCCGGCCAACCGTCTCATGAAGGTTCTTCCGATGGGGAGGGCCCGGCAGGTGAAGTTCAGATGCCCTATCAGCTGCTGCCATTCCCACAAAGTAACCTTCCATGCCTTTGTCACCCTCCCCAGTACCTCTTTTAGTGCCTCCAGCTTGTCCTGCGGTAGCCTAAAGACCTATCTTGTCGTGTCAATCTCTATGCCTAGGAAGAATTACTGTGTGCACAGACCCTCTGTCTTATCTTGTGTCAATGGGACTCCCAGTTCAGCACAAACTTCATGAAATGCCCCCATCAGCTGCCCATAACTCTGTGATCCTGCCTTGCCCACAAACAAAAAATTGTCCAAATAATGCACAAGCTCAGCCCGTTTTGCCTTTATGA
This sequence comes from Neoceratodus forsteri, assembly GCA_016271365.2. NCBI lineage: Eukaryota > Metazoa > Chordata > Ceratodontiformes > Ceratodontidae > Neoceratodus > Neoceratodus forsteri. The sequence goes on from CM028134.1 coordinate 31,516,592, forward strand.
ATGTCACCCAATGCAGGAGCGTGCTGAACTGCTCAAATACTGCGCAAGCCACTGCACACCCCATGGGCATACAGTTATCTATGTAATACCTATTTTCAAACTTTATTCCCAACAACTCACGGTCTTCTGGGTGATCTGGTAGCAACCTAAATGCCACCTCGATATCCATCTTACCAAACATGGCCCCTTGACCCACCTGCCGCACCACTTCCACTGCCTCATCAAATTACGCATATGACACAGATTTATGGGATGGATCAATGAAATGGCTGACCAATTCTCCCTCCGGGTAGGACAGATGGTTAATCAACCAGAATTCACCTGGTGCTTTCTTTGGAACCAACCCGATTGGAGACACCTGGAGATGGGGAATGGGGGGTGCTGTGTACGGGCCACTAATTCTCCCAGCTTCTAACTCTTTCCCTAGCTTCTTATGCACTATCTCTGGTCACTTCTTGGCCGATCTTAGGTTGTCCACCTCATATGCCCTCCTGGGGCCCTTGTAAGGAAGGCAGAACCCAAACCAAAACCCGTCAGCCAAGAAGTGAGCAGATTTTTGTTCGGGTATCGATCCAGCCACCACTCAGGATGTTTCCCCTGTACAGGTGTTGGCAGGCCTGCCCTGCCCCCCAGAAAGGAATGAAACCCACCATTTTTCTGGAATGGCTGGCCATTCCCAGACTTTCTCCCGCATTGCTGGAATGGGTGCTGGCGCCCGCATGTCATGCATTCATGCTTGTATTGGCACTGTTCTGCTTTGCAGGCCCTAATTGTAGTTGTAGCAATGCCCCCCCACCCACTCCCTTTCCCTGAAACCCCTTTTTAGATGAAGCAGTCCGCTGAATCAGAAACCAGCTATCGGTATGTTGGACCCCCCCATGTTAATGGTACACAGTAAAGGCAGATCCAACATAGCCCAAGACCTCCCTGCGTCATTCTGTTTCCTTCTCCTAAACTCCTCGTCGTATTCTAGCTAACTCCTTCCTGGTTTGCTCGCATGCATAGTCATGATCTGACTAAAGTACACCCATAGCACTTCGGCTTTCACCAGGTTGCACTGGGTGAGGAGGCCTGCATATATTGCAAAACCCGCCTCCCAATTTTCCCAGGTGTGTCAGACTAGTGCTTTGCCCTTCTTTTCAACCCCATCATCTTTCTCATGCTTATCCTTCTCCTTTCCTTTCTCAGGCTCCTTTGGCTGGTTGAGAAGTGAAAAAACATCCACATATTCCCCATTTACTATTTGCTGCCTAACCTTATCAGGCAAATGGGACCCCACCAGTTCCCCCAGCAACTCAAACCCCAGCTGCGTTGGCTGTGATGCCGCCAGTTGGGCCTTGGTGTTAAGCTCCAAGGTCCCCATCTGTAGTGTTCCACTGACTGCGGGGGAACTGGTGACTGCCATTGGTAGTCCTTTGTCTGGGAACAGGGCCAACAAACAGTCAAGCTTCTGCTCCAATGCAGATTGCACTGAGGACCCTGGCACGGCTTTCCGGCCTGTCTCTGTCAACCCCTGCCCGAACCCTATGTCATGACTCAACCCTAGGATACCCAGTGGCAACGCCCCTTGGCCCAGAAGCCACTGCCACTGTGTTAGCTCCACAGCTCCCAGTGATGGACTTAGTCCATGTGCCGGTAACAGCAGCTCTGCTGCCACTATGTCTGGCAGCCCCAAACTTCAAGGTGCCAGGCTACTGGGAGCATTAGGTTGCTCAACGGGCTTCCCATACCCGTCCACCCCTGTTTTATTGTTTGGTGGTTTCTGTTTTTTCCCTGGTGGCCCTCGCCCCTCCTGCCTAATCAAGACCCTCAACTCCTCTGCGGAGAGTGTGTCGAGGTCAAGCCTACCTGCTTGCGGGTCTGAAATCGTCATCTTCTGCTTCCTTTTTCGGGCTTGTGGCTTGTTGGCTGGTGGCGGTCAGCCTTGATTCTCAACTGGCAGTGTAACCCCTTCTGTGGGGTCCTGGATTGCCACCACTAGCTCCTCTTTCCAACAGACATCAGCTGGCTGCAGTGGGACCACTAGATACAGGTGTTGGCCTGCCCCCCTGTCTGTCTGCAGCTGCTGCCATGGCCCAGACGTGCTTGGTGACTCGCCTTCACCTTGGAACAGTGCTTCCCACCATGCCTTGCCTTTACCCTTAACGAAGGCCACCAACTGGGTTTCGAAATCCATTGCTGCATCACTCTGAAATATATAATTACCACCCTTGCTCAACCCTTGTTGTCATTTCAGCCTCCACCTCTATCACAACAATAGGTCTTTCCACCAGGGATGGCATGTTATTCTTCCTGTTGTACCCCCCCCTTTTTTTTTCTCTAACGTTGTAATACACTAGTCGTTGTGCTGTTATACCCCTCCAAAAACCCTATCCTAACTAATAGTCCACCATCAGTCACATTAGTAGTGCAGCCTCCCAGTAATTGCCCTGCATACTGCGCCATTTACGTCATTAGAACGTGACCCTGTATCTGATCTGAGTAGCAAGGGCATGCTTAACAATGTTTACACATATTTTTTTTTTTTTACAGAGACCAGCAGTCAGCAATTCTGGGTACAACATCAGTCCTGAAGCAGCCAAGAAAGCATCCCCAAACCTGCTAGTTCTTAGTGAAAAACGACAACTCTGGTACATAGTAAATCACACATTTTTACAACTGCTGACCCATCATGAGATATCTATTTGAACTGTATATCATGCCCTCTGTCTTGGTCTGATTCAACCCAAATGTTACACCATCATTGCCCTTGATGTATGGGCCATGAACCCCTAGCTCTCACTGCTGTGCATCCCTCCTAAAGCCGCTTATACCTTTTCCAACGTAGGCATTGACATGTTTAATCATTCACTGTTTAATTTATGTACTTATCTTTAGTTATTCCATCGGGCCTTCATTTTCTGAGCTCCACTGCACCCTTCCTGTTTTTAACATGTTTATGTATGTATTTATTTGTTTCGTTGGGCGTTCGCTATCTGGTGGATCCACAGAGCATTTGTCATGGCAAAGGCCCCCGTAGGTCAAGCCACTGCTCTTTGCTGAAGGAATCGAGAGCATTTCTCATGATGGCCAGCTCCAGGCACGCACACACTTCCCTCTACTGCGCATGTCCATGGAACAGCACCTCATGGCCTAGCTCATCGGGAAAATGCCACTCTGGCATGACGTGCCCCCCCAGCCTACCTCACCAGCTGCCTGCTCGCCCATCATACAAACGGAGTCACCATGCAGTACAGAATGCACCCCCCCCTTATACCACGTGCCAATCCAGGCCCTCTCTCAGACCTCCTGCATATCAGCTGCTCAGGTAAGCCTCCAATGGGGGGGTTAACATTCTTGCTGCCCACTCAGGCCACCCTCTGACAACGCGGATTGCATTCTTTTTTTTTTTTTTTTGTTTTATATACCACGTACATGGTGCCATGCTGCCCACCCTCCGGACCCAGCAGCAAGCACCAGGAGGTGCTCTACAGTTCACTGGGCTGCTCTCTGGGGGGCAGGACTGCCCCAGGCCCTCCCGACTGCATGCCACCAAAAAAGGGGGAAGGGGCCGGGATTCAGGCGACTCGGGCCTTAACCACCTGTGCTATCTCGGGCAACCCATTACCATTCAGGTGATCCACCACATCCCTAGGGACTCTAGCCACTCGGCCACAACTACATCTTTTCCTGGCTGGCATCCCTCCCCGGCACTCACTAGGCCACCCAACTCCATGAAAGGATCACTATATAACAAAATGCCTCAGGCATGCCTCCTGGGCCCCATAAGGAGCCTGCCTGTGGTCCCAGGTACCTGCCTCGGCCTTACCTCATGGAGTCCCTATATCCTTCCTGGGAACATGCCTTGGTGGTCCTCTGGAAGACCTCTGGAAACTTGGGAGCAGCCTGGAAGAGAGGGATCCTCTCTTCGTTGGCCCCTCTTAAAGGCCTGGCTCCTCCCCTGCCTCTCCTCCACCCTTCCTCTGGAAACTTCCCTTCTGCCTGCCCCTTCCCCACTCCTAGTAGGTGGCTACCTACCCCCTACCTGCCCACCCAGGTGTCCCTCCATACCTGTCCCCAGACAAGCCTCACCTCCTGCGATGCCTTGCAGGCTCCTTTATTATGCTAACCTACCTTGGTATCTACCATTCTATTTATCAATCCTTTTTACCTCTTACCAATCATTCCTGCTTGATTAGTCCTACCATTCACCTTACGTTGCTTAAGCATTCCTATATAAGGTGTACGATATTTCATTGAACTTCAAGCAGTGCTCTATTTTTAGGCAGGGGGCCTTCAAGCATCCCTCAGTAGGAATATCCTGCTACCTCTCCTGGGCTGATCAGTACAGTCCTAATTTGGGTTACTGCCTCCTAACAAGAAACAGGAAAAATGAAAGGTCTGTAATTTGGAAAAAAATATATTTTCTTACTTTCCCTAGTTCAGCTCAGAAGCTTTTATTTGTTCGGTCAAAGATCATTACAATAAAAACACAATAAATAAGTGTCTTTACAGGGCAAAAGTACAAAAATGTACAACAGAGTTCATGATACAAATACATAGTCATCCTATGGTCAACTGAACACTAAATATAAATTATCTTAATAAAGGGCATAGTGGTTATACATTAACTAAGTGCAGAAGCACTTTGTCACTTTTATTTCTTGTGAATAATGGAAATAGCTGTAAAAAATCCTGCAGTCTGCTTAATCACATAATTGTCCTGTGCTGTCAGCATAATTTCTAAAAGTACACTTTTCCCCAGTGCTAATCTAGGACCAAACTGGAATCAGCCAGTACATCCTTGGTTTACTTACCATGGACACACAAACACCACATGAAAAAGATTCTCCACGTCTTCCTCAGTACAGTTGCAATAACTGAATAAAGGATCGGTCGATTTACTATACATAGCTTTTAGAACATTACTTTTAAATAGTTCAGATCTGTATTGTGTATAGATAAGTCTTAATTCCTGATCTATTAATGCTTCCGAATAGAACCTGTAGATATGACATGTATCATTTTTAACAATCCAAGGAGCAATCCTGAGAGTTGAGATTATTTTACAATTTTTTTCTTTGCTATTATTAATGATTTTATTGGAGCAATATTTTTTGTAGTTTTGACTGATGACAGCCCACCTCTCTTGCAGCATCATTAAGTACTGTAAACTATGTAAGCATTAAGCCATGAGAAAGGAGGCTTCTACTAGGGAATTAATGCATGGCTGGGGGGGAGGGCTGGCGCATTAGGCCGCAGGTCAGTGCACCAACCACCCAACCATACATTAATTCCATAGTAGAAGCCTCCTTTCAAGTGACTTAATATGCTTGTAACATGGCAAGCACTGGTTAAAAAATTGTACAAGTAAAAAAATTGTGCAATATATGACTAATCCAATGCTCTAAAATCAGAATATTGTTTCAGAACACAGTTTTTGGAGAAGTATAAACGTTTTACAGGCTACGTATATGTGGAACTGTGCATGTGCATATTGAATAGTTGCTATTCATTAAGGTTGTGACTGCAGTTTTAACACACTTTGCAGCATCCTTTTGTAAAATAATGGAGATAAATGGTAAAAACAAATAATTTCTTGGCTAAAACTACTGTTGTGTTAATTCATGGCTTTCATTTTTTCTTTAAATTGAGTACTGCATTAAGGGTAAAGTACGAAGATTTGCATATCTCTGTAACTCAAGACATGCAAATGTTCATACCTTTCCCATAATGCACTACCAAATGTGCACGGAAAACTAAGCTGAGGAGTTCACAAGATTGTAATTGAGTAATACAGGTACTTTTTGTTGCTTCGTAATATTGTTGAACAGAGAAGCCTCTACACTTTTTAAAAATGCTGTGGTACATACAACTGTTCCTGATGCAGTCCCCCAGCATTTGCAGTCCATAATGGTGTACTCGGGATAAAGCGCTGACAGCAGTCACCCCTCCCTACTTGCCTTTGCCTCTGTTCCTGCACGGTGCACCTGATTGCGCTATGTGTGCACCGAGTGCCATTTCAAGGGACAGTCTGCTCTCCTGCTCTATGTGTGTGAATACACAAAATATACATTTCACAGACAGTGAGCATACCTAGCGCAATGCTGTGCGCTACTATTACCGTGCGACACACTATGTGCTGGGTGCCCAGAGGACCGCAGGGTGGGTGTGAAGGGACTGGAGCACCACAAAGAAGTAAGCCACAAAACCAATGTGTCTGTCTTTCTTTCTGTCTTGGACTCTCACCAAACATGCTCCTTATCTGTATGGCAATACATATATCTGGAAATAGCAGTTAAACATTGGAAACTTGGATTAAAAAGGTACTGCAACAGCGGGCATTACTAGGGAATTAATCCCCACTAGATTTCCATCACATGCTGCGTTTTGACCAATGGTTAGCTGCTATTTCCACATGTTACAAAGTTATTTAGGACACCCATCAATTGTAAATAGCAAGTGGATTGTTTACATCCCCTGATTTTCCAACTTTCTTTTTCCTTTAAACATACCTTAGGTAGTCTATCAGGGAACATTCTAGTAACATTAATCCAATAACCAAGAAATCTGGTTAAGGCAAAGGCCTCAAGACTTGGAAAGCCTAACTCAGCTGTCACTAGGGAGATTGTAGTAGAGTTCCCTAGGCCCAAAGCAGATCTAAAGATTTTATTAAGAGGTGTTTCAAGTTTTTTAATCTTCCTACAGCCCCAAACTTCTACCAGATAAAGGGCCTGAGAAATATACAGTACTTGGCCTTCCTGGCCTTTTAAAAAGGTTGAATAGAAGAGGCTCCACATTTTCTGTTAAATCTTAGGAGGACACCGGCTGTTTAAGTTTGACAGTTAAAGATTTTATATGCGTTTCCCAGCTCCTGGTACTGTCAAAAGAAAGCCCCAAATAGACATAGGTCTTAACCATCTTAATTTTATTTTCACCTATTGATCAATCTACAGGGGCATGCCTGGCACCAAAAAACACAAACTAGCTTTTGATCTAATTTATTTGCAGATTATGTTCCTTGGCATAAATACTTAAGATGTTCAATTTCTTTTTGTAGACCTGATCTAGACAAGGAAATTAGAGCCAAGTCATCTGCATAGACCAAAGCAGGGCAGGATTTGGTGCCAAACATAGGAGAGTCAGAAGTAGATGCCAGGAGATCCCTGAATAATGGATCAATATATATACAGAACAGAACTGGGGCTATTAAACATCTCTGTCTTACCCCCTTGTTGGTCTCAAAGGTTTCTGAGAGCCGATCATTAGTTCCCATTTTAACCTGTGCCCAAATTTGACTGTATAATTCCTTTAATAATGCTGATAAGTTTGAGTTGAAAGCCTTTTTGAGTCATTATTTGCCAGAGTAAACTATGCGAGATGTTATCAAAGGCTGAACTAAGGTCTATAAATGCTCCATAGAGTCTCTGACCTTTTAGTCGCACATATTTTTCAATTAAATGCAGCAATATAAAACTGTTGTCTGCTGTACTATAGCTGGTATGAAAATTGGCCTGTAATTCGCTAAGACCACCCAATTTGTCAAGCTGCTTAAGGAGCCTACCTAATAAGATCTTAGAAAAAATGTTGCCATTGATACCTACTAAAGAAATAGGTTGAAACATACCGGGGTCTGCCCTGTCACCCTTTTTATGTTTGCTTGCGCGCATGTGCAAGAAACATGTTGCGGCAGCTTGCTGCAAAAGTAGGTTTTAGAGGTGTGGCACTGTTGTGGTCAATGCCCCCGGTGCCTTTTGAGGCTTGGCCCGCTTTCCCCAATGCGGTGGCACACTGCTGCTGACACTAGTTCAGCCAGCATGCCACCACCTTGAAAGGTTTTTGCTGCTGCAATCAGGGGCTGCCTCGTCATTGCAGCATCAACTATTCCGATGCAGTGAGGGAGTGACCCGTCATTGCAGGTTGTACCTTGCCGTCCTGACCCAGTAACTTGCTGACAGAGGAGCCCACTCCCCGTCAGCACACTGTAACCCCACTCCCATTTGTTGTTTGCCGAGGGGTGCCAGCCCCTGCTTCATCGCCCCCCACCAAGTCTTTCTTTGCTGACAGAGGTCCAATCCCAATCGGCTTCAGTCCCCATTAAATTTGCCAGTAGGGGGCATAGTCCCTATCAGCTTCAGTCTCCCCCTGTTAATTTGCTGAGGGAAGCCCACTCCCATCGGCATAATGTCCACCCGATTTGTTGTATGCCAAGGGGTGCCAAATCCTCTTGGCTCTTCCCCCGTATGTGCTGATGGGGTGTCCAATCCCCATCAGCTCCAGCCCCCCAACAAAAACACATAGGTGACATGCTGGGAGCCCACCCCAGCATGCCAAAATACCTGCTAAAAAAAAACCATCCCGCGATGTCTATTTTTTAAACCCTGTAAGGAAAGCGGTCCCTTGCTGTCTGTGCCCCTCCCCAACTGCACCCACCCTCTGCCCTACCTCCCACCCCCCACCCCATACTTACCTCGGGCCGGCTTGATAATCTTGGTGGACTGGGAACACGTCTGCACTCTTCAAAGCCGACTTGAACTGAAGAAATTCGGTAAGCTGTATAATAGTATAAATAGTTTTTTCAACTTTGGTGCATATCTCAGGCGTTTGGGGAATCACGGCGTTATTCAGTCCCAAAAGGTGATATCACGGTCACTGCACGGAATCATCTTTCGAGGCTGATTAACGAAACGACAGTGCCAGTGTTCATGAGGTGGGCTCTCAAAAAGCCTATGGTACAAATTAGGTGGAAAAAAATCCCCAAAAATGACTGTTTTATGAGCGTGCATTGAGCAGTTGCCACGCACACTCGTAATTCCGTGGATTTGCAATATTTTCACTCCAGATTTTCAATATTGGCATTTTTCATCACCTCCTTATGAACAGTACAGCTGTCATTTTTCACATCCTGGTCGAAATGTGTTTTCGCACTTCCGGTGCAGAATAGAGCGGCCGCTGTGGAAAATCAGTGTTCGGGACACATTAAGAAAACCACAGTGACACTGTTCACGAGCAGAGGTCCTAAAATGCCTGTGTTGAAAAGATTGTGCTGAAAGTCCATAAAATGACTGTGTTGTGAGCGTGCATTGTGCAGTTTCCATGCACCCTTGTAACTTCGCAAATTAGTAATATTTTCACACCAGATTTTCAACACTGGCATTTTTTTCACACCTCCTTATGAAGAGTACAGCTGTCATTTTTCACATCCTGGCCGAAATGTGTTTTCATGCTTCCAGCGCAGAATAGCGAAGTCGCTTTGGGAAATCAGTGTTTGGGACAGATTAAGATCGAGTGAGTGAGAGGGGGGAGTGACCGAGCTCAACTGAGCTTTGTCGGGACTGCTGCAGATTTCTTTGTGGGCAGAAAAAGTCACCAACGCAGGCAGGAGCCCAGTACAAGAGGGCAGCCTGCAGCGCTGGGAGAAACAGAATGAGCGAGTGAGGGAGGGGGAGTGAGTGAGCTCAACGGAGCTCTGTTGGGACTGCAGCTTTCTTTTTGGGCAGAGAAAAAGGTGTCATCTTGGAAGGGCCCCAGTACAAAGGGCTGCCTGCAGCGGCAGGAGAAACAGAACAAGCGAGTGAGAGAGGGGGAGTGAGCGACCTCAACGGAGCTTGACCAGGACTGCTGCGGATTTCTTTGTGGGCAGAAAAGGTGTCAATGCAGGCAGAAGCTCAGTACAAAGGGCAGCCTGCAGCAGCAGGAGAAACGGAATGAGCGAGTGAGAGAGGGGGAGTGGCAGGCATAGCATAGCTCTGTCAGGACTGCTGTGGATTTCTTTGTGGGCATAAAAGGTTGCCAATGCAGGCTGGAGCCCAGCACAAAGGGCAGCCTGCAGCACCAGGAGAAATGGAATGAGCGAGTGAGAGAGGGGGAGTGAGCGACCTCAATGGAGCTCTGTCAGAACTGCTGTGGATTTCTTTGTGGGCAGAAAAAGGCTTCAGTGCAGGCAGGGGCCCAGTACAAAAGGGCAGCCTGCAGCACCGGAAGAAACAGAATGAGCGAGTGTGAGAGGGGGAGTGAGCGACCTCAACGGAGCTCTGTCGGGACTGCTGCGGATTTCTTTGTGGGCAGAAAAAGGCACCAGCGCAGGCAGGAGCCCAGTACAAAAGGACAGCCTGCAGCGCTGGGAGAAACAGAATGAGCGAGTGAGAGAGGGGGAGTGTGCGAGCTCAACAGAGCTCTGTCGAAACTGCTACAGATTTCTTTGTGGGCAGAAAAAGGCACCAACACAGGCAGGAGCCCAGTATAAATGGGCAGTCTGCAGCGCTGGGAGAAACAGGATGAGTGAGTGAGAAAGGGGGAGTGAGCGAGCTCAACGGAGCTCTATCAGGACTGCTACAGATTTCTTTGTGGACAGAAAAAGGCACCAATGCAAGCAGGAGCCCAGTACAAAAGGGCAGCCTGCAGCATCGGGAGAAATAGAACAAGCGAGTGAGAGAGGGGGAGTGAGCAAGCTCAATGGAGCTCTGCCGGGACTTTAGAGTTGCCCACCCTCCTGTTCAGGGTCCTCTGTGGTCCTATATTACAGCAGGGTCCCTGGAGTGGAGACAAAGCAATGATTGGATACTTTTAGGATCGCTGTAATAATACAGATTTAGTTGCTCTGTTTATTTCTCTAACTTAGCTAAATACCAAGCTATATTGTTATGATTGCTGTAATAATACATATTTATTTGTTCTGTTTATTTCTCTAACTAAGCTGAGTAATACTTGGAGTGCAATAGGATTTCTAACTGGGCTAAGTGAAACTATATGAGAGTTGAGAACAAAAAGTATGGTAGCTGAGGGGTGAAAAATGGACAAGGAGGCTTTAGGATTGCTACAGTAATACAGTATCTAATGGATGAGATTTGAGACTAGTGTGGGGGGGGGGGAACAGGAATTTGAGTAAATAGGGACCTAACAGTTGTAGTAGGGTACAGAACCTGAGAGTAAGAGCCCATAACATAAGATGGGGGCCAAAATGGGGCAGGTGCCACATGTCAACAGGGCAGGCATCTTTGGAAGGGTGGTGCGGTGTACAGAGTGTGGGTCTGCCATGATCCTGGACTGGACTTGGAGGATGGGGGGGTGTATGGTCTGTAGATGACTGGCTAGTTCGAGAGAGGAACTGTGGAGGTTAGGGAGGAGTCTAAGTGGCAGGGCAGATGAGAATGGTAGGCATCCTGGTTGGGGGGAGCATAGGGGATGGCAAAGAGGGAGGGAGGAAGAACAACTGTGAGTGAAACCAACCCCAGTATCAGAAGAACTAACAGAAAAGAGAGGAGAAGGGAGGGTGCCCAAGGTGAGGGGACTCCTGATGGGAGGAAGAGACCACGAGGAGTACCAGGGAGAGAGCAGATGGCTGCGGGTAGGGAGGGATCAGTGGGACCAGGGGTGGCACAGAGGGGAACAAATAGGAGGGGGAAACTGATAGGGGGAAGAGATATAGGAAGGGTATCAACTAAGAATATATTCAAACCTCTGCTGTGGGAGAGAGAGGGGGAGCAGGAACATACTGAAGGAGGAGGACAAGTTGGGCATGACAGGGATGGCAAACGGTAAGGGAAGAGATAGCTAGGATGAAAGGGTAGAAGGGGCTAGTAAGGAAGGAGGAGGGGGTGGTGACTGGAGGAGAGAAGGCTATGGGAAAGGGGAAGGATGGGAGGACATCACTATCGAGGTAGAAGGGAATGGGGGTTCTAAATCGACAACAGCGGGGATAGGAGAGGGGTTGGAAATCAGCAGGGGAGGAGGGGAGGTCGACATGGGAAGCTCAGTTGGAAGTAATCAGGCTGGGAAGGTGTTCAAGGGGGATGGGAGGAATAAGGCAGAGAAAAGGGGTGAGGCGGAAGTAGGGGTACAGATACAGAAGTCACAGAGGGAGCAGCTGGCGGGGGTAAGGGGCAAGGAAGAATGAATACTGGGGTGGTGGAAGGGCATTAGAAGGGAAAGGGGTAGGGATGGGGGTACTCATCCTGGGGATTCTATACTGAAAGGGATGAGATGAGGTGGCAGGGGGAAAGGTACAGCTGTATTTGGGTTGAAGCTATCCCCAGGTTGACTGCAGGAGGGGCAGGGCAGGCACTGCTCAAGTGTGCAGTGACGGGGAGGAAGAAACCTCATTTAGTGTTTCATGTGGGTACAAATGACTTGGTGTGGGGGACTGTGGAAGTAGTGAAGGGGAGGTTCGAGTGGTTGGACAGGCAGTGTGAGGAAGTGGCAGAGTCGGTGGCATGCTCAGAGGTACTGCCGGTACCAAGTGCAAGCATGGGGAGGAAGGGTAGGCTTGAGGAGTTCAACAAGTGGCTGAGGGATTGGTGCTACACCAGAAATGATGGGTTAGTAACTAACTGCTGTAGGGTCTGGGGGGAATAGTGACTTGTACACGGGAGCGGTACACTTGAGCAGGAAGGGGAAGGAGTATTAAAGGCAGGATTAGCGGGGTATATCTCTACTAAGGTGGATTTAAACTAGCAGGGGGTGGTCAAAAGACTGAGGTTGGTAGAAAGGTCTGGACAGGGAGCCTAATGAGCTCACCCCCTTAGATATAGGTAAAGGCACAGGCGTAGTAACCCTGGGAGGGAGCGGGCAGAGTGGTCTGAGTGTAATACAGAAGGCACCACCACCTGACAAGAATAAGGAGGAGAAAGCATGCAGACTACCGGGAGGAGGGACACAGGCCAAGGAGGAGAAGAGTGAGGAGAAGGAGGGGTACAGGTGGAAGGTGGTCTGACTAAATGGATACAGAACTGGTTACAGGGGAGAGTGCAGAGGGTGGTGGTGGTGGTGGGTTAGCTCTCGGCACCAAGAGTAGTGACAAGTGGGGTGCAGCAGGGGTCAATACTGGGCCTGGTGCTATTTGGGCTCTTTATCTCCGATATAGCACATGGACTGGGGAGCAGGGTTAGTCTGTTCGCACATTATACCAAATTGGGGGTGGTGGTGGATGAAGAGGATGGATGGGAAAAACTATAGGGGGACCTAACCAAACTACAGACATGGTCACTGGAGTGGCAGCTAGGATTCAGTGCAAAGAAGTGTAAGGTGGTGCACTTCAGGGCTAAGAATCAGAAGAGGGACTATTGGTTGAGGATCACAGAGGAAGAGAAGGACCTAGGGGTGTTGATAACTGGGAGCATGAACAACTCGGCCCACTGCAGAAAAGCAGCAGCGAAGGCAAACAGGATGCTGGGATGCATCGCAAGGGGGTTCTCTTCCAGACACAGGGATGTGATCCTACCTCTCTACAGATCATTGGTCACACCACACCTAGAGTACTGTGTGCAATACTGGAGGCCATACCTGAGGAGAGATATAAAGTTACTGGAGGGGGTGCAAAGGAGGGCAACAAAAATGTTAAAAAGGATGGAAGGAAAGGAATATGAAGTTAGGCTGAAGGAGCTGAACATGTACACACTAGAGGAGAGCAGGGATAGGGGGGATATGATTGAAGCGTTTAACTACCTGAGGGGGTAAATAAACCTAGCACTGAGGGGGTGTTTAAACTGAGGAGTGGAAGAGAGACGAGGGGGCACAGACTAAGGTTGGAAGGGGAACGTTTCAAGAGGAAATGAGGAGGCACTACTTCTCTGAGAGGGTGGTGTCTAGTTGGAATGCGCTGCCAGAGGGGGTGGTAACATGTAGAATAGTCAATAGCTTGAAGGAGGAGTGGGATAAAGCAAGAGAAAGAGTCAGGTGGGCAGAGGCTGGGAAAAGCGGGGGAGGAATTGAGGGGGAGGAGGCTGGGGCAGCTGCAATCTAGGGTGCTAGCTGCACACTCGGGCAGACTTGCATAGACCGATTGGTGTGTTCTGCTAGCAGATTCCTGTGTTCATATGTTCGTATGTAAAACCACAGTGATGCTGTTCATGAGCAGAGGTCCTAAAATGGCCTCTCTTGTATTAACACTAAATATTACCTGCTCATCCTCCAGTTCCTGGCCTACTCTCCTACGTGCAAACTGATCTGCTTGCCCCAAGGAAATATCCAGAGCATGAACAAATAGGTCCTGCATAATATTTTCCAGTTTTGTTCCAGATTCCTTTTCCATTCTTGGTGATTCAAACACCAAGAAGGATTTTACTGGAATTTTCTGTTCTGATTTCAGTGTTGTTGAACTAAGTATTTCACTTGAAACTATGTGAATACCAAATTCATCTAAACAAAGTGCTTTCTGCAAAATCAGATCAGCCAGATCCCTTGCCTCAAGCAAGACATACATTTGTGCATATATACTTTTATAAGATTTCCTTTGTGCCCTAAGGATTTTTATGCTCTCAGCAGGTAGATGCAGAAAATTCACTAAAAGGTTGTATAAGGCCTTTTTTAGTTTCCCCTCATTCTCTCCAGGGAGGGATTTATAGCCAAAGATGCTGTTTTGAGATTCCTGTGTTACTTTAGAAGCTCTTACTCTATTCATGAAGTCTGCATGACAGCCCATTTTATTTAATGCCTCATGATTAATCCATATGTGGGTAGCCAGACTAGAAGAAGTACGAAACACATATACATACTCTATCCCAAGATCACCCCTATCCTTCCAGACTTGAGCAAAGTCCGATCCCAATGTGTGAGCTCCAGAAGCCGCCCTCATTAGGTTCACAATCTTATTTTTGTTTACACTCCCAGAACACTCCGATTCCCACTTATAGCCATATAAACACAATATGGCACAAGTATCAATATCTATTCTTTGGGGCACATCAGATTGCTTATCAATTTCCTGGAGGTTCAGCAAAGGCTCATCATCCTTGCAATTGACAGGGGCCTTGTTATCATTTTTTGGGCCTTCCCAAATAGCTTTAGGTTCTTCCTCAAAGGGGTATCATGAACCTACTTGTGAGGGTCAGAGCACTGAGCTCACAGTGTCTACCCCCAAGTGCAGTCCGTGGCAGGGAGGGGGAAAAACAGGGATGCCCTCCTTGTGTCCACCCAGAGTGTTCACTAGGTTTACAACAGAACACTTGCCATGAGGTCCCAGAGCATCCCTCTGTAATTTGGATCAGGGCACAATACCAGTCTCGAGTCTTGTGGCCAAATATGAACCCTTTTTTGTGGCTATTACACACAGAAGGAAGGCCCAAGTAAGTATGCCCTCTTTGGAGTAGCAGCGCATAAACCTGATATGGCCTTCGCCCTACAGGTCACCCTTAATTCTCAGTCTTGGTCTGCCACCCCGCCCCCATTCCCCCCCACACACACACACTTTCTGCAGCCTACCTCTTACCTTTGACTCTGACACTTCTCCTCCCCTCCACTACTGCCTTCTCAACTACAAACTCTCCTTACAATGGTCTTGGGTCTCCTAGAGGCACCTGTCCTGCTAACCCCCCCATGGGGCACCTGTCCCACCACTCTCCCCCCCCATTGCAGATGGATTTATTGTTCTCAGTGTACAACATGATGTTCTTTAGGACTATCCATCCTGCTGGTTGCTGCAATGTACCTAGCATAACTAAACTTAACCTGTTGTGTATATGCTGTTGTTTTCTCTTCTGTCTAATAACTGTATGTCTTCTGACACGAGCCTTTGTAAAGGAGTCTCTGACTCAAAGGTTTACAGTTCTGATATGATAAATAAATAAATAAAATAAATAAATAGCCCAGTTCACAATCCCTGCAGACTCGTATGAGACCCAGGTACTCTCCCTAATCATTCTGGATCCCCCACTGACCCTTTTCAATTTGGTTGCTATTTGGTGACCCTTCTAAGCATAAACAGTTGTCACAGATTTGTAAAAAAAACTTCTACAGTTACACATACAATATAAGGAATCTCACGCAGGCAGAATTATTTAGAAAAACAAAAGTCTTTACTAAAATAATTAAATAAATGCAGTACAAGAAAACATATAAAAAATTAAGTTACAGTATTAGAAACAAATGGGAAAGTATTCAGTATAAATGCTTTAAAACTGTGTAACTACGTCTCTACCTGTTATGAAAATGTTCAAAGTCCTTTTTCTGTGTAGCAGCTTGGCAGCTGATCTGTTGTGTCAGGATGAAGTCCAAAACCAGAATGGCCATCTTGCTCTGTACTGGAGAGCTTAACTACCTTTCTGAAATTTGCAGTGTCATCAGATTTCCAGTCTTAAGGAAACCAGTTTATCTTCCCCACCAGTGACCCACAGTTTCCTGGCCACCTGGTGATATCACCCAGCTTCAACATAAGTTTTGCCTCCATAATTAACTAGTAACAGGACAGTCACTGTTAAAACTTTGATGTATCTACATAGCATCTTGTAAGCTAATTCACAGTGTCATGTTAGAGTTTCACATAGTACTGCTAGAATGGTCTTTCCTGGCAAATATATCCTGCTCCCTCATAAAATGTAATAGCCTATCATAGTTCCTGGGATCAAAAACAATCTACTTCTGTAGTGCATGTTTATGGCAGGTAAATGGCTTTTGGAACAACTCTGCTAAAAGAACTTGGGAATGAAAATCTCACTTCCTGGTGAAGCAGGTGGCCTTTGAGTCAAAAGGTCAAACCCCTAAAATAAACTAATATTTCCCTATGCCTTGAATCAACATTGGCATGGGCATACACAGAAATCCCATAAAACAATATATAATAGAAATATATATTGCAAATAATGATTAGCAGTTGGCTAGCTCACAACACTCCTCCCTCCTAGACTGAATTTGTGGGAATCCATCCCTAGCATGGTATGAGTTTCACAAATTCTGTTCATTGCTCTAACTGTCAAGATAGCCCATCTGTGTTGGCACTCGCCGATCCTGCCCTGTGGGTAATGGTCATATCGTGACCCTGTAAGGCAATACTGCATCACAAAAGATGACCATTCGTCTTCCCCATCTGTGTCAGCCACACCAGGGGGTTATGAATGGTCTGTACCTCAAAGTGCCTCCTGTAGAGGTATGGCTCTAACTTCTTCAGGGCCCATATCAGCGCAAGACACTCCTTCCCAACTGTGGAACAGGCCTGCTCCCGAGGAAGCAACTTTTTACTAAGGTACACTATTGGGTGATCTTTCCCTTGGTTAGAGGTCTGACTAAGGACTGCTCCAATCCCCACATCTGAGGCATCTGTCTGGACTACAAATGGCTTACTGTAGTCCATATTGACCAACACAGGGGCACTGCACAGTGCCTCCTTTAGCTCGGTAAAGGCTCGTTCACAGGCTGATTCCCATTTTACCTTTTTAGGCATTCTTTTCTTTAGCAGGCCAGATAGGGGAGCTGCCAGGGCACTGTAAGTTTGTACAAACTTACAATAGTGTTCAGCGGTCCCTAGAAAACTCTGAACCTGCTTCTGGATTTCTGGCTTGGGCTATGCCTCTGTCACCTCAACCTTGGCTTAATTAGGGCAAAGCTGCCCCTGCCCTACTACATGTCCGAGGTATGCCACCTCTGTCATGGCCACCTGACACTTTTCAGCCTTGACAGTGAGCCCTGCCCTGTGTGTCCTGCCCAGCACTTCCCTCAGGTGGGACAGGTGTTCCTTCCAGCTGGCACTGAAGATGGCAATATCATTCAGGTATGCCATGGCATACTCTTCAGTACCATGTAAAATCTGGTTCACCAACCTTTGGAAGGTGGCAGGGGCATTTTTCATTCTAAAAGGCATTACCCTGAACTCAAATAACCCTATTGGAGTGATGAAGGCTGACCTCTCTCTAGCTCTGTCAGTAAACTCCACCTGCCAATACCCTTTTGTCAGGTCAATGATGGTGAGATATGTCATCCCTCCCAACTTGTCCAGTAGTTCATCCATCAGTGGTATTATGTGGGTGTCAGACTTCATGACTGCATTGAGTCCCGGATAGTCTACACAGAAGCGAGTAGAGCCATCTGGCTTGGGAACAAGGACTACGGGTGAGGCCCAGAGACTGTGGGATTTCTGGATTGCCCCTAAATCTAGCATTTCCTCCACCTCCCTCCTAACATCCTTAAGGACGGCCTCTGACACTTGGTAGGCTGTCTGTCAGATGGTTGCTTGCATTCCTGTGTCTTTAATCATGTGTCGCTAAAGGGGTGCATCCTTACTTGGCGTAAACAAAGGGGAAAAGTCCTCTAAAACCTCCTTCCCTCACTTCCTGGGACTGTTCTGGAGTCAACTGGGGCAACAGTTTGATTGTCTCCACTGAGGACTCCTGCTTGCTTTCCACCAGCAAGTCTTGTAGGGGGTCTTTTTCATCCATTCCCTCCCCAGGACTACACACTGCAAATACCATGTCAGCCCTATCTGCATATAGCTTCATCATGTTGACATGGTACATTCTATGGATATGTCTCCCGTCAGACAGTTCTACAATGTAGTTTACATCATTCAGTTGTCTGACTACTTTGTATGGTCCTGCCCACTCGGCCTGCAGTTTATCCTCCTGGACCGGGATTAGGACCATGACTTCCTGACCTACACTGTATGAGTGAGCTCTGGCTCTCTGGTTGTACCCAACATTTTGCTTCTGCTGGGTGGCTGACAGGTTTCTCTGGGCTGCTCCCATAAGCTCCTTCAGCTTTTCCCTAAACTTCAGGACATATTCCACTATGGGAGTTTCCTGGGTGGTGTGCTTGCCTTCCCAATCTTCCCGAACCAAGTCTAGTGGCCCATGCACCCTGCATCCATATAAAAGTTCAAAGGGGGGAACTCTATCAACTCTTGGGGAACCTCCATGCATGCAAACAATAGGTGGGGAAGGTATTTCTCCCAGTCCCTCCCATGCTGTTCAGCAAATGCTTGGAGCATTGATTTTAGGGTACCATTAAAGCTTTCCACAAGCCCATTGGCTTGCGGGTGATAAGGTGCCATGCATCTCTGCACTGCCCCACTCCTCTCCCAAACACTTCATCAGGTCCAACATTAAGGAATCCCCTCGATTGGTGATAACCTCCTGTGGAAATCCAACACGGGAGAAAATCCCTAGCAAGGCGTCAGCCACTTTGTCTGCCCTAAGTGAGGAAAGTGCAACTGCCTCTCGGTATCTGGTGGCATAATTGACCACAGTCAGGATAAACCACTTCCAGGAGGAGCTGGGGGTACTCAAAGGTCCCACAATATCCATTGCTACCCTCTGGAATGGCTCCTCCACTATGGGCAAGGGGATTAGGGTGGCTTGGGTTTTACTCTCCTTCTTCCCTAATTGTTGGTACTGGTGACAAGACCCACAATATTCCTTCACCTGATGGGTGAAGTTGGGCCAATAGAAATTCTGGGCCAATCTCTGTGTGGTGCATGCAATTCCCAGATGTCCAGACATGGGGATCTCATGAGCAATCTTGAGCAACCACTCACGGTACCCCTTGGGAACTACAAGCTGCCTGCCCATCACCCCTCCCTCTGTCCTTACGTCCTGCATATACAACAGTCCATTGTCCCAAAATACCCAATGTCTCACGTCACCTCCCTATGTCCCATCAGATTATGCCCAAACCCTCAGCCTCTCCAAACTAGGGTCAGTCCTCTGAGTGGCTACAAAATCTGTACATTTTCCATGGCAAGGGACATGTCCCCTTCAGTTTTTAAACTTGGATCCATAGCTCTAGCATCAAGGCATTCAGGGTCACTGCCATCCCTAACCATTTGACCACTGGTTACCCCTCCCTTCTAAGAGTAACCTTCTGTATCTGTTTGTGAACTGGTAAGTGGGGAAGTCCTACCCCCTTTCACTCTTCTCCATGTCAGGAGACACAGGCTGGGGAACCAGCCTCCCATTGTTTTCCACAGGGCTTCTATGGAGTCCAGGGAACTACAAATTGGCCTTTGCCATCTGACTGCAGGTAACCGCACATACCACCCCCTTCTGGAGATTGTTCCCTATTATCACATCCAGGGCGAGATTTTCTGCCACTGCCACTTTTTGCACCATTTCTCCTGTCTCACCCCAGTCTAGGAGAACTCTAGCAAGTGGCAGAGTTTTCTCCTCCCCAGTGAATCCCCTTACTGTTATGAACTGATTAGGTATAAGCTTTTCAGGCTCAACCAAATTCCCTTTTACTAAAGTAAGAGATGCCCCCCTGTCCCTTAACCCATGGGTGTGCACCCCATTTACAGTAACCAGGTGCATGTGCTCCCTCATGTTTGTAGGCATGCTTTCAGGGATACACAGTGCACCCAACTCTGTTCGAGCACCACTTTGTTCGCTGTGTGCCTTTTTTAGGACACTGCCTTGCAAGATGCCCTGGCTGTTTGCAAAACCAACAATCATCATTTCTTTTGTCTGAGAAATCCCTTTTTTGTAATCTGGGGCTTCCCCCTTTGGCAGTGAGGGTTTTAGCTGCCCTGAAGGTGCACTTTCCCTTTCTGTGCTGCCACACCCACTACACTCCTTATTAAAGCAAAACTGCTCCTGTCATAGCGGTCCTAGAGCTCAGCAGCCTGCTGCGCTGTTTTCAGGTCTCGGTCCTCCAACCAGGTTTTTAGTGCTACTGGTCAAGCCCAAAAGAATTTCTCCAAAAGAACAACCTCCTCGATTTTCTCTCCAGAGGCTGCTTCCACTTCCCCCACCAACGTTTCAAAAACTGACATTGCTTTGTGGTGAGTTCCTCATAGCTCATGTCAGGGCTTCTTTGGAGCCTACAGAACTTAACCTTGTATGCTTCAGGAGTTAACGTGTACTTTTTAAGCAATGCAGCTTTAAGTTTCTCATAATCACTACTGTCCTGATTGTCCATTTGACCTAACACTTCACGACCCCACCCAGTAAGTAGCAGGGATAGCTGGAAGCTCCAGGACTCCCTGTGTATTTTTGCCTGAATACAGACCTTTTCAAACAAATTCAAAAATGCATCCATATCCTCCCCTCTTTAAATTCAGCTATTAATTTTGAATTTCACTTGTATCCCATTCCTGAAGTTCCAGGTTCACCCCACCACTTACCTCCTCTGGTACTGGTCATTGGAGTTTTAGCATCTGCAGTTTGACTTTGCTGTGGCTCTCTTTTTTCTCTCCCTCAGCCTCTCTCTGAAGCTGTATTTTTCTTTCCTCGGCATCTCACTGCTGCTGCATTTCTTTTTTCTTCAACTCCAGCTCCATCTGCCCCTTTCTGTGTTCAAACTCAGTCTGCTGATGGGCTTTGAACCTCCTCTGCTCACATTCAAGATCCATTCTCCTCAACTCTGTCTGCAGCCTGATCTCTTCTAGCTCCAGCATTGTGGTGACCTTCCCCTGCTGCTGTGGTTCTGGGTTCTCTCTGGTCTTGCTGTCCTACTCCCTGTGACTGGACACTGCAACATTCCTTGGCACCACCACACCAAAGGTCTGGTCCCCATCAGTCACTGGCTGTGACTCGAGGTCCTGGACAGCCACTAGCTCATCGGTTACCACAACAGCCTCCATGAGGTGCATTTTGGCTCGCCCCTTGTACTGGACTCGTCTCTCCTGGCACAACTACTTCAGGTATTCTACAGTGCATTCACTGTAGATGGAAGTCATCTTCCCTATCTACTGCTACACTAGCTTGCACCCGAGAAAAAAAACCAGAACAGGTAGTGAACGTGATACTGTAACCAAATTATATATATTTTTAAAATCTTTGCCTTGATTATGTGTGGACTGTTTTCAGTTAAATAATGTGATACACTGGCCTTGGAACTGAACCTGTTATGCCTGTGGCCACCAATCTCTTGAATCACAATGCAAACAAATCTATCAGATTCCATTGCCATGCACCAGATCTGTCATGAACCCACTCATGAAGGTCAGATCTCTGAGCTCACAGTGTCCACCCCTAAGTGCAATCCATGACAGGAGGGGAAAACATGGATATTCTCCTTGTGTCTGCCCAGAGTGTTTGCTGGGTTTACAACAGAACACTTGTCACGCAGTCCCAGAGCATCCCTCCATACTTTGGATCAGAGCACAATACCAGTCTCAAGTCTTGTGGCCAAATATGAATCTTTTATCATGGCTATTATACACAGGAGGAAGGCCCAAGTAAGTACTCCCTCTTTGGGGTAGTGGCACAAAAACTGATTTGGCCCTCGCCTTACAGGACATGCAATAGCCCAGTTCACAATCCATGCAGACCCATATGAGACCCATGTACTCTGTCTAATCCTGCCAGATCCCCTACTGACCCTTTTCAGTTTGATTGCTATTTGGTGACCCTTCTAAGCATAAACAGTTGTCACAGATTTGCAATAAAACTTCTACAGTTACACATACAATATAAGGAATCTCATGCAGGCAGAATTCTTTAGAAAAACACAAGTCTTTACTAAAATAATTAAATAAATGCAGTAAAAGAGAACATATACAAATTTAGGTTGCAGTACTAGAAACAAATGGGAAAGCGTTCAGTATAAATGCCTTAAAACTGTGTAACTATGTCTCTACCTGTTATGAAAATGTTCAAAGTTTTTTTTCTGTGTAGCAGCTTGGCAGCTGGTCTGTTGTGTCAGGAGGAAGTTCAAAACTAGAATGGCTAACTTGATCTGTGCTGGAGAGCTTAACTACCTTTCCGAAATTTGCAGTGTCATCAGATTTCCAGTCATGAGGAAACCAGTTTATCTTCCCCACCAGTGACCCACAATTTCCTGGCCACCTGGTGATGTCATCTAGCATCAACATAAATTTTGCTACCATAATTAACTAGTAACAGGACAGTCACTGTTAAAACTTTGATGTATCAATATAGCATCTTGTATGCTAATTTACAGTGTCATTTTAGAGTTTTACATAGTACTGCTAGAATGGTCTTTCCTGGTGAATATATCCTGCTCCCTCATAAAATGTGATATCCTATCATAGTTCCTGAGATCAAAAACAATCTGCTTCTGTAGTGCGTGTTTATGGCAGGTAAATGGCTTTGGGTACAACTCTCTTAAAAGAACCTGGGAATGAAAATTTTACTTCCTGGTGAAGCAAGTGGCCTTCCAGTCAAAAGATCAAACCCCTGAAAAAACTATTCTTTCTGTATGCCTTGAATCAACACTGGCATGGGCATATACATAAATCCCATAAAACAATATACAGTACAGCAGAAATATATATTGCAAATAATGATTGGCAGTTGGCTAGCTCTCGACAAGGGGAACATAGTTCTCCTTAACTGTTAGCAGAGTCTGAAGTCTAATAGCAGTTTGGGATTTTTCCTTAACTAGGTCTTTGATACTGTACCACTTGGAAAACTCATAGAGAAAGTACCACAATATGGAGTCAATCAACCAAGTGTACAGGAGTTGGATAGCAAATTGGCTGACAGGTAGGAAGCAGAGAATGATGGTGGATGGTCAGTATTCTGATTGGATGGATGTGTCTGAGTGGAGCTAGCACCAGAGAGGTCAGTGCTGGGTCTGTCCATCTTTAAAATATTTATCAGTGACCTGCAGGAGGCAGGCAGCATCAGTTTGCTAATGCCACTAAACTGGCAAGAAGAGTGGACACAGCTGAGGTAGGCAATGAACTACAGAGAGACCGGCACACATTAGGGACACTGGCTAAGAAAAGGGGGCTGAGATTTAATGTGGGGAAGTGCAAGCTACTGAACTAAAGGGTGAGAAATCTTCATCACGCATACACCCTAAGTGTTGCAACAGTGGACAGCGCAGCTGAAGATTCAACAGCCTGCAATGCATGCTAGAGATTTTATCATTTCTGATCGGATGTTTTCCAGGACTGCTTTTCTGCAGGAGCTAAGTACAGTCCTCTGTGACTGCACTTTGCCCAGTGAAACAGCAGGACCAGCAAACAAAAGATCAGATCTTATATAAACTCTAACATGCACTGCAGGCTACTGGATCTCCCAGTGCTACCTACTGCTCTGATGTCAGCTACAGAGGATTCTAGGATTTGTAGTAACAGAAGATGTCAGCCTAGAACTTAACAACATTAGTCTGATATCATTTACTATACTACAGTAAACAGTAAGCAGACCAAAATGCTTTTTGCTGCAAAGTGCACATTAGGACCAGCCCCACACTTGAGAGTGTGAGCTCTTGGTGTTGACTGCTCCCCTTCAAACAGCAGGAACCAATTACCTGTAGGGTACAAGGCTTCTGTTTCCATACAGAATAAATGTTTCCATGCAAAATAAGTTGGATATAACTTACAACAAGATTGCTGGGCATATTTTGCATTACCAATACCCCCACACCTTTGTGATGTGTGATAAATTGGGGTGGACATCTTACCAAGATCTGGCCGACAATTACATAAAATAATAAATCTGGAATGTCCCTTCTTTTTGAAGGATGTATTGCTGATGTCAGACACAGGACATTCTGTGAAGTACAAAAAGAAATTGTCTGCACATCTCCTAAATAAGACTAAATGCAGTGAAACGACCATTAAGGTTTGTGGAGCCAGGTCTTGGCATAACCTTTCAATTACAACAAGAAGCATAGAACATGTAAAACATTTTCAAAACATAACAGTGAATTAATTGAATTCTACATGCCTAGGCATTAAAAAAGTATAATATATTTCTATTAGAGTGTATAAAAATGAGTACGGCCTTTTGACCTTTGATCTATTATACATGTACTAGGGTATTGCTTTTTATAAAATCTTTTTCTATTTTCTTCCATATCTTTTTGATTGCTATATGTAAATACTTTTGCAAATTTTTTAACACGGTCTTTCTGCATAGGATGAGGTCTGTAAATAGTCTACAAAAAAAGTCCCATTTCCTGCCCACCATGCGATTCTCTATTGAAGATGATACTCCCCATTTCTGACTATGATGACATAGTCTACAGTGCACCTCTCAAATCCTCCTTTGCCACACTGGACCCCCCCTTCACTCCTTTTGTCATTTTTGCCTCAGACTATCCCCCCCATCCTCCACTGCTCGCTCTACTCTGCCATCTCCCTCCCCTCCTTTGATACCAGGCACCTTTCCCACAGTGTCTCCTTTATATCCAAATTCTGGTTTGGTTCTTTTCCTTCTTACCTTACCTCCCTCCTATTCTGTCCCCCTCCTTTCTCCTATCCTCTCCATGGTAATGCTGTCCATTCCCTATCTACAGTATTCCATCCAGGAAATCTACTGCTGGTCAAGCTGCCTTCTCATATTGCTTTCCTAAACTCGGATCTTGTTTTCCCCTGTCTATCTGCTCTGCCACTTCTCTCTTCTCCCTTAAGACTCTTCTATGTGACTTTTCTACTCCCACTTGCAACTGTCCATGATCCCTTTCCTTAACTGAGCCCCCTTCCCCACACCTATTGCCCTGGCCATATTGCCCCCTCCACCCATTATGTCAGGTTGGGATAATTTTTCCCAGCCTATTCAAACTCAAATTGTGCACTGTTTTGACTTGCAGTGTTAATGATTATTATACAATGGCAAGAAAATTTCCAGGGCTCTGATTGGTCAGTGTGTGCCTGAGACAGTGATGTTATTACACAATAACCTCACTGTATTGATTTGTTGGATGATTGTTTGGAGCTACTTTTAAGAAATAGAGATATATTGCTACACTAAAAATCTACTAAAACTTTTTTTAAATATTTTTATTTTGTATAACATCAAGCCATTGTATAATTGCAATAAGGCACTCCAAGGTGTGTGTTATCGTGTCATAACGTCACTCCTGGGGTGGTGGAAGCACTCAGCTTCACCTCGTACTTCAACCCACCCCAGGAGTGACGTTATGACATGATAACACACACCTTGTCATGACTTATTGCTTAAATATGCTCTTCTTCATGTATTATATTACTTGTATAGACTATTATTTTTATAAGTCTTCTAATTACTATTTATTTTTTCTCCTTTTGTACTATCTTCCATACCTTCCCCCCTGGATACATCTGGAAATAAGATCTATTCAGCTCAGTATGTCTTTCCTGGAATAAAAAAACATTTAAAATAAATAAATGATGACTATATAGGCCTATTTGACACACAAGTCATTAGTCTGTCTGAAAATAAACTTTTATCTACCTAATCTATTTATTTATTGTTTTGTTTCTAGTTATTAAGAAGGAATGAAAAAAAGTACAGAAAACTTATACATTGTAGACTGAACTGAGACTAAACAATATGATTTTCTCAAAAGTGACAACCATACTTTAAATTTACAATTGGAAAAATATGACTTTTTTAGTACTGCGTTACATTTGGTGGAAGAAAGAAACTAAAATCTAGTGGAAAAGAAAACCACAATAGTCTTTATTGTCATAATTATGGTGATTATCACCCTCATCCTCGTCATTTCTTCTGCCTGGAACGCACGGGGCTGGTGTTGTGTCTAGCTCTTTCATTAGTTGACGTCACCATTAGAGCAGTGTCAACAATAATTAAGTATGATGTGCGGTTCACATGTAATTAGAGGGAAATGATAACAGAGAGCTAATTGCAGTCTCTGCCACTAATGTACAGCAATAAAGAATGTATCACTTCGAATGGAGTTCCCCCCTGGAGATGCACAATGAAGGCAGCATCATTGACAATTGTGAACATATATTAATATCCATTTAGAATACACAGTGGAGCTTCCACCCCCTTCCCCAAGACAAACTGGTATTTGTCAAGGAAAACAAAATCCCATTAACAAGGGAATTGCTGCATCAGGGGAAGGTTGTTGGCCAATTTATTTGTGGTACGTCATGGGTATCAAATGCATTCATCAGTAGCCCACTGCTAGGCACAAACAGATGAGAAAGCCTGATAGACTGAAAAATGATCATAAGTGAATTCCCTTTTGCATTTCCAATTAGGTGGCTAAAAGTCCCATGAAAGCATTCCATGAAAATGTAAATTGTGCATGTCCTGCCATCCAAGTTACTTATAAGAAGGAAAGAACATCTGAAGTTGTGTTAGTCCTTGGAGAAACAACAGCCATTAAATAGTTTGAACCTATTTATTGGGCTAACATATATACTGTACAAAGATTTTACAGTACCTGCGCTTCTAGTACCACACAAGTTCTTTCATCAGTCTAGTGTATCAAACTATCAAGTAACTCTTACAGTAAATGCAGGAAGCCTCCTTAGCCACTGGTGGGTGGCATAGGTGGGGGTTGTGAAGGTTAGGTGGTGTGTGATTATGCCAGAAGAAAGGGGTACAGATTTCTCTTGCCAGTTTCTCCTTGCTGAACAATGTGGTTCACAGGGGATGTCAGATGCAGGTGCCAACAGTCTCCCCTCTGTGGGTATTACTTTGCAATGCTTGATCAGTGGTCAATAAAACAGTTGTAATTAGAAGCCAACCTAGTGCGTGTGTGTGTGTGTGTGTGTGTGTGTGTCACACAGAGACATGACTGGAGGACTCTTCTGGTCCTGTACTGGCAGAGATTAATCCTCAGGGCATTTTTATATACACCATCCAAGACAGGACTGCAGAAGTAGCAGAGTGGCATTTTTGTATAGCCAAATTGGATTGCTTTGTACAGCTGTTGGTAGGCTGGGGACCTTCAAGTGTGTGTCTTTGGAGGGTGTGGCTGGCATAATCCTTAGAATGCAGCAGGTGTCTTTACGTCCAGAATCTAAATAAGTTCCAAACATATCCAGCACTCAAAGGTTGGTCCTTATCTATCACTTTCTGGACAGAAGGGTGGACTTTCTGCAGGAGTTGGCTGAGAGGTTGTCTGTGGTAGTGTAGGAATCACCAACACTAGTTGTCTTTAGAGATGTCAGTGCTTGGGTAGACAATGCTTTAGATCAATTTGTCAATAAATGTGTCCAGTTCATGGATAAGCTGGGATTCAAGTAAGAGGTTACTGCAGCCAGAACCCAAATTTTTCCAGCAATGTTTCAAGCACAAGTCTTGCTACACTGTTGGAAAAACTGTGGGAAATTATTTGCCAAGCATATTTATGGATTCTGGCACTTTCCAGTTCTTGCAGACTAGTGGGCGGAGATCTGGGAGGATTTGAAAGTTTTATTTGCACCATTAGAATCTTTACCTGCAATCTTAACCCTGCTTTTAATTACTCTCCCCCCCCAAATAACTGATAATTATCATAAGTGCTTGCTGACGACACTATTAAATGCAGCAAAAAAGGCTATTACAAGGTTATGGCTGCAACCCCTTCCCCGTATGATTCACCAATGGCAGGATACAGTAACTGACATTTACAAAATGAAAAAGATAATGCACTGGCTCAGAAATAAGATATCTTCACTTGGTGACAGATGGGATGTCTGGTGAAAGCATAGTGGCCTAGGCCATGGCACCAAAAACCTCATCGTAGCAGTTGCCCACATCCCCCCAGCTCTGTTGACAAAGGCTTCACCTAATTCTCTGAGTAAGTGAACAAGCTGAACCAAAATCATGAAAAGCTAATTCTTGGTGATTTCAGCATAAACTGGCTCTCCTTTCTCCAAGATGTAAAAACAAAAGCTGGCAGACCTCTAACTCAGTCAGGTGGTAAAGTCACCCACCCAGATCAACGAGAGGTAAGCCACTTAGTCCCTAATTGACTGGATCTTGGCCTGTCACCCCGAAAGGCTTTACCTGATGGAGGTTTTCCGAGATCTACTTAGTGACCACTCTCCTATATATTATGCACTGACCGCAAAGTGGACAAGACGCACCAAGATTCTTATAGACCTGGAATCTGAGGGAGGATAAAACTGCTCTATTCATTCATTTATTTATTTATTGAAAACTTTGGGGACTACCTTTGAGCTCAATTGCTCATTTACAAATAGAGGTGCAGCGAAGTTTAATTACGCCAGCGAAGTTAGGGCGAAGTCGAACACTCCGCATCATCAAACGCTACGTGAAGTTCCCATGGAATCACACACACTCCGTCTTATGGTGACTTTGCCTCATAATGACTTTGCATTATGCTCACTTTGTGTACACTCTGCATTATTTTTCTGTGGAACTTGAAGTGAGTCATAATTGAAACAGTCCACAGATCACATGTGTTACAGTCTGTAGGTCACATGGCTCAGGCAGGAAGTTAATCAGCAAAAGAGTGAAAGACTTTCACTTTCTCCTTACCTAGTGTGGGAGAAAGAGGTTTTGTGACAGACGAGAAAGAAATATATTGCTTGAATCTGCTAACCATTTGATTTCTTTTGTTACTTAGTTGTGTTTTTTGTATTTTGATTGCCTGTTATGTTGAGTTGTGCACCTTGTTTAGTACAGTAGTTAATTGTTACTTTTTTGTGTGTGTGCTGTGTGTGTTTTGTGTGTGTGTGTGTGTGTGAGTAAAATGGAGAGAGACGTCTTTGGTGGATGGAGAGGAGAGCGTGTGGGGGTACGGATGCATGATGGTACCCCGCGTCTGAACTGGAGCACATTATATCATGCAAGTGGTCCCCCTCCCTGATGCAGGAGGTAGTGGTGCCATGGATGCACCCCCTCCGGTGGCACCACCTACTACTAGTGCCCCCCCACCACCACCACCACCGGCCATGGGCCCAGCACCAGTGGCTCAGCAGCAGCAGGAAGTGATAGAGGAGCTGCAGCAGTCTGCTGTGCAGCAGCAAATAACACCTGGCCTCTCCCCCCCACCTGTGCCTGGTCCTTCCTGCACCTCTGTTGTGTGGGCTTTTTTCAGTCCAGTGTCTGGTGTTGCTGACCCGAGTGCCATGAAGTATAATATCTGTGGTGTGGTTATACATCATGGTCCCAACGGGAGTCATCTAGGGACAGGTGGGCAGTGCACCCACCTTGCAAACCACCACCATGCAGAGTGGGAGGCCAAGGTTGCCAAACAGGGACAGAATGTGCCTGTTGTCCCTGCTGGGTAACAGGTGGCAGCACAGCCTCCACCTGCATGTGGGGTTAGGTGTGATCGGGCCAGGGAGCAAGTGACTGCTCCAGTGCCTGCAGGGGATGCTGGCAACCTTGCAATAATGCCTGCCACACAGGCTGATTTGTGCCCGATTTGGAGTGAGGTGAACCACCTCAGCAACAGGGTGTCGAACATTGAGCAGCGGTTGGAGTGCATTGAGGGTAACCAACTCCAAATTATGGCCATGTTTCAACTGCTGCTCTCACACCATAATGTGGAGCATTAGTTTTTGATTGTCCATGCATCCACCACCCTCTCCATGACAAAATACATCATGATGTTGCCCTGATCCATCCCCCCTTTCTTCAGATTTTGCCCCCTTGTTCTTAGACAACTCTTTTTCTGAAAGATGCTACCCTCATGGACACTGTTGATTCCCTTTATGTACTTTAAAGTTTATATCATGTCCCCCTCCCTTTTCTTAAGGGTATACATATTAATCTCCTTTAGTCTGTCTTCTTCATATGGGTTCTGATGCAGCCCCTGCACCATTTTAGTTGGCCTTCTTTGGACCACCTCCATCCTATGTAATTCTCAATTATTTCCTGAGACGCACTGCTTTATGCGTGCAGCCACTCTGCATAAGTGTGTCCCCAGAAATAGCTGCTGTCACAGTGTCTCGGAAAATGCCAGGCTTCAGATGAAGATAAATAATATTATAAAATGTTCAGAAAATTCTCAAGTATTTCCTGAGATGCACTGCTTCATGCCTGCACCCACTCCCACAGCAACTATGGCACCTGCTGCTGCTCCTGTACTTCTATCTTCTGCTGCCTGTGCTGACTCGGCTGATGCACAGTGTCTTACCAAATGATGATAGCCACAGATGACCATTGTGTGAACAGTGATGTGATGATGCAATGGCGGTCAGAAAGTCTGCTGCACTGGCTGTTGCATGATGCCCTATGTGTGTGTGTACTCATACTACCATTGGTAAGTTACTGTATCTTGCATGCTCATGTTTTTACACAGAACCAGATGTGAAATATATAAATATTAAACTGGTCCAGTAGGGCCAGTGTAGTTAGGGTTGCATGGTCACTTCTACGTTAAACCTCAAAGTTTACACTTTAATAACTTCGCAACCATTTGCCCAATTTGCCTGAAATTTTGAATGCCAACTGTCAACCATGTATCTCTGGATCTGGAAAGTTTTGTTCTGGTTGGATATATGGTTTCAAAACCGTAGGGTGCTCAAAATGTGAAAAATCACCAACCTTTGTGCATTTTTCGGTAAGCCATAATGGACTGAAGAATTCATTTCAGTGGATTCAGATTTGTTTGTCTACATGTGGCCTAGGTTGAACTGGTGCCTTTTGAAGATTTTGTAAAAAAATGTTGCTTCATTCAAAGATTATTCAATTTTTTTCATGTCCCATTATAGCCTATGGGAAAATGTATATGTGCATTGCGAAAACTTTCGCAATCATGTTTTTGTTGTTGTGCTCCCTGAATTTGATTTTATGCTGCCGCCATCTTGTTTTCAGTTAGTGAGAGACAAAAAACATTGTAACTCAAAAAATAATGTACTTTGGTAAACACAAGCAGTTGTGTTTACCTAATCGGAGTCTGAGGAACATGACCCTGGCATTAGTTTTTCACCAGCTGGTCTAGAAATATGTTTTTCAAACTTGTTGCACTACTTTGCCATTTTCTGATCGCGGCAACATTTTTTGTTGCTGTGAAAACAATCGCGATAAAAAAAAGTAACCTCAACAACATTTTTCTGTGCATGATAACATTTCCATTATAGAGACAGGAGTGCTGCGAAAACATTAAAGTAATTGCGATAATTCTGCACAAACACATTTTGTAATGTGTTGTTTTCTTTGTCACTTCATTGTGCCAAGGTGGACTGTGCTTTTGGCATGAAATGTTCAGGGTGGCAAGCCCTGTTACCACAGATGTGCCTTTTCGTGCTTTGGTACCAAAACATTCAACAGGCCCATAGTTACAGTGTTCCAAAGTTGAAAAATTTTCCCATAGGATAACATTGTGGCACCCATGACGCCTTTTGGTGCCCGTATCTCGAAAACGGTTTGAGATATGGATTTTTCGTCACAAAAATTCTTAGTCCCCTTGCTATGGTTGCTGAGATATTGACAAATTACTGTTACATATACAATAACATTATGCAAAAATAGGCAGCTTGGTGGGCCCCGCACTCCCACCAACACATACCATTTACTATTTATATTACACGTTTTCAAAAAGTAAGGACATTTTTTTGGAAAAAACTTCATTAATGCACTTATAGGGGGACGAAGTACAGAAATAGGTTGGAAAGCCATCAATACCATGAATTTTTAATTTTTTTTCTACCTTGTATGGTTACTGAGATATTTGGAAATTAGTATTCCAGTGGCTCATTTTCATGTCCGTAGGCCAGTATTATGCCCTCAAAGTTAGCACCCACAGTGCTTTTCAGTGCCCGTATCTGGGAAACGATGCCAGAAATGGATTTCATTGATTTATTTCATGTGGAGGTCTCGCTGTCATGATTACAGCAGCACTGGAATGTTTTTCCTAGCTGCTACGGTTGCTGAGATATTGGCAAATTACTGTTACAAGGGTTCCTTGCCCTATAGGGCTGCTGCATGGTTCCATAGTTAAGTGTAAGTGCAATGCATTCACCAAAATTACTCATATTTAACTAAGGCTTAATAAAAAGTGACATGAAAAACTATATGTTGAATTGTTTTGTTTTCATAGGCTGCATTCTATATCAGTTTTCTTCACGGAACCTGTGATCTTGAGATTTAACTATGTTACGATTTATGCACAGAACTATGAGCAAGGTTCTGATAGGCCCACAGTTCATAATTAGCATTCTTTACACATATCATTACACAGTGAAAACTCCAAACTATTGGTTCCATGAAAAGAACTGTGCAACATTGTCCATAAAAAGAAAACAGAAGAAAACACTGTTTTTTTCACACCAGTGTTTATTCAGCCACAGTTTAATATGAATCATTTGGAAGTATGAATTTCATTGCTGGAAAAGGGAACATTACTAACTGCTGTAAATTACCACAAATTTCCTGCTCCCCTTTTAACCCTGGGGAGAGTCAGCAAGAGTGACAGGCAGCTTGTTTAACCAATTTGCAGCCCTAACAGCAAATGACTGCTTGCCCAGTTGAGTACACTGGGAAGGAGGCTATAGGGCATTCCTTGCCACACTCCTGGTGTTGTAATGGTTAGAAATAGTGTGGAAGCAAAACTGGGGAGGTTAGGTCCAGAAGCACCTTTTTGTCTAGCAAATGGGTCTGCTTAGTAATGGTAGCCAGTTAGTTAGGGAGTAGAGGGTGCAACTACGGGTGCAATTATCTGCACCAAGTGCAAAACAACTTGCCTTATTATAGATCAGCTTTATTCTGTTTAGCACCATATCACAGGCAGCTGGGTAGACAGGGAGGCCATAGTCTATGAGTGACAGGATGAAGTTGGCACTATACAGCATCTAGCTTCCACTTAAAGGTTATTCTGCTTATAGTACAGACCACCCAGTCTTCTGTTGATTATGGTCACCAGACTGTCAACGTGGGCGGTGTCATCCAGGGTTACACTAAGGTATTTAAAGATCTCAACCTGTTCAAGATTTTGTTCAAGGCCATTCCGGATGGCAAAGTGTAGAGCTTTCCTCATCTGAGGGAGGCTAGAGAAGAGCATGGTCCTTGTTTTTTTTTTTTGGCAATTTAGGACCAGTTTGCTGTGGAAGAATCAGCTTTCCAAGGTCTTGAAGTTACTCTAGAGAGTGCTGATCAGGGTTTTTAGAATAGATGACAGCATCATCGGTGTAGTGGAGAACACTGGCTGTCTGAAAGGCACTGGGCAATGTGTTTATGAAGAGGTCAGATAGGAGTGAGCCTAAGATGGAGCCCTTGGGGACACCAATAGATACTCCCCTAATGTCAGACAAGGAGCTATTGATCTTCACACACTGAGAGCGATTCATGAGGTAACCCATGAACCTATGAGGTTCATGAGCCCAGATGCCCGCATATGTATACTCATATATCAGAATCTCTCCTAAGGTGCCATAACTCTGCTTCTAAATGGGGCTAGCTGATCATAGCAATTTCTAATGTAACACTATCTCAACAATGATGGATGGATGGATAGGCAAATAAGGATATTGCACTATTTCAAAAATGATGGAGAGGGCCCTTCATTCCCATACACAAATAAGGATATGATTATGGAGGGATGGGAGTGCAGGGCTCAGAGAGCCCTGTTCTCCCACAGGCAAATAAGGATACAATTATACTATCTCAACAAGAAAGGACATTTTTCATAAAAAACATTGTTAATGTACTAGTTAGGGTTAAAGTGACAAAAGTAGGGAAATGTGGCATTAGGGTTTCAACCCTGACACCACCCCCACCCTACAGGCAGCAACAGATGTGGGGTGTGCCTTGGGGTTGTCAACCCCAGTGTTTACCCCATTCTCATATCCTGTAACCATCTCAGCTTATTTACTCATGGAATGGGGTGTTAGGGTTGACAACCCCAAGGCACACTCTACGACTGTTGCTGCCTGCAGGGGGTACTGGGTGACAATCTCGCAAGAGGAATGTTGCAGATCAAAACCACACAACAGGAACAGCATGAGTCAAAACAGCTATGGGGTACACAATGCCACACAATGGACACAGTGTGTGACCCTGTAACTGTTTCTGGGACATAGGGTAAGAACTCTTCCAGAAGGGGGTTTGCCAAGCAGCTGCCATGGCTCAGAGAGTAGAGGAATCGGTGCTACAGGACAATGGAGCGACTGTGGACTGGAGTTCTATTTCTGGTGCCAGATTAGGCAAATCATTTTATTTCTTTATTGTCTTGAGATGCCCCCCGCCTGAGTTTCACCCTCACACCGAGTTGCCTCCCCCGGAGGAGGTTATTATAGTAGGGGAGGGTTCAGGGGTGCAGCTCCCCTTAATGGGGGGTGTGGGGGCAGACCCCCCCCACAGAAAAGAAGGATTTATGTGTTTTTAGTTGTGGTCACTGTTTAGACAATGTGGTATGTTGCTGCACTGTTTTGACATGCGACATTATGACACTGTGTCCCTGCAGGGGTGGGGGTGGGGTGTTAGGGTTGGAAACCTTAGTGCCATATTTCCCTATTTTTGTCACTTTAACCCTAACTAGTGTATTAATGAAGCTTTTGCTATATATATATATATATATATATATATATATATATATATATATTATAACGGCGCGATAGCACCACTATGGTTAGGGTTGAGCTGTGGTTTCTATGTTAAACCTCAAATTTTGCACTTTAATAACTTTGCAACAGTTCAATAGATTTGAATGACATTTTGCATGTGTGATCATGTGGGGGTAAATCTCTTTATGTGCCAAGTTCTGTTCCAGTAGGATTTGTGGATTCCAAGCTGTACATAGTGAAAAAATGTTACAAATCACTGTTTTTTGTGCTTTTTTTTTACCATCGCACTACACCCAAATGGTTTTGAATGTTTGTGTGAAATTATCAGGATAGAAAGGGCTTATCCCACAGAAGTGCCTTTCACTGGTTTGGTGAAAAAATATTAATCTGTTCAAAAGTTATTTAATTTTAAAATGTCAGGTTCTGAGCATGCTCAGTAAAGTGTTTTGGATAGATTTTTGGAATGAAAAAATAATTTGGTCCTCATGAAAAAAGATTATTTTTTGTGAGGAATCAATCTTTTTTGTGAGGAAAAATTCCTTTTTCATGAGCAGCCATCTTGTTTTCCATTTTTTTAAAAAAGACACCTTGAAAACCCACAAAAATGAACTCCTCCAGACACACCAATACATATATATTGGTCATCAGGACTCCTTTAGGTGGATTCTGCAGTTATCATTTGGAAAAATTACCCTACAAGGCATTTTTTTAAAACATTTTAAATAATTTTTCATGCCTTGCTAATTCTTTTTTCATGAGTCCTTTTTCATTCTCAGGAAAAAAGATTTCTACTTGAGAAAAATGATTTGAAACTTGTTTTTTTCCCCAATTCTTTTTTTGCGAGAACAGATCCTTTTTCGTGAGCTTTTGTTGTTTTCATGAAAAAGGATTTCTACTTGTGAAAATGGATCTGGGACTTGTTTTATTTTTTTTACAGGTTTTATTTGGAGTAAGTGAATTTCAATGTATTTCAATGAAAGAAATATGGTAGCCGTGTTAGTCCAGTCAACAGTGTAGAGAAAAAAAAACAACAAATATGTTGCAGGTGATACTTTTTATTGGACTAACAAAATTACTTCTAAGACTAGCTGTTGAGAGATAAAACCCTCTTCCTCAGGTCATTCACTAAAAATACCACCAACAGCTTAATCTGGTTCAATGTCAGTTGGCATCCATCTGTATCCCCCTGCCCCGGGATGAGGCTGAAAATAGGCAGAATTGTCTAGTTCTCCTTTCCCGGTCAACAAAAAATAAAAAGTGGAAACAGCTGAACAGCATGACAGATGTAGAGGTTGTATGTGGATTCAAAACATAGACTAGCAGTTTACACATCAAAGCATTACAGCCAGTTCACACTCCTTACAAACAGGAAGACTCTAATTGTCATTGGAGTGTGTCTGTTGAGGAGCTCAACTTGTAAGATCACAGGGCAGCTTCATTTTACTCTGGCTCTGGACGATCAATTAACATTTGCAAAAAATCAAGACAGGAAAAAAAATACACACCACTGTCTTTAGAAGGTACCTGTTAACTCATTGTCTCCTAGCAGACACCTGTAGTTGTCAGTAAAATACACTGGTGTGTCCTGAGGACGTCTGCAGAAGTCGGCTACTGACTCCCAGTGTGCCCTTGCAACGTCTGGAGAAGTCACTTATATATTTTAATATATAGTATAACAGAATATAATATATATTTGACTGCATAGCACCATTGGAAAGGTAATTTTATGCTGAACAACTTTGTCACTGATATTTTGTGTATATCATGTATACTTTAGGAGTTATTTGCATTTGTTTATGGTATGGTGTGTATGGCTTATGTTGCCTGTTTTAATGAAAAAAATATATATTTTTTTGCTGTTTCAACCAGCATAAAAAAAAATTACATATTATTATTTGCATACCATCATTGGAAAGGTAATTTTGTGCTGAACAACTTTGCCACTGATACTTTGTGTATATCATGTATACTTTAGGAGTTATTCACATTTGTTTATGGTATGATGTGTAGGGCTTATGTTGCCCGGTTTGGTGAAAAATATTTATTTGCTGTTTCAATCAGCATACAAAAAAAAACAAAATTGCATATTATTATTTGCATACCACCATTGGAAAGGTAATTTTGTGCTGAATAACTTTGCCACTCATACTTTATGTCTAGCACTTACGGTTCTTGAGCTATTAGGATTTGTTTGTGGCATGCTGACTATAGCTTGATTTTGCTTAGAAAGGCCCAGGATTTACTGTTAACAGTATACAGGAGACAAGTGGTGCAACTTCAGAGAGCTCCTGTGGAGGCAATGAGCTAAAAGAGCCAGAGGGTGCTGACGTGATGGTTTTAAAAGGAAACTCTGAAGTACTGTTTTAAGCATAATCACTGGTAATGTGCTAAAAAAACAACATCTTTATTAAGTCTTTTTTCTCTAGTGTCAAAATAGTGTATGATTTTTAGTTCAAATGTTTGCCGTTCTTGACTGTTTTTGAAGTTACCTTTTAACACTCTGACAGTAAAATTACTGATGAAGTGATCTGGTCTTGAAAAATGTTCCCCTACTGATGTATTTTCATATTTATGGGTAACTGTGAATCTGTGGTGTTTCATTCTTATTATTTTGAGTTCCCATCCAGTTTCACCAATATAGCAGCCTTCCTTGCATTTTCTACATTGCATCATATATAGTATGTTGCTAGAAGAACAGGTATATGAGTTTTGGATTTTAAATGTTTTTCCATTATGAATTACACATGTCTAGGAGAGATATGTGTACATAGTTTGCAGTGAGGTGCTTTGCATGGTTTTGTACCTTTGTTGCCTAGCTGGAGCTCGGTGGGAAGTTTGCTTCGCACCAGTTTCTGCTTCAGGTTTGGTGGTTGGTGGAAGGCAAGAACTGGTGGAGTGGGAAATATATATTTTTAGAGTCTCATCTTCAGACAGCAGTGGCTGTAGATCTTTAATTATTTTCCATAGTTTTTCCAGTTCTGGGTTGTAGGTTACTACCGGAGGTGTGCGATCAAATGTTCTCTGTGGCTTGTACCTTAGTAGTTCTTCCCTAGGCCTATGGAGTGCAGAATGGATATTCTGTCAATGGTACTGGTTTTATATCCCTTCTGCCTGAAAGATTCTTTTAGTGTAAATAAAGGGAAAACAACCCCCCTCTGAGTGGGGAGACCCTAAAGCTGTCCTAAGGGGGCCATTATCCCCTTCACCTGTCACAAGAAGAAAACTGAGGACCAACACATAGCTGAACTAGAGAAAAAAAATAACTGAAACTGACAGGGCTCATAAGGAACAGCCCTTGACCAGGGATGCCAGCCCTCCAATGCTTAAAGTGGGAATATTACTCAGCACACCATGCCAAAATGGAGAGGGTGTTGCCTCTCACTCAAGCAGGTAATTATTTTGATGGGGACATTGGGAAGAAGTGGCTGTCCTGGCAACTGCAAAGTAGAGAAGAGAAAAAATGTAGCCCAGATCAAGTCAGTTGATGGAACTTTAAAATATGGGGATGCAGAAATTATGGGGAATGCTTTAGAGCCTTTTATGAGACCCTGTATACATTTGTGGCATCACTCACAGTGGATGAGGTCAATGTTTGTTTTTTTTTTTTGCTGTGGCCCCAATACAGACTATAGGGCCAGAAAGTGAACTACAAATGGATCAGGTTATACACAGGGATGAAATAAAAAATGTCATAACCCACCTTGGGGGTGGAGGAGCCCTGGGCCAGATAGCTTTCCAGTATTTTAAACTATTCCAGCAAGAATTACAAGTCCCCCTACAGGTCAAGACTGAGGAATGTCTGGTGCAGGGTATCATGCCCCCCCTCCATGCAGACAACCACTATCACTATCCTCCCTAAACCGGGCAAGGACCCCCTGCAGTGTGCATCTTACAGGCCACTCTGTAACTGTGATAGGCCCCTGAGGGTGAACATCTTGAATATACTGTTTACATGATCCTATCTCATGAACAAGGATGGTAGGAATTTTTAAGTACTGGTCGAAAGGTGATTTTGAAGTGTGACACATGAATTTGTGATACATTATGTGTTGCACATTTTAGTGTCTCATGTAGGTTTACTGATAAGAAGAAGAAGAAGACGAATCAGCATTTATAAGTTAACTGTTTTAGTATAACATTTTTTAGCATTGTTTACATGACCCTACCTAATGAACATGAATGGTGGAAATTTTCAAGTACAGGTAGAAAGGTGGTTTTGAAGTGCCACACATAACTTTATGTGTCATACATATTTAGTATCCCACATACTTATAAATTGACTGTTTTACAATATTTTGTCACAAATTTTGAATGTACTATTGACATGACCCTACCTCATGTACAAGGATGGTGGGAATTTTCAAGCACAGTTCGAAAGGTGATTTTGAAGTGCGAGACATACATTTGCGACCCATAAATTTATGTGCCACACATTTTAGTGTCTCATGTAGTTTTACTCATAACTTGGTCGTCAGACAATATTTTAGTCCCAAATTTTGAATATACTGTTCATATGACCCTACCTCATGACCCAAAATGGTGAGGATTTTCAAGTGTATTTAAGTGTGACACTAAACTGTGATACAAAAAGTTGTGACACATAAATTTTAGTGTTGCATATTTTTAAATTGCACTAAAATGTGTGACATTAAAATTCTATGTTTGTGTCTCACATCTTTTTACTCCTACCTTGGCTGTTTTACAATATTTTAGTCCCAAATTTTGAATATACTGTTTATATGACTCTACCTCATGAACAAGGATGTGGGAATTTTCAGTTATGGGTCAAAGAGGTAATTTCTCTATCGCTCGGCGAAACCACCTTTTGGGTGACATTTAACACACTCTGGTGATCACAATCATGGTGTAGGGTCAAAATAGTTTTCGTGTTGAACATTTAAGTGCAACACTAAAGTGTAACACAAACATTTAGCAACATCAACATTTTCTGTTCGTGTCACAAAAATGTGAGTATCATGGATTTGTATCTGTGGCTGCAGGGGCCTCTGCTTCTGCATTCAGAAGCAGTGTTATGATTTCAGTATCCTAAATTTCTATCTGCACCAACAAGTGAGTGTGTATGTCTTGCAGTGTGCAGCATGCCACAGATACAAATTCATGAAGGTAGCACATCAGTGCTACTGCATTTGTGTTATCTGGGAACAGTTGTATGTTGCTTGTCTTACCTGATGAGGGCTGTCTGTGGTTGTTTGTGTGGTATTATCCTTTTGCTGCCTTGGGGGTGGGGAGTTATGGTTGGAACACATTTCCCAAGTTTTGTTGCATAACTGGTGCATTGACACAGTTCACTGCAAAGAGAATATATATATATATATATATATATATATATATATGCAATGGGGTGGACATATATTCAGTGGGATAAATGCATTTATCTGAGTCACTGTATGTATAAATATATTTATACATACAGTGACCATTTATACATACAGTGCCTGACTACTTTCTATACCCCAACCTAAAAACAAAAGGCGAGCCAGTTTCACACCACCTGGAAGACATCAACACAGCCAGTCAGCCAGCCAACCACCCAGCCAGCTCCCAACCAAACTTTAACTAAGTACAAACACCCAAACTGCAGTAAAATGTTTTTAGTTTTTTTTAAACCTGCCTCACATCTTTACAGCATCTTTGTCTTCCTATGTTCGCAAAACTAGCTGCTTCCGAATTCTGCACCTGCCGACTGCCCTGATCCCACTTGCTCCATTCAAATTGTTCTTTGTCCCTCATTCCACTCACCTCCATCACAGTCCACGCTCTCCTCCACCACTGCAGAAATCACGAAGGCAAAACACCACCACTGGATCCACATTTCATATAATCTACGGCTTTCTCCTGACTGTGGCATAAATCGCGATGACGATGCGGTACAAACCATGCGGCAGTTTCTACTTCCGACTCGAATTTAAAAAAAAAAAACATAACAACTACTTCAGCAAATACAAAAATTCCACACTAAATTAAACTCGGTTACACCATGGCTCTCACTCAAAGGGCTACCGCGTCCTCGCTAAATGAAAAACAGCTGCCATTTAAAAAAAAAAAATCAGCCCACCCACAAACAAAATCACAGCCAATGAAATCGCACGCTGCAAACGTACTCAGATGTCAATCACTCTTTGCTGCGCAGCGCTAAAAGGCAGAGTACAAAAAATTCCCTATATTTCACACACAAAAAATAAACAAAATATAACAACAAAATAAAAACTTTGAACAAACAACTATAACCCTATTGCATAAATGGAATATGCAATGGAAACTCATTAAATAAATGATTTATGTGCACTCGAGCAGTTTAACCTCGGACACCTCGCACAGTAGCTTCATACTCGTGAGTTCAAGTCAAACTGCTCTTGTGCACATAAATCATTTATTAACTCGCACTACTGCATATCCCTCTGTGTATATATATATATATATATATCTAAGAGAGAGAGAGATATAAATATAGAAACAGAGATAACAACAGAAAAAGACCCATGGTCCATCCAGTCTGCCCATAGTTCCCTATCAAACCCTGGGACCTGCTGTCCATACAGTGTATTAGCCATCACTATCCACCCCACTGTTCCCATCCCTACTGCTACCGCCCTGAGTAACCACTATGACTTTCACTTTGTCCCGGCCATGGTTAAAGGGACACTGTCAACCCCCCCTCACCCTCAAAGTGTCTCTAGTTTAAAAAACACATATTATGATTAGTCACATTCTGTAGAGTTTGCTGACTTAGCTGGTAGCTTGATTCTGAATATTTTTCTTCTTTTAAAAGTGAAAAACAGACTGCCCACCATACTGGTGTTACGACTCAAAAAGGTGTCTGTTTAAATCCCTTGAGCAACTCCTTCTGCTTCTTTCCTGGTTGTAGAAACAGCCACGACACAGTCTAGGCTCAAGGTGCAGTGGGAAGAGAATAGACTAGTGCACCATGAGCAGCTGCACTGCTTGGGGTGTTCCTAATGTCCTGGAAGTATGCAATAAAATTAGACTGAGGATTTGAAACAAAACAAGGTTGGGAATAATTACATCATTTGCATGCATTTCAGTTCTACTAAGAAAGTAAGCAGATAAAACAACTAGCAACACCAATGCATTTTAGAGAAGGTGAGCAATCATAAAATGTGTTTTTTTGACTGGAAATAATATGATGCAAAAAGGGTTAACAGTGTCCCTTTAAACACATTTATGGTTCTGGCACCCCCCCCCCCCCCCCACCTTGGCTGGCAGACTGTTTCATGGTTTCACCACCCTTTCTGTAAAATAACATTTTCTCACATACCTCTTGAACTTCCATTCAATCATTTTCTACTCATGCCCCCATGTCCTTGAACTGTTACTCATGCTAAATAGTTCCTTGCAGTGCAGTCTTGTAGTTCATCTTATTTCTTTCATTCAGGAATTTGAAGGTCTCTGTCCTATCACCCCTCTTTCAACTGGTCTCCAGGGCATGGAGTCATAATGTTGTGGAGAATACTGCACATAAACACAACGGTGCAGACACAATGGCGTGCACTGTAACAGCATCATGACAAAATCCTGACTGCAAGGACAACAGCGCATGCCGTTGAGAAAATGGCAACTGTCTTTCTTTCTTGGGGGGGCTTTGCCCCCTACACCCCAATGTATGAGGCTTCACCCCAACACCCCCAGGGCTTATAATAATCAACTCTGGGGTCATGGACTTCGATGAAACAGGAAAGGTCAGAGCGGGGAAATTTTTTTTTTTACAAAAAAAAGTCACATTGCGGTGGGACCTGGGGAGAACCCAAACCACAGCCCCATGTCCCCGACACCACTGGAGGCAGGTGCTCTAGCCACTCCACCACTCCTATTTGCCCTGTTATAAGCACTGCTGCACTGGCTTTATTGTTTAAGGAAGTCACTAATGATGACTTCTAAGTCCTTTTCCTCAGCCGTAGTGCTCAGCTTTACCCTTCCCATCTGGTAGTCTGTCCTGAGGTTCTGATTCCCTAGGCGCATCACCTTGTACTTTTTGGCATTGCATTTCAACTGCAAAACCTCAGACAACCTCTCTAGCCTCTGCAGGTCAGTCTCATCTTCCTGATTCCCTCATTGCTATCTACCCTCCCACAGAGCTTAGTATCATCTGTGAAGAGACACAGCTTGTCCCAGATTCCTTCTCCAATGTTGCTGATGAATATACTGAAGAGGATAGGATCTAGGATGGATCCTTGTTGCACCCCACTCATAATCTCCTTCTCTTGTGATTTGACACAGTCATAACCCTCTGCTGCCTCTCTTTCAGCCAATTTCCTACCTGTCTTTCTATGTCCCTTGCCACACCCTGATCCTCCATCTTCTTCAGCAAGCTTCTGGGAGTCACCAAGTTGAAAGCCTTGCCAAAGTCTAAGTAGAGTAAATCCATGGCGTGACCCTTATCCAATACCCTCATCACCCAGTCAAAGGAAATTATCATGTTGGTCTGATAAGATCTCCCTGCCACAAACTCATGTGGTTTTCTACCTGGAGCCCATTGCTCTCTAGGTGGTCTATGAGGTCATCTTTGACCAGTGTCTCCCTCAGTTTACCCCTGACAGAGGTAAGAATGACAGGTCTATAGTTCCCTGCTTGCTTCTTGTCACCCCTCCCATGGAGTGAAAATATGTCCGCTACTCTCTAGTCTTTTAGAATTATTCCCATCTGTAATGATCTATTGAACAGCCCTAAAAGGGGTTCAGCGAGTTCTACTGTCAGTTCCTCGAGTACCCACAGATGCATCCCATCAGGCCCCAAGCCTCCTTTCACTGGTAAATACTGGCAACATCATCTCCAGGACCCCCTTATGGCCACCTCGATGCCACTGTCTGGCAGGGGCCCACTGTCTTCCCTTGTGAAGACACAGCAAAAGCAATCATTAAGGATGGCTGCATTTTGCATGTCCTCCTCTGTTACCCTACCGGCCTTAGAGAGCCTAACAATTTCCCCTCCTTTCTTTCTTTTTTCCCTAATGTACCTGCAAAACTGCTTTTTCCCACCATTGAACATTTCTCTAATATGCATCTCAGTGTCTGCTTTTGCCTCCCTAACAGCTCTCTTTGCTTCCTTACATATATATTACGGTACGGCTGTGCATAACAAATACTATTTGGGACAAATATGCACAAATACAGTACTTTTTACAAATTACAAATATCACTCTTAAATATTTCTATTTTTGTTAGCCTACATACAGTAGTACTAGACCTTGGTTTAGGCTGATGTGAAACCCCTATGACTACTACAGCTCATTACGTGAGTGCATATTTTCTTGATAACTCTGCATATTTTATTGAAACCTCCCAAACCCTTGGCCTTGTGTCATCAT
Organism: Neoceratodus forsteri; assembly: GCA_016271365.2. Taxonomy (NCBI): domain Eukaryota; kingdom Metazoa; phylum Chordata; order Ceratodontiformes; family Ceratodontidae; genus Neoceratodus; species Neoceratodus forsteri. The sequence goes on from CM028134.1 coordinate 31,560,724, forward strand.
TAGCAACAGAAACAAGTCTGAAATGTAAAACAAAATATTGTGCAAATACTGATATGCAAACAAATACAGATGCAAATAGCAGAGAACCAAATACAAATGTCAAAAATCAGCCGTGTATAGCACTAATATATATAGTTATATATAAATAACAAGCATTTGTCAATGCTGAATGTTTGCTTGCTGGTATTGACATTGGTACTGCAGAAGTTAGAGAGAGATGCATAATAGGAATGGCAGTGAAGTATTGAACTAACGCCAACCCCACTCCATCCTGCAAAGACTGATAGGCATTGGGGTGTGCCTTTGGGTTGTCGGCCATAATGCTCACACCATTCCACCTCACCCCACCCTGCAGACACTGACAGGTGCCACGGTGTGCCTTTGGGTCTTTGGCCCTTACGCTCACCCCAGTCCATAAGAAAATAAGCTGAGGCAGGTGCAGTGTAGGAGAATGGGGTGAACATTAGGGCCAAAGACCCCAAGACACACATCGATGCCTGTCGGTGGCTGCAGGGTGGGGGCAGGGGTGTAATGGCATGAGCATTATGGCTGATGACCCTAAGCCACACATCCTGATGCCTGTCAGTCTGTGCAGGGTAGGGCATCAAGACTGAAAACCCCAATGACATGGGCGTTTGTTGGTATTTCCACTCCAAATTTTTCAACATGGGCTTTTTGGGACCCCACCTCATGAACAGTGGCACTATTATTTCATTACTCAATTCTGAAAGGTGATTTTGCACAACAAATGTGCCATTTGGAGCAGCAGGCATGAAAAGACATTTGGGGCAGGATTTGAAAAATGTCATCTGTACTGTTCAGGAGAGGTGTGAAAAAATGGCAATATTGAAAATCTTGAGTGAAAATATGAAGTTACGAACATGCATGGAAATTGCAAAACAGTCATTTTTTTGGGAATTTTTTCACCAAATTTTCCACATGGCCTTTTTGGGACCTCACCTCATGAACAGTGGCACTGTGATTTCATTAATTTGTCCCAAATGTTGATCTCACACAGCGACTGTGCCATTCTGTGCCACAGGTGTGAAAACATTTCAGGCAGGATGCAAACAATGACAGCTGTACTGTTCATAAGGAAGTGTGAACAAAATGGCAATGTTGGAAATTTGGAGTGAAAATATCAAAAATTGGCAAGTTATGAGTGTGCATACAAACTGCACAGCACACACTTGTAACAGTCAATTTTGGGATTTTTTTCACCAAACTTGTAACATGTCCTTTTTGGGACCCCACCTCATGAACAGTGGCAGTGTAATTTCGTTACTCAGTTCCAAAAGGTGATTCCGCACAGTGACCATGAAATTACCTTTCGGGACTGAGAAACAAAATGACAGTGCCAGTCTTTATGAGGTACATGAGGTGGGGTAATAAGAAAGACTATGCAGGCAATTTGCTCAAAATTTTGCAAATTCAGTCTCAGAACTATATATATAATGTGCCTATTTTATCAACATACACGATGATAAGTAAGAATTATATGGTTTAAAGTAAAAATACTCATTTTAGAAAACTGCTAATCAGAATCAGCTGATTGCTAATCATTTTTCATTTTGATAAGCAAAGACCGCTAATCAATGTGTGTGCATTTTGGCATGCACACGCTGCAAAAGTACAGTCTCTACTCTTTGAAGTTTCTCGGAACCTTAATCAGGAATGGGCCTCTACCACAGGGCAGTCAAGTGCTGAGACACAGACGTGATACTGGCACTATAAAGACAGACTACAAGTGTTACAGTTTATAATGTTTATTAAACCTCAATGTTTAGACATTAGAAGAACCAAATAGCTCATGGAATTTGATGGCAGATAAGGACCTCTTTGCCCACCTAGTCTGCCCATTTCCCTACCTATTGGATAAGTTGCAGATCCTAGTTAACCAACAGTCTGCTTCTTCCTACCCCCACCAGAATTGCCTTATGTCTGTCCCATGCATTCTTGAATTCCCCCACTGTGATTGACCCCATGACCTCCTCAGGAAGGCCGTTCCATGCATCCACCACCCTCTCTGTGAAAAAATCTTCCTCACATTGCCCCGAGTTGCCTCCCCTCTATCTTCAGATTGTGTTCCGTTGTTCTTGCACATCTCTTTTCTGAAAGATGTTACCCTCTTGGACTTTGTTGATTCCCTTGAGGTACTTGAAAGTTTCTATCCTGTTCCCCCTCTCCCTCCTTTCCTCAAGGGTATACATATTAGGCTCCTTTAGTTTTTCTTTGTATGGCTTCTGTTGCAGACTCTGCACCATTTTAGTTGCCCTTCTCTGGACTGGCTCCATCCTGTCTATGTCCTTGTGGAGATGGGGTCTCCAGAACTGCATGCTGTACTCCGGATGGGGTCTCACCATCTGGCCCAACTGGAAACTTACAAGCAAACAATGATAGCATTCATCACACTGTTTGTCATGCCTGCATATTAAAAATGATTTCATTTTGTCTGGTGTATTTCTTTGTTTAGCATCACTATAGCTCATTCAGCACATCGTGCGTATCTGCATGGCCTCCTGGGAGGCAGGGAATACATATAGGGACCCCCACTGCCTTTCAAAGTCCTTGGGACGTCCCTTTATCTCATATGTAAGTCTCTCCTTGGGTAAGATTTTCCAAATCTGGTTGTGCCACACTTTACAAGTTGGCTGCTGCCGAGAGACCCAGGTATTCTGTATGCATTTCTGTAAGGAGGATTAGAATATGCACTACTGCTGTATAAGGGTTTCAGTCATCTACACCCACGTACTCTAGAAACACAGAATCGGGTGGCAGAAAAAGAACCAGAAGGCCCATCTAATCTGCCCTATTGCCTGTTTATTACTACTCCTGGACCCTGTTCAGCCTCAGGTGTCCCTCTCTCTTTCCTTTCCTCTACTTACTATACCTATGTTCATTTATTTATTTAACAGACTTTAGGATTACAACATTTGAGTCAGGGATTCATTTACAAAGGCTCCGCATCAGAAAAAACAAATACAAACAATACACAGACATAGAATGGCAGCTAAAGGTTAGTTTTTTTCAGTTATACAGTATTACAGAATCAAGATCAGTTATACATTGCATTGAATGTGTTACAGAGAGCTGTATATTACAGTTTTCAAGAGAACAATAAGTTTGTTGATAGAGGGAGGAGTAACAGGTTTGTTATTTACAGCGAAGCAGAGAATTAGACAGATATCTTGTAAGTGCAGCTAAAGGAGGCATTGTTAATTGGTAATGTTTGGTAGCCTTATCGGTAGGAGCTCAGTGGTGGGGTGGTCCTGTAAGATGATAGATAGATGACCTGGCACTAGCTGGTACATTGGCAGTGCCATGAAGCGAGAATGTGCTCTTTGAGGGCTAACTTGAAAGGTCCTAATTTGAAGACGGAGGAGACATCGGAGGGGAGTTCTTTGTACCAGACTATGTGCTTATCCTATGCATGCTTAAAGACCCCCACTGTCTTCACCCCCACCACCTACTATGGCAGTCTGTTTCAGGCATCCACCACACCTTTCTGAGAAGTAGCATTTTCTCACATCACTTTTATACTTCCCCTGCTCAAGCTTCTTTGCATGCCCCCATATTTTGGTGCTCCCCCCTTCTCTGAAAGAGACTCCTCTTCTGCACTTTGTTTACCACTTTGAGGTACTTACAGGTCTCAATCATGTACCCTCAAGCTTTCCTCTTTTCCAGGGAGTACTGTACATGCTGAGTTCCCACATCCTATCCTCATATGGTTTCTCGTGCAACCCATGCACCATTTTAGCAGCCCTTCCTTGGATTGTTTCTACCCTGTCAATGTCCTTGCCCAGTTGTGGCCTCCAGAATTTTACACAGTACTCTAGGTGGGGTCTCACTACTAAGCGATATAAGGGCAACACCATGTCCTTTGTCCTACTTGAAAATGATATCATGTCGCAACAGTGATGGGAATACAGCGAAGACCATCATAGCAACATTTTCGTCAGTTCGCTGTGATGGTCTGCTGGGATCCCGACACTGTTGCCTTCTGGGTGTTCACCCCCTTCCCAAACCAACTCCTACTTGGAGCTGGTTAATTTAAGTGCAGGGGAGCAGAGCTCCCCCACATGGGGAGTGTGGGGGGCAAAGCCCCCTCTCAGAAAACACAAGTTCCACCAGCGATGGCACATCAATTGGCGGTGTTGCGCCATCACTGTGCTGATGGTCGAGAGATTCTGTGTTGCTGCAGGGTGGTGGAACTCTTGAAAACACCATCCCTATGCACCCTACAGTGGCATCCCAACAGGTTTATCAACTGTCCTGTTGCACTGCCCCACCACCATGAGATCTTCAGATATGACTACCCCAACATTCCTGTTACTTGGTGACAGTAAGTACCCCATCTTATATACAGACACCTGGTTTCCCTGCACCAAGTGCATAACTTTGCTGTTGCCACTGAAACCCAGCTGCCACCTCAAGATCACAGCTCTGGATTCCCAGGATCCCTCTGCATTGTCTCCAACCCTCTCCTGTGTGGCCTCTCAGTTGAAGATTTTTGTGTCATTCACAAAGGGGCACACCTTCCCCTCCATTGTTTCAGTCATGTCCCTTATAAAGACACTGAACACTGAAGAGGACAGGACTCAGTAGCAATTTATCCCTATGACACTTCAATGGCCACTCTCCCATCCAGCCGAGTGACTTTGGTGTACCACCACCCTCTGACTCCTATTCTTTAACGTGTTTGATATCCAGCTTACCACCTCCTCCATGGCCCCCAGGTTGCTAAGGTTCTTTATAAAAAGGGTCAAGAGATTTCTGAATTCTGATTGGCTAAGAAGTACCATTTGCTGTGTCCTTAACAGACCATATTGAGCCAACTGGTACTTCATTTACCAACCAGAACGCAGCGCAGAGATCCGTGCCTGCCAAAAAATGTTAAACTTATTTAAAATATTATTTTTCCAGCTTACAAAAACTCCCAGTTGCTGAAATAAATAGAGCCGCAATTTTATGTTCCAGACAGTAAAAATTATGATTTGACCTTTCTTTGCATTTCTGTAGAAAAACATTTCTTGAAGGCCACTGATCCACAGCTTTCCAGCTCCACAGCACACCCAGTCCCACTGGTCTGCATTCTGCAGTCCTCATTCCACTCATCACCGCCTCCTGTGTGCCGACTGTGACCACAAGCCTCAGTTCACTGCTGCCTGCTCCATTCCTTGCCCCTCACTTCACTTCTGCCTGCTCCATTTCTTGCCCATTCACTTCAGTGCTGCCTGCTCCATTCCTTGCCCCCACACTTCACTGCTGCCTGCTCCATTTCTTGCCCCTCACTTCACTGCTGCTGCTCCATTCCTTGCCCCTACACTTCACTGCTGCCTACTCCATTTCTTGCCCCTCACTTCAGTGCTGCCTGCTCCATTTCTTGCCCCTCACTTCAGTGCTGCCTGCTCCATTTCTTGCCCCTCACTTCAGTGCTGCCTGCTCCATTTCTTGCCCCCACTTCAGTGCTGCCTGCTCCATTTCTTGCCCCTCACTTCAGTGCTGCCTGCTCCATTTCTTGCCCCTCACTTCAGTGCTGCCTGCTCCATTTCTTGCCCCTCACTTCAGTGCTGCCTGCTCCATTCCTTGACCCACACACTTCACTGCTGCCTGCTCCATTTCTTGCCCTCACTTCACTGCTGCCTGCGCCATTCCTTGCCCCCTCAATTCACTGCTGCCTGCTCTATTTCTTCCCTTCCCCCCACCTCCTTTTCTGCCAAGCATGACCGGGAAATGTTCTCCATATCAGCAGCTTCTGTCAGTTAAAACACAAGCTGCCTTATTAGCAGCTTCTCTTTGAAAGACACTATGAGACCAATGCGCTAAAAGAGAAAGCCACTCTGCTAGAGTGGCTGCAAAGGGACACACTCACTCCCTGTAATGCCGTGTGGTCTTAGTCAAGTTTAAAGACAGGCTTAAAAAAAAAACATAAAAATAAAAGTAATGTGTGTGGGCTGTTACAACCAAGATGATAACTATCTGATAACTATATGGGCCCTAATGGCGGCAAGCACATTTCAGATACTATACAGAGGGGAACTATGTTTAGCATTTTAGGCATAAAAACCTCTTTTTTTAAACATGTTGACATCTTTTTTGCAATATATGTATGTACACTTGAGCAGACTAGATGAACCAACAAGGCCTCTTTCTGCTGGCAATTTTGTGTGTTCATATAAGGGTCTCATTCATCTCCCTTCATGTACTCTAGGAACATAGAATTTGTTGGCAGAAAAAGGACTGGTAGGCCCATGTAATCTGCCCTATTTTCTCTCTATTATAGCTACTTAAACCCTATTTGGTCTCTGGAGTCCCTGCCTCCTCACTGTCCTCTTATTATGCCCATGTGCCTATCCTATGCATTGTTGAAGCCCCCCAGCGTTTTCTACCTCATCCTCCTCTGGTAGACTTTTCCAGGTGTCCACCTTCCTTTCTGAGAAGAAGTGTTTCATTACATCCCTCAAACTCCCTTCCCGTCTTCATTGCATACCCCATGTTCTGGTGCTCCTCTTCTCCCCTCCTGTATCTTATTTACCCTAGTGAGGTACTTATAGTTCTCAATCATGACCCCTCAAACTCTTCTGTCTTCCAGGGAGTACATGCTGAAATCCCACAGCCTGTCATTGTATGGTTTCTCATGCAACCCCTGCACCATTTTGGCAACCCTCCCCTGGATCAGTTCCACCCTGTCAGTGCGTCCTTGCAGAAGTGTAGCCTCCAGAACTGTACACAGTACTCTGTGTGGGGTCTCATTAGGGAGCAGTGCAGTTGCAACATCATCTCCCTTCTCCTGCTATTAATCCTCCTCCATGTGCACCCCAGCATCCCACCAGCTTTGTCAGCAGCTCTGTTGCACTGACCTACCACCTTGAGATCATCAGAAATGATTACCCAATGCTCCTCACTTTTTTTTGTGCTTCCCATGCCCCTCCCACCAGCCACTCCTTAGGGTCACCAAGGGACCCATTGCCCATCAAGCCATCCCCGTATCACCATCACTGCCATCCCCCCTTGTGCCGTGTTCCAGTTGACCTGATGTATCCCTTCATTGGGGGGGGCCATCACTGGGCCCATGAGAGAGGAGATAGGATTCAAATCTAAACCAGGTGCATGCTGGGGGGATCCGCCTCGGAAGCTGATACGTGGCATGAGGGGACCCAGGTGACTATCATCTGGTCAGCCAAGTGGGCAATTTCCTATTTTCTCCCTTGATCCTGGCCCCCCTTCACATTGTGGCCACATCCACGTGGCATCCTGGGAAGAACATATGGTGGCATGAGGCCACCCATGCCACCAAGTGTGCTTCCATAAAGGACCATCAGGAGCCACTTTAGTAGCGGTGCAGGCTCGCACCCTCCTTGCCAGGTAGGATGGCATCTAAGTGGATGTTCCAAACCCTCCCTGCCAGTCTCCGCCCCTGCCATCACAGGCATGGGTGCAACCCAGGGCTGCCAGAGTGCCATGTGATCTCCTACCGCTCAGTGCCACGGAGCTGACAGCATGTCCCTCCCTTGCTTGGTGAATGCAAGTACCACCCATCTTATACACAGCCCCAGTTTCCCCCACCTCAGGTGCATGGCTATGCACTCTTTGACTTTGAAACCCTGATGCCACCGCCTTGATGACTCATCTAGTTTCTCATAGATCCCACTACATTGTCTCCACCTCTTCGTGGATGTCTAGTCTGTCTCAGAGTTTAGTTTCTTCCACAAAGAAATACACCTTCCCCTTCAGGTCCTCAGCAATGTCAATTATGAAGACGAAGAAGAAGACAGGACTCAGTACCAATCCCTGTGGCATTCCATTGGACACTCTTCTGTCCACCAAGTGACTTGCGTTTACCACCACCCTCTGTGCCCTATACTTGAACTGCTTTGATAACCAGCTTATCATCTTCTCACCAACACTCAGATTGCTGATTTTCTTTATTAGCCTCCTGTGTGGCACAGTGTCAGTCTCCTGTCTTCTCCTGATTCAGCACCCTAATCACCTAATCAAGGAAATCTATGAGATATGCTTGACACAACCTCCCACCTGTGAAACCATGCTGCCCCTGGTCATGCAGCTCATTTGCCTCCTGGTACTCATCAGCCTGCCCCTCAGCAGGCTTGTCATTACTTTCACTGCCACTGATCCTCTGCTGGGTTTCACTGCCATCCATCTAGGGGCCTCCCCCTCAAATATTGTAATCGCTGACCACTACCATGAATTCCCCTTTTCTGCAGTCCCATCTTGTCAGGGCATCAATAAAGTTATAGTGTATAGTGGAATGTGGTTGTGTATGGAAATCCATACACCGTAAAAAGTTGTTCTGTTGCAGTAGTGATATCCTCACATGCACTTTTCATTCTGTGTTAGTGAGGACGTCATAATATAAGGGACTACAGCAGACCTTGTGATTCGTCCCTTGCTGAGTGACAGTGGTGCACGGGTGTGCTGAGCAGCGGCAGTTGTGAATTGAGGGTGGTTGGCAGAACTGATTAAAAATATGGAAAAGTTAGCATTTTTTTTTCCTTTTTCAGTCACCATGCACTATATAGAACAGTGTATGGTTATCCATACACTACTCGGCTATTCTTTCACCTTGAAGATACAATGCCAACTCGGAGACATCTCGACCTTCGCTCTTAAAGTCATAAGTCAACACTGTATTCACTCAGTGGAAGAATAGCCTGTAGTGTATGGTTACCCATACGCTATCCTATATGTGTAGTATCACCGCCAATGGAAATGTATTCTTCACCTACAACCCCACCTTCCTGGACCCATCAGTTCCCCCTCCTTGACACGAGTCATAACAGCAGTGAAGCAGCATCATCTCTCGCATGGATTCCCATTGTTTGCTCAGTCACCCAAAGCAGGCTAGTCATTACATATATTAAATACAATGTTGCGTATGTATCACCTAAATACACACACACACACACACACACGCACACAGCTGCACCATTACAGTAAACCTATCAAGTGCAGGTAATACTTGGATGGTCTCTGGCCTGGGTACTGAGGAACGAGAGGTAGGAGTCTTGAAGGGATGATGTCCATCAGACCTGTCAAATAAAATACAGGGAAGGAGTCACAAAGGATCTGTAGTTCTTAGGAGAAAATAGAAGGGAAGTTAGGCATGAGTAATACTTATCTGATGGGGATATAGTCAGCATCCTGTCAGACCTGTTAAACAGAAACATTGGGATTATGGAGAAATACAGTAGCGAATGCAAAGACAGAGAGCGGAAAAGGTGTATAGGAAAGCTCGGGAGTAAAGAAAAGGGAGCTTTAGATAAAATGCAACAGGGCAAATTAGGAAGCTAGTGATATATGGAATGAGATAGTGATATAGAGAAAAGCAAAATTAATAAACAAAAGAGAAAGTGTTGTTAGGGGGGCACAGCAAAACCACTTATGACCCCCTCCAGATGGCCTGGTGGTCATTAAAGTAGAAGCCTAGCTGCTGTGCTGATGACCTGGGTTCGGGAGCAAGCCCGGTAAGTTGCATCAGAAGACCATGACCGAGACAGCTGCCATGCAGTAGTACATCTTAGTCAGGGAGGGTTGGCAGCTCACTCTGCCGCCACAGCAACCCCTGCGGCTGGGCCATGGAGCCTTCTACTGCCACACGGGGGACACTGCGGCTGTGCACAGCCATAACAGGCACACATTTTCATCGGGGTTGGAGGGAGGAAATTAGTGAGGGAGAAAACACCTTGTAGGTGTCTAACGATCAGGTTTGGCCAGACCAGGTTATATCCTTGTGCCAGAGGAAAAAAAAAAGAGTAGCCCAGGTGGGCTACAGGAGTCTCTTTTGGGCTAGTGACCCAGCATTATTAAAATAATTTAGTATTCGTGGTTCAGGAGGAGCTAGAGTTGTCTCCCAGAGGTCGAGGATTTCTATAATATCACTTGGTGGGCTAGTTTCCCTGGTGGCCAGTGGCCGATGTATTTAAACAAATTGAGAATATGGCGCGCCTGCATATTTGCAGGTAAACAGTAGTAATGGCTATGGAAATTCACGAAGTGGGCACATTAATATTTAATCATGGAACTGATGTAATTGCAATAAATGCACAAAACAGTAGTTAAGAATGAACTTCACACTTGTACAGTATTAAACCGGTGGTATTGGATCACGGGAGACCAGTACTGTCTTGGAAGCAGCAAGGAGGTAGAGTGTGAGCAACAGGACGAGCTCTGGCTGCTGCTGCAGGAAAAGTGAGGTACCGCACTCAAAAAGAAAGTGCCAGGGCACTTTCTACTCCCAGCCACTTCAGAGCTCAGGACTGCTCTGGGAGAGATACAGTGAACAAGATTTTGTCAGGAGCTAGATGAGGCCAGTGTAAGAGCATGTCCCTCCACTTACCAGAGGCCCGAACCACGATCACTCCAGCAACAAACTTTATTGCCCCAAGGGGCTTAGGAGCTGGACAGTCATCAGGAGGGTGCCATTGTGGGTTTTAGAAGCTCCCAGTCAGGAGAAGAAGGTGCGGCTTTTAGTAAAATAGCCCCTGTGGGGCTTTGCTGCAAGTCCAAGGGTGGGACACAGTGGGGGGGTGATGCAGATATGGAGATAGATGCCACAAATTAAAACAGCATAGCAGATACGTTTTAAATTGTGTGCAGGAGGCAGAGGTAAGAACGGGGCAGTCACAAAGTGGAGCAACAAGAGAGGCCGCATCCAGCCCAGTGAAAGTCACCCAGTTCTCTGTAATCTTGCAGCCGAGTCCGTCACAGTGCCCCACCCCATGCAAGCCCACTCATCACTGTTCCAACTCTACCCTCCTCAATGTACCTTACAGTACCCGCTGAGAAACAATGCTGGAATTAAATCAGGAATAACTGGCAAACATATACATATGCACGACTACTATAAGTGCTCCGTGGGGGCATTTGGTTCAAGTCAGCGTGCCGGTAGCATCTTCGGTTTGGCAGCCAGCTTGAAATAATATGTGAAGTCAACAATTTCAAAGTCCAGTCTCTGTTGCTAAGCAACCAGGGGGTTAGACTGGTCTGGCATAAGACTTTCATTTTCCAACCTTGTGTAACTGTCTTAAATTGGTGACTTATGCCAGACTAGTTTTTGTGACTTAACTCACAAATTGTGACTTGGACTTAAGTCAATTTTTGTGCAACCGGCCCAGATCGGTGCTGTGGCCTCATGGCATGGGAAGAAGAAGAAACTGCACCAAGAAAGAGTGGCTTTAAACCACACTGGACTGGATGCAATGGACAGAGATTTAGCCGGCAGGATTCTCGTAATATATGGTGACCCGGGTCCGGTCGCACCAGCACCACACTCAACATGGAAAGCCCAACTGGTACCCGGTCCCTAAGGTAGGTCGGTGCTTGCTATGCCAAATTGCCAGTTTGTTATGCTAGCTGTCTGGCCGGACACTAACTGAAGCCTTGCCAGTGCAAAATAAACAAAGAAGAAGAAATTATAATTGGTGGTAGCGGTGCATGGGGGGTGGTTGAAGGGAGAAATCTGCAGTACTGGCTCGGGTGTCTGAACCAAATGTGCCATGGCCTGGCCACCGTGCCACAGAGCTCAGCTGACAGGAGTCTCCAGTTTTTTTTGTGCAGACTACTAGTTGTGTGCCAGGTCCCGTCCACATCCACTGCCTCTGTAGCTTCCAGGGGGCCTATCTGTGGCAGGGTGACTTGTTTGTTTTATTTTAATTAAAAATTGTCTCTCCAGTTGTGCTGCTTTCATAACATGCCATTTACCGAGCGAGCTGTGGGGGAGGCGTTTGACTTGCGCTGCTGCGGGAGGGAGGAACTTTACAAATCACCACTGAAACATCTCTGTCTCTCTCACTTCCAGCTACCTGGCAAGTCTATGGTGGGGGGCCTGAGACATTTACCCCATTTGGCATGCAGGCAGGTCACATGCAAAAGTGCAGATCAGGGAGAAATAAAACATTATGCTGCAAAATATACCATTTGCCGAAACAAACAGGGACCAACCTAGCATCGCAGCATCAGTCACTCATCTGCATGCAAACTATTCAGAAAAGAGTGAGAGGCTGACACTGCAATAATGAGGTGCTCCTTAACTGCGGTGGCCAAATCATAGATACATAGATACATACATAGATACATAGACAGTGTCGGCAGATAAGGGCCTATGGCCCACCTAGTCTGCCCATTTGAGCTTGTAAGTTCAGTTTGTTTTCCTAGAAGTCTATTTCCCTTACCCCTGACCTCTAGAATTCCTTTATGTCTATCCCATGCATTCTTAAATCCGTGATTGTTTCAGCCCCCACCACTTCCTCTGGCAGGGTGTTCACTTGTCCACCACCCGTTCAGTGAAGAATTCTTTCTCATGTTTCCTCTGAATCGTCCTCCTCAACTTCATCCCATGCCCTCTAGTCCTGAAACATCTTTTTCGCTTAAAAATAGTGTTTTCCTGCACCCTGTTCCTCCCTGTGAGATACTTGTATGTCTCTATCATATCCCTCTCTCTCTCCTCTCCTCCAGGAGTACATGTTCAGTTCCTTCAACCTGTCTTCATAGGTTTGTGATGCAACCCATGCACCATCTTTGTTGCCCTCCTGAACCTTCTCTACCCTGTCTATGTCCTTACGTAGGTATGGTCTCCAGAACTGTACACTGTACTCCAGGTGGGGCCTCACTAGTGTCTTGTATAGCCGAATTATGACCTCCCTTTTCCTGCTGGTGATGCCCCTGCCTATACATCCCAGCATCCTATTTGCTTTACCTGATGCCTTGTCACACTGTTTCCCTACCTTGAGGTCATCAGAGATGACAACCCCAAGATCCTTTCCTGCTTGGTGCATGCTATATCCTCACCCCCAACTGATATATTGTGCCAGGGTTTTGTGCCCATTGCATTATCTTGCACTTCTTTGCATTGAATTTCAACTGCCAAACCCTTGACCATTCTTCAAGTTTCTGCAGGTCCCTTCTCATTCTGTCTACACCTCTGGTGTGTCTACTCTGTTACAGAGCTTTGTGTCATCAGCGAACAGTGAAATTCTGCCTTCTATATCGTGTGCAATGTCATTGATGAAGATGTTGAATAGGACCGGTCCCAGCACTGATCCCTGTGGTACCCCTGGTCACTCTTCCCTCTGTGGAGTGACAGCCATTTACCACCACCCTCTGTCCTGCCACCCAGCCAGTTACCTACCCACCACACTACTGTCCTGCCACACCCATATTCCCAGTTTGTGTAATAGTCTTCTATGTGGCACAGTGTCAAAGGCCTTGCTGAGTCCAGATAGGCCATGTCCACTGCCCTCCCTGATCCACCTCCCTAGTCACCCAGTCAAAAATTCAATGAGGTTGGTCTGACATGACCTCCCCTGGTGAAACCATGCTGCCTTGGGTCCTGTAGTCCATTGACAACCAGATGTTCCACCAATCTCTCCTTCAGTAGTGCTTCCATGATCTTTCCCACTACCGAGGTGAGGCTGACTGGTCTGTAGTTCCTAGCTTCCTCTTTGTTCCCACTTTTGTATAAGGGGACTACATCTGCTGTCCTCAGTCTTTGGGTACCTCCCTGTTTCCAGTGATTGGCTGAACAGGATAGCCAGAGTTCAGCCACCACCTCTCTTAGTTCTTTAAGGACCTGGGGTGCACCCATCTGGCCCCATTGCTTTGTCAACTCTTATTGCTTCCAGTTCCTTCAGGACCCTTTCTGTGTAAAGGGACTTGTGTCCATTCTGCACCATTCTCACCCTTGTACTCCCTTCAGACCCATTACCCCCTCTTCCTTAGTAAAGACTGAGCAGAAATACCTGTTCAATATGTCAGCTTTACTGTTGTCATCCTCCACGCTGCTCCCATCCTCCCCCTTCAGTCTAACTATCCCTCCCTTTGTCCTTCTTTTTTCACTTATGTACCTGTAAAAGGTTTTGTCCCCTTTAACCACTGATTTTGCAATGTGTTCTTCTGTCTGAGCTTTGGCTTCCCTTACTGACTTCCCTGCCTCCCTTTGTTTCTCCTGGTACTTCTCCCTATCCCCTTCTGCCTGTGTCTTTTTGTATTGCCTGAATGCAGTCTTTTGGCTTTCACTTTCTTTCTACCTCTTTGGAAAACCATAATGGTCTCCTCTTTCTTTTCCTCTTGCTAACCTGCTTAATGCATAATTCTGTTGTTCTTATAATCCCCATTTTAAATACTGCCCACTGTTCCTCAATCCCTGATTCCTGTCCCATTCCCTTAATGCCTCTTTCAAGCATCTCCCCATTTTCCCAAAGTCTGCCCCCTAAAATCCAGGATCGTGTTTTTGTGTGGTTTGGTTCTGCTCTTTCTGTGATTTCAAACCACAATGACTGGTGGTCACTGTTCCCAGGTGCTCCCCACTGTTACCCCCATCACACTGTCCCTGTTTGTGAGCACAAGGTCCAGTATTGCCTTCTGCCGAGTTGGTTCCATGACCAGTTGCTGAGGAAGGCACCCTGAAGAGTCAGGATAAATCTGCTCCTAGTTGATGCTGCTGCTGGATGCTCCAGTCCACATCTGGTATGTTGAAGTCTCCAACCAGTACTACCTCACCCTTGTCAGCCATCCTTTGGATGGCTAGCATCAACTCCTATCTGTTTCTTCCTCCTGGGCTGGTGGTCTATAGACCATACCTGTGCAGAATAGCTGGCCCCATTTTCCTTTCCAGCTTAACCCACAGTATCTCTCCCCATTTTGTTCCTCCTGGATCTGTGTGGCCCTTATGTCATTTTCACATACAGTGCCTCCCTCCTCCTTCCTGCCTGCTCTGTCTCTTCTGAATATTTGTAGCCAGGTATGGCCATCTCCCAGTCATGGTTATCATTACACCAGGTTTCAGTGATGGCCACAATGTCCAGGTCTGACTGTACCATGACAGCCTCCATGATCTTCCATCTTGTTGCTAAGGCTCCTGGCATTTTCACATGGCTTTCCATGATTTGACCTCCTAGACTGCTTCACTGTTCTACTCCAGCCCCTTCCTTGGTTGTCATTTATCCCTGGTTCTCTGTCTGTCTGCCCTTCTGCTGAATTTTGCCCCTTTTCTGCTTATCCACCTTTTGGACACTAATCTCCAACTTTGCCGCTGCTTTGCAGAGATAGCCCTCCTCTGGTTCACTGGTTCCATTACTAGCTGTGGGGGTGAGCAAGTAGGTACCATCCTTGCTGGCCTGCCACCCCCCTTGCTAGTTTAAATGCTTGTCAATGTAGCATTTAAACTTATCATTGAGTGCTTGGATTCCCCTCCAGGATGGATGCAGGCCGTCAGGCTAGACAAACCTCCATCCCTCCAGATGGGTCCCCAGTCACCAATGAATCAAACCCTTCCTCACAGCACCAGTTCTTCAACCATGAGTTAAAGTTCCTGGTGCATGCACTCTATCTCTCCCTTGCCTCTCACAGGTAGTACTTCTGAGAAAGTGACAGAAGTAGCTACTTGCTTGAGACCCTCCCCAGTTTCCTAAACTCTTCCTGAACTTCCTTTGGCTCCCCATTTGCCAAGTCATTAGTACCTAGGTGGATAATGACATCCAGCTCACCCTCCTGTCTTGCCTTCCCAGTGATCCCCAGTATCTTCCTTCCATCCCTCCATGCCGTGGCACCTGGTAGGCACCTCACCTCCCTGTCCTCCCCCTCCTGTGTTCCTAGCTGGATCCCTCTTATGATGGAGTCCCCCACCAGGATTCGCTTCCTCCTCCTCTGGGGTCCACTGCTTTCCCCACTGAGGTCACCTCCTTGCCTAACCTCCACATCCTTTCCTTCCACTTCCCTGGGTACCTCTATTTGGTTGTCCTCATTTGCCAGTGTGGCATATGAGTTCTTGAAGGAATAGGATCTGGGATGTGCCTCTGCCTGACTGCTCTAACCCTCCTGAGCCCACTGTCATCCAGTGCTCCTCGTTCTCGGCATCCTTTGAGGCAGCTGCATTGGACTGGGTGGTTCCTGGACAGGGTGATGGTACTCCTGACCCGGTTTACTTCCGCTCTGAGTCTGGCTACCTCATCCCTCAGTCCCGAGATGCATGCAGATAGGGCAGCACCTCAGTGTCCAGAAGGTCTGCCTGAATATGGCTGCCCCACAGCCACTACATTGCACCACTCCCACATTATACTGCAATTCCACTACTTATCTGCTACTGAAGCTCTCTTAGTTCTCTTTTTATTTATTTACAGTATTAAAAATCCTGTAACTGATCCTCAGATATATATTTTTTTAAGGAAGAAGAAACCAATAAATAAATAAATGAGTCAAAACACTTGTGCTGAGGGTGGTCTTCTTCCCCCTTATGCCCCTCCTACTTCACACCTCTTACTATACCCTGTGTTTAGCTCCTGTCAATCAGATTTATCAGGGCATATAATTAAGAGTTGGGGAAGGGGTGGTTGCAACAATTAAAGACAGCACAGAATTACACCACCACTATTTTTAAATTTTCAACAGCCCAAAAACAATTATAAGTAAAGACAACACAGAAAGAAAGTATAGTGTCACTACAAGCCTGCAATCTAAGTTTAAAGAAAAATACCAGTTACCAGTTACTCTGAAGCACTGAATTGAATATGTTTCCTTCCTTCACCTTCTGGCTTCTTCTGAGAAGATGAACTTTTGTTTGCTGCTTTAACTGTGACTAAGCCCCACCTTCAGTTATCACGTAGCTGAGGTCAGAGGCCAGACAATTAACACCCTTCACCCAGCTACAGGACAGTCAGACAAGCCAAGATAAAATTTGCAGCAATTAAAGACAGCACAGAATTACACCACCACTATTTTTTAAATTTTCAACAGCCCAAAAACAATTATAAGTAAAGACAACACAGAAAGAAAGTATAGTGTCACTACAAGCCTGCAATCTAAGTTTAAAAGAAAAATACCAGTTACCAGTTACTCTGAAGCACTGAATTGAATATGTTTCCTTCCTTCACCTTCTGGCTTCTTCGTTTCATGTTGGTGGCAGACTTGCAAACTGGTGTCACCACCAGCATGCGCTCGCATTGGTGACACACAGCCAAGCCTACAAAAGCAGCGGTGACACTGGCCGCAACAGTGCTGCACCTCCACAACCCATGTCTCACTTAAGCTGCCACAACATGTTTCTTGCACATGCACACAAGCAAATATAAAAATTAGTGAGCTATTCACACCACCATCCAAACTTCCATACCCCCCCCCCCCAAACCAGTCATCAGCTTCACACACCTCTGCTCAATAAAACTGCAAACTGGCCACTAATGAAGCTGTAAATGTAAATAGTCAGGCTTTTTTTCTAGAAAAATCAATGTGTACTAATGCTTTTTCCCGCTCCAAATGCTGAACAGAAAACTGCACTGTTGCTTGTGGCTTCACAGTTTGCCTCACAATCCATGTCAGTTATTGTCAGGCGTGAGCTCAGCCACCCATTTCTGAGAAAAAAAAACACATGCGATGGCAGTTCTCTCTCTATTTTGCAATTAATTTTCTAGTAAAAAAAAAACAGTGAGACCAAGTAACATACTAATCACTTGTGCAGTAGAAAAAGTCTCTCATCGCAGCTAGTCATTGGCCGCAACAGTGCCGCACCTCCACAACCCACTTCTCTCCTAAGCTGCCACAACATGTTTCTTGCACATGTGCAAGCAAACATAAAAAGGGATATGAAGTCAGGATCTGTGTGATATATGATTTATGTACACAAGTGCTGTTTAACTTTGGGTGGCCTCACGAGTGGCAGAAGCCATGATTGAGGTGGCCAAGGGCAAACAGCACGAGTGTACATAAATCATGTTATCACACAAGGTCCCACCTGCATATTTCATTTGTGCAATAGGGCAAGACATTGTGTGGTGTGTTCATTTTGGTTTAGTCTTTTTTTCATTTTGAAAAATTTCATGGAATTTGTGGGTTCATTTTGTTAGCAAGTGTTGTTGGGCTTTTTGACATCCCTGTTGCTCAAGTTGTTACTGTGAATGCAACATGTTGATGCTGCATCAACACATTGACATCACTGCTACTGTAGCCGCTGACTAGTGCGGAACACAGCGTTCCAAAACTTTTCAACAAACATGGTGGCTACGCTTAGCAAGGAGTGTAAACTGAGTTCAGACACCTGTTAAAGTGAAAAGCGTGTGAGATGGACTTGTGGTTCACGTCTACAACGTCTTTAATTTTTTTGCTTTTTTAACTGGTGTTATGTGCACAGGATGATGTAATGAGACGCATACGGGACAGAGAGCACTTGAAGAGCTAGAGCACAGAAAAAAAGGAACAGGGGAAAGGTTACTTATTATTCAGCCTGTAAGCCTTCTGTAAATTGTTAATGAAAACAGCATTAGGTAGAAACATTGTGAATGGCTGTTTTCTGTTTCGTATTGCAGTGATGTTTCCCCAGAGTGACTTTGTATTGGGGCTTCTGAGTTGAGAGACCAAGTAAGGCTGCAGTTTACAGGCAAAGGGCAAGGTGACTGTGGCTGGAATTTTTAATTATTGCAGTTGAAATACATCTGTCTCTTCTTGTGGGTTTACACCTTATGGGATTGGGAAGGTTTTGATAGGTTGCTTAAAGGACTACTACAGTCAAAATTTGCAAAAACATATGCTGTGTAGAGTGTTTTGATTTGTGTCTGTGTAGTCCTGGTGTGTCCTTCCCTTTGTTTGCTATTATGTTTTTTTCTAAATTAACCTGACATTTACATGGTAGTTTAGTGGCCCATGGGGATCGCCATTTTAACAAGGTTTATTGCTCTTTTTTTCCTACAATGCCTCCTGTCCCATGTGACAGTGATGCATCTGGGATCACTGATTCAGCAAGTACTAGAGATAGAAGTCCAATGCCCTTGCCTCCAATAAATAGCTCTAATTTAATATTTTTGTTTTCCATGTGTGTGTCAGATCTGGCCAGCAGGAATAAATGTTTTGCTTTTAAAATGTTTCATTTCATCAAACTACACACAGCCATAAAAAGCACAGAAATCACCCCAGATTATCAGTGCTGTAATTAGTAAAGACTCTAGCTGTTTTCCTACAGAATAACCCACTCAATTAGCTCTCAAGTATTTTCTAAACTGTAGATGTAGCCATTAGTGCTTGCTGGATAGGGAAAGTCACTTACTAACACAGCTCTTCTGTTGTAAAACTTATTCTAAACCAGTACTTGCTGAATCTACGATCCCAGATACATCAATGTCACATGGGACAGAAGGCACTGTAGGAACAAGAAGAGCAAGAAACAATGCTAAGATGGAGATCCCCAGTAGCCATTAAATTACCATAAAACTAGCTGACTAATTTAGGGAAAAACTCTTAATAGCAGACAAATGGAAGGACACACTAGGACTACATTATTTACATATGACTACATATGCAAATAAAAAGACTGCCCAACATATGTTTTTGCAAATTCTGACTGCAGTACTCCTTTATTAAATGAGAGTATTGCACTGCTGTGTGAATAAAAGATAACTGAATGTGAAGGAAAGTAGTGCCAGCAGTCTGGGGGGTGCAGCCATGTATGACGTAGTAACTGTGTACATAAATGGATGGTGACATAGTAACTTACATAGTAACCATGTACATAAATATACAATTCTACATTTATACACACAGTTTATCATACTCCATTTATGTCCACACCTATTGCTTAAATACATATAAATATATATATATATATATATATATATATATATATATATATATAGAAATACAAAATCACACATGCCCCCACAAAACAAAGCATCATGGGCTGCATATGCAAATCACCACAGAATATTATGCTGGTTCAACTTTAAGCAGAAATGCATGGTGCCGGAAGGCCTCTCACACAGTTTGCAAAGGGTGCCAACAGAAGACATAGTCACGTGTTTCGTCCTACCAGGACTCATCAGTATGCCTCGTCTGTTTGACACCCCAGTGGAATGAACCAGCTACCCTAAGATGGTCTGTCTGGGTTATGTTGTGGTGAACCCAATTAAAACAAAAAACAATTTAAAAGACAAAGAACATCTGTGCATAAGCACTAAGAGCCAATAGTTTTTCAAAGGGCATTTGTGAAAGTCAAGTTTCAAAGAAATACAAAATCACACATGCCCCCACAATACA
Source organism: Neoceratodus forsteri (assembly GCA_016271365.2). Taxonomy (NCBI): domain Eukaryota; kingdom Metazoa; phylum Chordata; order Ceratodontiformes; family Ceratodontidae; genus Neoceratodus; species Neoceratodus forsteri. Next base: position 31,580,758 of record CM028134.1, read on the forward strand.
AAGCATCATGGGCTGCATATGCAACTCACCACAGAATATTATACTGGTTGAACTTTAAGCAGAAATGCATGGTGCCAAAAAGCCTCTCACAGAGTTTGCAAAGGGTGCCAACAGAAGACATAGACACGTGTTTCGTCCTACCAGGACTCATCAGTATGCCTCATCTGTTTGACACCCCAGTGGAATGAACCAGCTACCCTAAGATGGTCTGTCTGGGTTATGTTGTGGTGAACCCATTAAAACAAAAAACAATTTAAAAGACAAAGAACATCTGTGCGCAAGCACTGAGGCAATGGTTACCCCAAAGGGGGTGTTTTGCTGGTGGGTTCACTAACATAACCCAGATAGACCATCTTAGAAGTAACTATTCATTCCACTGAGGTGTCAAACAGACAGGCTATACTAATGAGCTCCTAGTAGAACGCAAAGCATGTGTCTGTTTCTTCTGTTGGAACCCTTTGCAAACTGTGTAAAGACCTTTCGGCACCATGCATTTCTGCTTAAAGTTGAACCAGCATAATATTCTGTGATGATTTGCATATGCAGCCCATGATGCTTTGTATTGTCGGGGCATGTGTGATTTTGTATTTCTTTGAAACTTGGCTTCCCAGCCAAATGCCCTTTGAGGTAACCATTGCCTCAGTGCTTGTGCACAGAGGTTCTTTCATATATATATATATAAATATATAGGCAACTGATAATGCTGCTCCTTGGTCACCACTGGGGGGGTGCTTATGTGGTCTGTGCTCTCCCTCCATGGCTGCCAAATGCCTCACATTTGCAGGTGCATGGACTCCTGCCTGCTCCAGTGTGGGATTCTGCAGCTCACAGGTTGACTCCGGTCTCCCATGCGCAGTGATGCTCTGCCACTATGCCAGTGGGCCAGCCCCAATGATAGTATTTTATAAAAGTCAGGGTGGCTATAGCATGCACTGCTGTTATTATATGTTTCTGTATATTCCCTTTTCAACTACTGCCAATTGTTGATGATGCTTGTGTTATGACAGCATCATCTTCCCACACAGCTCTTCTCCTCTTCCTTGTCCTCCTCCTCCTGCCTATTCTTGTGGTGTCGCCACAAAATCTGCCTCCAACATGTCACCATGGGAATGTTTTTCATGTCACAAACACAGACCTGTGACATCTCTGCCAGGCTGGAGGAGAGGATGTCTCTCCAAGTGAGACAGACTTTGTTAACAGGGACACAACTACTGTCAAAATTAGCAGTGATGGAAAGGGACATTTTACACAGCATATAGCTGACAAGGCAAATCTAAAGGACACATACCTGAGTCATTTAAGGATTTAGTATGCAGGATAGCATGAGATGCGAAATCTTGTTTTCAGCAGGGTCCTGCTTTTGCCCATTTTTACAGCTGGGCTACTGAAGCACTGAAAGATTGTGACTTGCTGAAGGTTACACAGCGAGCAAGTTGCTCTGGTGGGATTTGAACCTGGGTCTTTTGGTTCCCATACCATGTGTACTAGCCACTAGACCATGCTGGATCCCAGCTTTCAGCATCTCACTCTTTTTTCTTTGATTAAAAACAAATATATTATTCATTCAGTTGTAAGGGTCTGTCCCTGTTGATGTAATGGAATATTTCAACTCTAAGCAGTCTGGTCACCTAGTGGTTAGAGCAGTGAATTGTGAGCCATGGGGTCCAGGTTCAAATCCCAACACAGGCACTGGCTCCCTGTGAGACCTTGAGCAAGTCACTTGACCACTCGGTTATACTATGGTATCCCTAATCTCAGTTTTCTGAGTCTCGGGATACCACCCCCACTGGCCCGAAATGCATTGTGCCGAAACAATCAGATGCCCAAAAATACTATTTTGGGCATCTGATTGTAAATTACACTCAGCAAATCAGCGGGCTTCACCCACCTGAACCCCCCATGTGGGGGGTCTGCCCACCTCATGCCCCCCAGTAACTAAAATATCTAACTCCAAGAGGGAGCAGACCTCGGAGTTAGAAAAAAAAGAGTTATGGGGGTGCAACAGTGCAAAAAGTTGCAGGACACAAGGCGGGATAGAACCCACACCTCCCCAAGCATGTGGGCTGAACTGCCAGTGCCTTACCCCTCAACCCCACTGGGGCAGCTCTGCCAGCCTTTTGATTCGTCCGCCATTTCCCTGCCATGTACAGGGACAAGGTAGCAAACCGTCGCATCTGCTATCTTACCCCTGTAATGTCCGTTGGGTTTCCTCACTGTCGGGCTGCTCACTGCCTGAATACTGAACCTGTTGGGAGATACTGCCCAAGCAGGTCAGTGTTGGGACAGTGAGCCTTGGCAGAATGTAAGGGTACCACTCACTCTGTGTTTAAGTCTCTCCCACATATAAGCATGCAGAACCCAACGATGGATCCTAAATTACTTTGCAGGGATTAGCATTTTCCATAGAAAAATATATGCAGTGTTCCTTTCTGAAACCCACATAAGGCTAAACAAGCTAATGTTTGCTGTCCTAAGAGGGTAGCAGTTGCAGAATGTATTTATTTATTTATATAAAGTAAGTATTTATTTAATTAATTCATTCATTTGTTAATCTTCCAAGCCTGTGAAAACAAGATATGGGATTACTGAATATTATGGGAAGAAAATGATACTATGTCAACTAATTCATCAGGGCTTAGACCCCCCTGCAAAATTATCAGTTTTTAAATTGAGCCTATGTGACAAACTGCATGTAAATACCATATACAGTTGTAACCACAAGTAAGGTAGAGTGATTTTTTGCAGATTCACTGTGGATATAAGAATATTGTCTATTTTTGCTTTCAAATATTTTTGCAGTTTTCTGTATTTAGTATTGCATTTTGTATTGCAACATGGTATTATCTTCCCTCTTTTGTAATCCTTAACCCAGGCAAGGATGGAAACAGATCATTTTGATCCAGTCCAACTCCCTGGTAAAATGGAAATAAATAAATGAAAATTAAATGAAGAATTTTACTATTTATGCAGTACTTAACAAATGGGTTAGCATTATAAAAAATGGCTGACTGTTATTTTGTGTAAACCGTTGAAACAGCAACGGAAATATTGAGAAGACCATTACAGTGACAAAATCAGCAATTCTCTGTAATAGTCTGCAGTACACCAACACTGCTTTCTCCAGAGATTTTGCCCCTCCCCTAAACAGCTGCAACTCAGAGTTATGAACATATGAACATACGAATGTACGAATGTGCCAGCAGAAACAGACCACCCGGTCTATCTGAGTCTGCTCGAGTGTGCAGCCAACACCCCTAGTTTGCAGCTGCCCTACCTCCCCTCCCTTTTGTCATTCCACTGCCACCCCCCACCCTCACTCTCTCCGTTCCCTGTCCCATGCCATTTTGAAGCTGTTCACAGATTTACATGATACCACCCATTCTGGTAGGGCGTTCCATTTTGCTACCACCCTCTCTGTGAAATAGTGTCTCCTCATTTCCTTCCTAAATCTTCCCCCCTCCATTCTTAGCCCATGCCCCCTGGTGACCCTCCCCCTCCTTAACTTAAAGATCCCATTTGCCCCATCCTTATTGATTCCCCTCAGATACTTGAATGTCTCTATCATGTCCCCCCCTGTCCCTTCTATCTTCCAGGGTGTACATATTTAGGTCTCCTAACCTGCTGTCATAGTCTCTCCCCTCCATTCCACATATCATCTTTGTTGCCCTCCTATGCACCCCCTTCAGCAGCCTGATATCATGCTTTAGGTATGGCCTCCAAAACTGCACACAGTACTCTAAGTCCGGCCTTACCAGCGATCTGTAGAGGGGCAAGATCACCTCACTTTGCCTGGATGAAAAAACCCTTGCTATGCACCCCAGCATTTTGTTCGCTTTTGCAGCTGCTCTCCTGCACTAAACAGTGTTGTTCATGGTCCCCGTTATCATTACCTCAAGGTCCTTTTCCTCCTCTGTGATCCTCAGCTTAACCCCCTTCAGCCAGTATTCTCTCCTTGGGTTCTTCACCCCAAAGTGCATAACCTTACACTTCTTTGCATTGAACCCCAGCTGCCACCTCTCTGACCACTCCTGTAGCTTACTTAGGTCCCCCTGCAGCTGCTTCCACCCCTCCTCTCCATCCACCACTGTTCCGAGAGTTGATTTTCTTAAAATGTGGGGTCCCCAGCAAAAGCACACAGCCACTACTGATGGCATAGTGCCGACTGTCGGCATTGTGCCATCGCTGTAATGCCGATCGACAAATTTACTGTCAATGCAGCTTGGTGGAACCATTATTTTGAGGGTGTAAATATCAACCCAGCATAAGAAAAAGTCAGACAATTTTCTTTTTAAAAAGTCAAGCATATATATTGACATATTTTTAAATTATGCTCATACTTTTTGCAACTATACTGATGTACTTTAAAACTATCAATATTATTTTAAAATAAAATCCATGTAAACTCTAGTAATGGAAATTATCTATGTTAACTTGACCCCAATGTTTATTTAAAAAATGTAACATTCTAGCTATGACAGTTCAAAAGTTAACCTCTTCAAAGACATTGGGCCCAATTATCAGTCACAATTTGTTGGACCATAAAATTATGCCCTGGTGCATCATTCATAACAGCTGCTATACTTAGAACAATAGAGCTTCATCAGGGGTGGAGACCCCCCCCCAGCACAGATCCTAATATGTAAATGAAGGAGATCAGATGTTACTGTGCTCAAATACAGTTCACACACAGTAGCAGCACTGATCATTGCCGCATACATAGGCACGTGGTACCGTGCCATGCACAGAGCTGGTTGTGTGTTGCTTCAGGGGAAATGTGCACCCCCAGTCAACATCTTAGGTCCTCGTCTGGCCTCAGTTGAGTCCAACTTACAGTACTGTCCCTGGCAGTTCAGCAGACACCCAACCCAAACCCCAGTCAAACTCTATACCCAAAAGCCCAAACAAGCCTCCCTCACAGCTCAGGCTACCTGAAAATATCCAACAAAGATCTGGTCCCACAGCGATCTGTAACCCCCCAAAGTAAGAGTGCACCCATGCAACACTCTAACAACCACCAATTTTTTCTGGACTTATTTCACAAAAAGTGCTGTGATGGGGTACCCGTTGTAGCTGGCAATGTGAGTGCCACTGTGTAACACCTACATGCCAACACTGCCCTTTCCACATGCACCAGTGCTTTCTTTTATCCTCTGCCATGGGCATCCACTCTTTTAAATGCTACACAAGGCACACTCCAGGTGCCCGCTGGACTCATTCTGTGCTTCTGAACCCTTCCCAGGCATCTGGTACCTCCATCATAGGTAGAGTCAACTTATCCCTATCGGGGGGAACTCTTGCTGCCACCAGAAAGGAAGTGCCTTTTGTTGGCTGTACGATGACTGGAAGTGGGGGCCAGCCTGCTTTGGGGGTCTGATAGCATGGAAGAGGCTGCCAGGGAGGCCATCACCTAAGGTTCCCAGCACAACCCTTTTTCCGTTTACAGGGCCGCACCCACCACCTGCATATGTACATCTACAGCAACATTCTGGGGGCAGGGACATTCAGCAGCTTGTGGTCACCCACGACAGCAAGAGCACCATTGGAGAGCCACCACCAGGAGCTGCTATTGAAGTGGCACGCACTCACTTACCCCTGGGATGGAAGCATCCAAAGGACATTCTGGATCATTTCCTACCAGTCTCCACTCCTGATGTCCTGGGTTAGGGGCTTGAACTCAGGTCACCAGCATGCCAGAGTGATGCCTCACAAAAGCGTTTCTTGATGTGCACTGGCATGGAAAAAGGTCCAACCATGTGATGTGGAATTTGGGCAAATTACCAACAGAGATAATGAGCCACTTCACTCATTCCTGATCACCATCACATATATTGTGTGTGTTCGAGTGCCTCTCATTTCTTGTTTGGATGTCCCATGGTTCAACCACTCTCTCTGTGAAGTAACACTCTGCTGCATCCCTTCTGAACCACCACCCCCAACCCCACCAGGTTACATTCATGTCCCCTTGTTTTTGACCCTCCATTCCTTACAAATAGTTCCTCACAGTTAACCTTGTTTATTCCTTTCAGGAACTTGAAGTTGTGTTGTCTATCATTTTGCTCCGATCCCTTCTGGCCTCCAGGGAGAACATGTTCAGTGCTCTGAGCCATGTCTCATAAGATCTGCACTGTTGGCCCTAAATAATTTTGGTCACTCTATTTGGCACCGTCCCCAGCATATTTCTGTCTTTCTCCAACTGAAGGCTCCAGAACTGGACACATTATTCCAGATGGGGTCTCACCAGTGATCTATAGAGACGCAGTACGACTTCTTTCCTCCTGCTATCAAAACATCTTCCAATATACCCCAAACATTCTGGTTGCCTTGCTGTAGGCCTTGTTACATTGACTGGTTTGTTTTAGAGAGTCGCTTATGTGACCTCCAGGTCCTGTTCCTCTGAAGTTGTGACCAGCTTAACTGCTCCCATCCAGTATTCTGTCCTGGGGTTTTTGTTCCCTATGTGCAACACCTTGCACTTTTTGGCATTCAGTTTCAACTGCCAGACCTTGGACCACCTCTCTAACCTTTGCAGTGCCTCTCTAACTCACATACCCCATCCTCACTGTCTACCCTGTCACAGAGCTTAGTGTCATCTGTGAAGAGACACATCTTGCTCTGTATTCCTTCTCCCATGTCACTGATGATCATATTGAAAAGGACAGATCCCAGGGCTGAACCCTGTGATACCTCACTCATGACCTCCCTTTCCACTGACATGACCCTGTTTACCACTACTCTCAGCTGTCTCCCATCTAACCAATTCCCCATCCATATAATGCGGTTCTTTGCCACTGCCAGGTCCTCTAAGTTCCTCAACAACCTTTTGTGTGGCACCGAGCCAAATGTCTTGCTGAAATCAAAGTAGAGTAAATCCACTGACTAACTTTCTATTGCTTGTTGCCAATCACAATTGTCCGCTTGCACTTGTGATTGTACAACCTATTTTGCACTTATCCTGTTTCTAAGATTGTACCAGTTACATATTTTGCTGCTAACTGTCTGCACTTTATTTGTTCCATGTCTACTCCTGTAACCCTTTCCCCTGGATCGCACCTGGAAAGGAGCCTCAGCTCAATGTGCCTTTCCTGGTTACCAGTTTTCAAGTAAATAAGTCTACTGCTTGTCCCTTACCCACCATCCCTGTTATCCAGTCAAGGAACACTATCTGGTTGGTCTGACAAGACCTCCCTGCCATGAACCCCTGCTGCTTACTATCCCATTTCTCTTCAGGTAGTCCACTAGGTCCACTTTGACTAGTGTCTCCATCAGTTTACCTATAATGGAAGTAAGACTGATGAGCCTGTCCTTTCCTGGTTCCTCCCTGTCCTCGTCCTTATGGAGCACCGCCACATCTGCTGTCCTCCAATTAGCTTACATCATTTACAGTACTGATATTTTATTCTGTCCCAAAGATAAACAAGAGTGCGTAACTGTATATCTAACCACAGAAACATGGACGTTGCAAGCAAAAAAAGGCCCTGCCACCCATCAAGCCTGCCTGGCCTTCACTACCTACTGTTGTTTTGTGAGGGCCCTAGTAGTGTCCCTTCACTTTCCTTCCCTCCCTCCCCTTTTCATATTGTCTTCACTAGCCCCATATGCTAATCTCATACATGTTTGAATCCCCCACTGATTATACACTGACTATCTACCTTGGCTACCTGTTCCACCATTACTCTTTCCATGAAGAAATGTTTTCTGATGTCCTACTTAAATCAGAAGTGCAACAAGAAATGTTACAAGCATTTGTCAATGCCTAATGTTTGCTTGCTGGCATTAACAGTGGAAGTGCAGGAGTTAGACAGATGCAGTATAGGAATAGCATTGAAGTATTGAACAGATGCCAACTCCACCCTCTCCCTGCAGAGATGGACAGGCATTGGGGTGTGTCTTTGGGTAGTCACTGACACTGACAAGTGTCGAGGTGTGCCTTGGGGTGTTTGGGCTTTACACTCACCTCATTCCATAAGGAAATATGCTGAAATGGGTGCAGTATAGGAGAATGGTGTGAATTCTGTGGTCAAAGAGTCCAAGGTGCACCTCGATGCCTGCCACTGGCTGCAGGGTGGCGGTGCGGGTGGAATGGCATGAGCATTACTGTTGAGAATCCCAAGTCACACCCCTGACACCTGTCAGTCTCTACAGGGTAGGGCAGACACCTGTCAGACCCTACAGTGTAGGGAGTTATGGTTGGAAACCCTAAGGCCCTGGGTGTTTCTTGGTATTTTTACTCTAAGTTTTCAACATGGGCTTTTTGTGACCCTACCACATGAACAGTGACACTATCAGTTTGTTAGCTGAAAGGTGATTTTGCACAGTGACTGCGCCATTTGGCGCCACAGGTGTGAAAACACATTTCAAACATGATGTGAAAAATGACAGTAGTACTGTTCATGAGGAGGTGTAAAAATGGTAATGTTGAAAATCTGGAGTGAAATATAAAAAAGCTGGTGAAGTCACGAGCGTGCATAGAAACTGTGCAACACACACCCATAATGCAATTATTTGGAGTTTTGCACCAGATTTTCAATGTAGGCATTTGGGACCTCTGCTCATGAACAGTGTTACTACGATTTTCTTAATCTGTCCCAAGCACTGATTTCCCACAGCGACTACGTATTCTGCGTGGAGTAAGAAAACACATTTCGACGGATGAAAATGACATCTATACTGTTCATAAGGAGGTGTAAAAAATGCCGATGTTGAAAATCTGAGAGAAAATATTACAAATTCACGAATATGCGTGTGTGTGTGGAAACTGCTCAACACATGCTTGTAACACAGTTATTTTGGGAATTTTTCACCAAATTTGCAACATAGGCTTTTGAGAGCCTACCTCATGAACAGTGACACTGTCATTTCGTTAATCAGTCCCAAAATGTGATTCAGCGCAGTGACCACAAAATCACCTTCGGAACAAAATAGCAAATGACAGTCACTGAATCATGAGTGAGAGTCTAAGAACCCATGCTGAAAATTTGGTGCAAAATTTGAAAAAATTACCGACATGTGCAGTAAAGTTGAAAAAACCCTATTTATGCCATTATACAGCTTACCTGCATTTGTTCAGTTCGAGGTCGGCTTTGAAGATCATTGCACCAACCTCCAGAGGTAAGTATGGGGTGAGGGGCATGTGTGGGGAGGTGGGGTACACAGAGGATGGGTGTGGTTTGGGGAGTGGGCAAGAGAGTCAATGAGGGACTATTTTTCTTTTGTTACAGGTTTTTATTTTACAAAGACAATGTGGGACTTTTGCCACACTAGGGGTGGGCTCCCAGCATGGCACCTGGAAGTTTGGGGGGCAGTGGAGCCAATGGGGGATTGGGCTCCCCCATTGGCCATAGAGTGTGGTGGGGGGAACACATGAGGATGCTGGACTTTTGGCACACTGGAATGGGCTTCCGGTGTGGCACCTGGAAGTATTTTTGCAGGGGAAGGCACTGGAGCCGACAGGGACTGGGCACCCCCCGTGGGACATACAGTGTGCTGGGTGGGGATTGTGCATGAGCCGAGGGGGATTGGGTCCCCCTTGGCACACAACAAATGGGGGGGGGGGTGCATACAACAACTGCTACAGTCAGTGGTGGTGACGTGTAGGCAATTTGCATACTGCTGACGGCACGGCAGTATGCAAATTACCTACACATTACCACCGTTGACTGTAGCAGTCATTTGCTTTCAACTGTACACCACTGCATCTGAACTGCTGGCATAGACAGCTGGGACATTCATTGGTGCGGTGCGGCCGCGCCTGCAAAAATGCTTGGGGCATTGGAAGTGGGTGTGCCACACCTACAAAAACTCATATGTGGCACTATGTTTCTTGCACATGCATGCAAGCAAACATAAAAATGTTAGCAAACCGGTCAGTACTTTTTCTAGGTACCTCGGATGCTGGGCACCATAAGTTTTTCTTTTAATTTTCTTGATCCTAACCCTTGCCAGATCTGCAATGCTATTTCTTAGCCAAATGTGGCGGCAATCTTTTTTCCTTGACAAAAAAAAAACAACTAAAGATTTATAAAATATTCGAATGTTGGTGGAACTAGAAGATTCTACCACCAAATAAAAGTAGAAGATGCCTGGAATATTTTATAGTTAAAAAGGTAGGTTCAGTTTTTTTGCCCAGTTTTGTTGCACTGCTCTTTAAATTCCCCATTCCTGCTCCAACGTCATTGAGTTCTTGTGTTCCCACTCAGCATAAACAATTCTCCGCCATCTGCTGCCAGAACTGCACACGGAAGTCCGGGTAGGACCAGCGCTGGAAGTACACTGGGGCTTGCCAGACCTCTTCCCGGCCCCAGCTCTGAAGTGAGCCCCTGTAGCTTACGCATCATTGCCATTGACTTATAATGGTAAGGGGGAGCTTAGTTTAAAGATAGGACCCTCATAGCCCCCCGCCAGTTCACAAAGATCATAAAGTGTAATTCTAGCACTGGGTAGGACACATACTGAAGCTCTGAGTGCCATCCCAACAGCATCATATCGGAAGGAAGGCAATTGTCTTAACTGTGTACCCCTATATACTGCAAATAATTATAATAATAATGATAATAGTAATAATTAATCTTTTTAAGTGTAAATTAACTATGCCAGACAACATACAGACATGAATCACCACAATTCTAAAATAGGGTATACCTCAAAGGGACACTGTCAATACACTTAGGCCTCAAATTGTCCCTAGTTTAAAAACAAAAATTCTGATTGTTCACATTCTATAGAATTTGTTGGTGTAGCTGGTAGTTTGATTATAATTCCTTTCTTTCATTTTTAAAAGTGAAAAACTGACTGCCCACCATACTGGTGTTACCACACCAAAATGAGTTTGTTTACATTCCTTGATCAGCTCCCACAGCAACTTTCCTGGACTTGGGAACAGCCCAGCACAGTCTAGACACTCATGATGCAGCGCAAGGGGAGGGGAGAAAACTATTACAGAATGAGGAGCTGCAATTTTTTTGTCTGTGTTCCTAATATTCAGAAAGTATGGAATAAAGAGTAGATCAAGGTTTTGAAACAAAACAAGGTTGGGTGCACTGTAATTGTACCATTAGTATGTATTTAAGTTCTACTAAGAAAGGAAGCAGAGAAAAAAAAACTGCCAACCTCAATGAATTTTTGGAAGGAACGCAATCAAAAAATGTGGAGTTCTAGAACTAATACAATGCAAAAAGGGTTGACAGCGTCCCTTTAAGGGGAAACACCAGGCAACACTGTCTAGCAATGTTGTGCTACCTGGTGCATTCCAGTCTCTGTTTCTGGTAGTTTCCTATCATAGGGCCAGGTATTCATTTAAAAAATCGTGCTCGTAGATCCCCTTCCATTTAACCCATTTTCCACCATTCGGCACAGCAGTACTTACACTTGCCGTACCGAGAAAGTAAACACTGTGAGCACCTCATTGCTAGACAGTGTTGCCTGGTGTTTTTCTTTAAGATTTCTACAGTAAAAACAACTGCCATTAGGCTTCTGACGAAGGACCGGTTGGTTCAAAAGCTAAAACACATTGTTCTTGTTGTTACATCTATGTTGGTCCATTAAAAGGTATCAAATCATTTCCTTCTGGATCTGTACAGTAAAAACATGAATTTGTAAGGCAAAATCTTTTAAGCATGACTATTGGAGTTTGAAACTAAAAAGATCCTCAGTAGCTTGTATTGTGCACATTTCTGAGGACATTGAGTTCTTACAAGCATATCTGCTCATGTGTGTACAACAGACGCACGCACACACACACACACACACACTTCTATTACGTGACAGTTTTATAAATGGGTCTACTTCATTGCAGGCCCACCAAAAAAAGAAGTGCACACCCACAGAATACAGGGCAGGACATCTACAACCTTTGTCCCTTCAGCTGTCTGGTGCTGCTCCAACCAAAATAAAGAAATCCTCCCCGGCTCATCATTTCCTGCCCAGGCAGCTACTAAAACGGAATCTGTTTCCATGCAGACATAGCTCCCTTTGACCTTTTATCCCTCATTTCTTGTAAGCTACAGCCAGTCCCCTTTGAAAGTGAGCTCCTGTGAATGAATGTCTGTTTTTACAGCTTGTCCATCCATCCACGGTGTAGACTGCAGACTGCAAGGGAGGAGGATTCCATGTCATTCCTCTGACATTGTCTGCATGGGTGAAGGAGACACATCTGATTCACCATGAGAACATTTCAGGGATTCACAGGAGTCTGATTACACCTATCTGAGAGAAATGGGTTAAACCACAGCTGTCCATACAGTAGTGTGAACTGTGCTACCACAGTGCCCACAGAGAACAGGAGACCCCGAGCTTCCGCCCAACAGACCCTAAGTTTCCGTTCACCACTTGACCTCACTTCTTCCTGTTTTGTTTCAGTATGTTGCTTTGCCTAGTTTTCTAAAGAAAGCATTGCTAGTTTTGTACATCTGTTTGTCCTTCATTATTAATTCAGGATATGCAAGAAGTAGTAAGAAACTTTGAAAATGGGTTCCAAAAACCCTGCCACCTGACATTGGTCAAGCATCCTGCCTGATAGCAAACCACTAGTACCAATGCTCGCTATGCTGGGGACCTGGGTTGGGGAATGGGGTCTGGTCACTCGGAGCTGACTTTGGAGAGAGGACCAAGAGGGTACACAAGCAAGGAGGGAGGAGTAAAGGGGGGCATATGGGGGAAGCAAGGAACCAAGAAAATGACATCAAGGAAGACATGAGGGGCTGGGGGAATGGCAAATGATAAGGTACAAGGGTACAAGGTCTGCACAGAAAGAAAAAGGTGAGAAAGCAAGGAGGGGAGCCCCAGTCAGTGGGGTGTGGGAAGTGGGCATAGAGGAGGAAAGAGAGTCGCACCCCTAGGGATACATGTAGAGGTAGAAAGGCAGGAGAAGGGTGGAGAGGAGGCCTTAAGAGAAAAATGAGAGGCAAAAACAAAGGAATGTTCTGGAGGAAGGGGAAAGGGGGACACCCCTTTAGAAAGGCACCAAGAGGAATGCAAACATAAGAAGAAAGGTGAGGTGGTGAACACACCCCTGGAAAGGACAAGGCCCACAGAAGGGAAGGCAGCAAGCCCAGGGCTTGAAGAGCCCATTGAAGCAGGGAAGGTGGAGGTCACCGGCTCACCAAGGGAATCAGTCAAAGCACAAGCAACAGAAGGACAAAGGGAGGGGACAGTTCTCGAGAAAGGTGGGGCAGGTGTGTGTGAAACAGGAGATGGCATGGTGGGGGGATATGGTGGGAGTAGCATGGGGGGCAGGACTCAGGGGATGTGGATAGACAGGGGGGAAATGAAAATAATGAAATAAAAAATATGCCAGGAGCTAGGAGTAGGATAAAAGAACAAATTAACAAACAGAGGGAGAAGGGGGGGCAGGGTCCTACTCATTGGGGACTCAGTAATAAAGGGAATATGATGGGGCACGGGAGACAGAAGCAGGGCAGTTTAGGTGGAGTGCCTGATAGGTATGATGGTACTAGAGGCAAGGCACAATATACTCTTATGGGGCAAACAGCAGGATGGGAAAACGCACCTGGTGTTCCACCTGGGCACCAATGATCTGGAGGGCAATAGCCTACTGGAGGTGCAGGCGAGATTCAGGGAGCTTGCTAGGTACTGTAGCAGTCTGGAGTTTCTTTCTTTAGTATGCTTTATTTGCTGCCTTACTGCTGGTCCTCAGCCTGGTCACAGACCCTTCTGCTCCCACTCCCACATTAGCCGCGACTCCCTGATACTACCGCTATCCGGTGGGGTGTGGCACTGGCCCACAGTGCCGCAAGCAACAGGATAGGTCAGGGAGCTGGCCTGGGAGTTGATCGAAGCAGAGGGCGGGCTTCATTAAGGTGGCTGGCAGCGTTTTTTTCTCCACGATGTATGGGGGCAGGGATGTGCAATGACAGACATCGTCCGCCCCACCCTTGAACATACTGGCGTCAGTGTACGTAGTACACCCAGCCTCCACTAAGTGTCCTTATAATGCCAAACACTCTACCATCCTTTCCCCTGGAGAAGGAGAGCAGTCATTCGACACTCGATCCTTCTCCCCCCGGCTGGCCCTCCGATGTCCTGGGTCCGTTCCTGAACCTGTGTCACAGGTTAGCACCCTGCCCCTACGCAAGCGGGTCAGATAGCAGTCTGGGGTTTCAATCTTTGGCTTTTTCAGAGGTGTTGCCTATGCCAAAAGTAAGTACTGCATGGAAGCAGAGGATTAAGGAGTTTAATCACTGGCTAGTGGGATTGTGCAGGCAGACGGGATATGGATTAATGGGGGACTGGGGTTCAACATGGGAGGATGAGAGCCTGTTTGCCCAAGACAGACTGCACCTGAACAGGGAGGAAGCAGCAGTGCTGAAAAGTAAATCAAGAGAGTTCATAGAGAGGACGTATAATTTAAACTAGATCTGGGGTGTGTGTTAGGAAACGATCCACATCAAAAGTCAGGGAAGACGGGGGAGCTACCAGCCCCCCCAGATAGTAATAATATGTTAGACAAAAGCTGGGCAAAGGGAAGGGAAGAAGGGGGGTAGTTTAGAAGGGATTAGCAGTTAATGCCAGGAGCTTGGGGAACAAAATGGTGGACTTGGAGGCCATCATGAGGGACGAAGAACTGGATATAGTTGCGATAAGCGAGACTTGGTGGAGAGAACATCACACCTGGGAGATGACTATCCTGGGCTACAGACTGTTTAGAAGGGACAGGGTGGGAAGGAAGGGGGGGGGAGTTGCTTTATACATCAAGGACAACATAAGAGTAACCGAGGGACAGGAGGAAGATGGGCAGACAGAGCTCCTGTGGGGAACACTGGACAGAAGGACTGGGGAATTATTGCAGCTGGGATTGGTATACAGACCTCATATGCAGGCGGAGGAAGGGGATAGGCAGCTGATATAGGCAGTCATGCGGATGGCCCACAAAGGGGAACTGCTCCTGGTGCGGGACCTAAACCTCCCAGATGTGGACTGGGACATTCCGGATGCAGTGTCAGCTAGGAGCAGGGGGATACTAGAGGCCTTGCAGGGTGTATTTTTACAGCCGCTGGTTAGGGAACCTACAGGAGGAAACAACCTGCTGGATGTGGTACTGACATATGGGGAGAGTGTGGAGGAGGTAGAGGTTGGAAACGGACTGGGCACCAGTGATCAGAGGACGTTAAGGTTCAGGGTAAGGTCAGAGAGGGAGGGCAACCGGACTAGCACAACAGTTATGAACTTCAGGAGCACAGACTTTAGCAGGATGAGAAGAATAGTGAGGGAAGCACACTCACCTCTGAGGCCGGGACACCAGAAGGCTGTGGGTTCTATCCTCACCCCAGGCACTTGGGTTAAATCCCAATACTGATACTGTAGTGCAGCATGAAGTGGGGTGCTACACTCCTGAGGTGCCATCTTTCAGATGAGACGTTAAACCGAGGTCCCATCTGCATGTTCTGGTGGTGGTTCAGGTGGATGTTAAAGAGCCCATGGTACTTCTCTAAAAGAGTAGAGGAATTTCCTCGGTGTCCTGGCCAAATTTCCCCCCATTCACTAAAATACCACCAACATCTTAATCTGGTTCAAGGCCAGTTGGCATTCATCTGTATCCCCCTCCCTCGTGTCGTACCTGAAAATAGGCAGAATTTGTCTAATGCACTTACCCGGTCAACAAAAACTAAATAAATGTAACCCCCCTACAAATGGGGGTTCCTAAAAGCTTTCCTGGAGCTTGCCTAAATGCTCCATGCCTGGCTGGTTTTCGGCGTCAGGCCGCTAAATGTGGGCGTTGAGAGTGCTTTTAAAGCCTCCAGTACTGCCTCCTTAGAGAGCTGCCTGCTCGCAGGTTTTTAGTGGTACAAATAGGGGGACTAGTGTTTCCCTGTTCGAATCCCGCCCTGGTCTGCTGTCTAATCGCTCCATTCTGCAGTCACTAGGAGTGCTGAAGGAGCCCATCTAAAATATGTAGTTGTTCCTTTGAGAACCTGTATAGCATTGGTAAAATTGTGGTTTGTTTAACTCTTTTCATTGCAGCTGGGACTGTGTGCTGTGTCCCTCCATATTGGACCCGGACATTCTAAAGGGTCCAATAGGAGTAGGGGGTACTTCAGAGGGAGTAACTGGCGACCAACCGAAAACAGGACCCCTTCAGGGAGTCGACTGACCAATGGAGACACAGCTTGTAATGCTGGGAAGTGGCATTATGTGCTATGGTGCTTTTTTGCACCACTGAGAGCAAAAGTAAGTGACTGGCATCTGAGGCCAGCCAATGGGATCGGGTGGTGCCCGAGCTAGAGAGCTGAACCACACTGCAAAGGAGCAGAGGTGTTGTGACTGTGAAGGAGAAGGGACCTCTGAGCTCCTGCGATGTTAAGTGTTCGCGCGGGATGCGCGTGAAAGGCCTGAGGCGGCCATTTTAATCGCCGGTGTTCCATGGACTAAATCCGCAGGCTAGAGGTCAGAGGAGGCTGTGTACAGGCACAGCTTCCTACCAGGCTCCACCTGAAGAGGACTGGAGAATCTGCTGAATCGCGCTCGGTCTGTCAGGAAAGTGGAAGCTGCAGTGAGACTCCCGATGGCTGTGAGTTCGATTGGGTTATAGGAGCAGCTGCCTGGTATGGTACCCCTATGTGGTTCTCCATATAAATGTGTGAGGAGGCCTTGGAAGCTCAGGCTCAGCCCTGCAAGTGGTGAAGGAGTGGCTCTCTGCTGGAGTTGTGAGTACTGAATCAGGGTAGCTCCCTGTGAAAGGTTACAATTAAAGGCAAGATCATTTGGTTGTATTGCTGACTGTATCAGTTGAGCTTTTGGGCTCCATCTGCTCTGCTCAGGAATTAAATGCTCGTGTGTGTCAGGGCCCCAACCAGCTGCATCAAGGAACTAGCCATTAGGGCTTGGGTACCCATAGACAGTAATTACTAGGTTAGACCTGTGCACAGAGCCCTAGGTAGTCAAACATATATTATAGTGGTAAGCCAATCACCCTGATTTTCCCCGATCCTTGTTGTCTCCCCTTGAATAAATCAGATTGCTTATTCTGCAAAAGTACATTGGCTGGTCTGTGTATTAATGGGGAAATATTGCACAGTAAAGGTGATGCAACTGTACCTTGCTTTTCAGGGGATCCCTGGAGTGAGCTGATTGGTTCGAGCCAGGGGGTGAGTGTATATGGTAAGGACACTGAAAGTGAACTGGGTGGGCCACTAGCGGAAAGAAGGGGGGGTTGCAGCAACCCAGAGGGCTGTGACCGAGTCAGTCTCGACTGTTCTGACCCCAGCATCTGGGTGGAGGCACCCTCCAATGGATCTGGGCCCCTCAACCTGTCGCAGCTAGGGCAGGCAGGGGTAGTAGCCCTTAGGATAGCGACCCTAGGGGTTACATAAAGAAAGAAATAAATGGAGGAACAGATAATATAGGAGAAGTGGAGCAGTTATGGCAAACTATTAAATGAGGGGTGCTGAAAGCTTCAGAAATGTACAAAAAGAAGGTAAGGAAGAACAGAGAAAAGAGGAGGTCACTTTGGTTTACAAGGGAGGTGGTGGGAGGGGTCGGGGGCACAGTAGCGGCTATAGCCACAAATGGTTACCAGGGCACAGCTGGGGCACAACAGATGGCAGCCAGGGCACTGATATATTGTTACTATGGGGGAAGCTCTGCACCATATGGGGCGCCAACTGGGCACAGCATTTTTTTTACCAGGGCACGTGCCCTGGCGGGCTCTGGTGTAGAGCCGCCACTGCGGGGGCAGGAGAAGGGCTTTTGGAAAATATAAGAGAACACAAAGGGAGGAGGACAGGGAGGCTTATAGGGAGAGGAGGAGACTAGCAGGGCAAAAGATAAGGAGGGCCAAAGCAGATACTGAGGAGAGAATAGCTAAGCAGGCCAAAAGGGAAGACAAAACTTTTTTTAGATGTGTGAAGGAAAGAAGGAAGGCAAGGCAGGGATTGCAAGACTGAGGGGGAGAGAGGGATACCACTGGAAGGGGACTGGGAAAAAGCAGAGGAACTTAATAAGTACTTTTGCTTGGTATTTACGGAGGAGGAGGAAGAGGGCAGGGGAGCTAGGATCAGGGTAAGCAGGACAGTAAGGACAAAAGGGTGGGCCCAAGCCAGTTCAGCGTAGGAAGAGTTAGGGAAGAAGTAGGCAGGTTGAATGGTGGACAAGCCAATGGGGCTAAATGGTTTGCACCTGAGGGTGATCCGGGAACTGAAGAAGGAGCTGGCTGCCTCACTGACGAGGCTATTCCACTTGTCTCTGGACTTGGTGAGGGTGCTGGGGGACTGGAAGAGGGCAGACGTGGTGCCGTTGCACAAGGAGGGGTAACAGAGAGGTGATGGAGAACTATCACATAGTCAGCCTCACCTCACTGGTGGGAAAGGTGATGGAGGTAATAAAAAAGGAGAGGGTGGTGAACTACCTGGAGGATAGTGGATTGCAGGGTGACAGGCAGCATAGCTTCACCAAAGGGAAGTCATGCCAGATGAACATAATTGAGTTCTTCGATTGGGTGACACATGTGGTTGATCAGAGACGGGTGGTGGACATAGCCTATCTGGACTTCAGCAAGGCCTTCGAGACTGTCCCTCACAGAAGGCTGGTAAGTAAGCTGGAAAGTATAGGGGTGGGTGGGAAAATAACCAGATGGGTGGAGAACTGGTTGGTGGGCAGAAGCTGGAGATGAGGGGAGCAGTGGAAGGAAGGATGAGTAAGGGGGGCAAGGGGTATAGTAGATGGGCCAATAGGGTCCTTTTCTGCCATCATGATTCTATAATTTTATTTCTAAATCAGTATTTTATCTCCTGTTATGGCCCATCCTGTCCCCTTCTGGATCGGCCATATCATCGGATTTTCTGGGACTTGACTGGTGCATTGACTGTCCTCTGCCACAGGATCTGGGAGGTGTCCCATCACCGCTGTGGGGCCTGCGAGGGACCAGGCTTCCATCCAGCCACATTTAACATTTTTTGGTCATATTCTTCCCAATAGTTCACAGCGCATACCATGATGCAGTGTGCGTACTCTGGCTGTGCAGAGATGACCCCTGGCATCCTGCAGGTTGGATTCCTTTCCCTTGCATGCCACTGTGTTGCCATCCAGATTCTGACAGGTTCCTAAACCTTGGTTCCTGGTGTGGCATCCACCTAGCAGGACACTCATACCCCCTAGCTGCTGGAAGAGAAGAGCTGCCATGCGGGACCCTAAATCCTCTCTCCCCCCCAGCCAGAACCCAAGCTACCTGCATCCATTCCTGAACCTGGGTTGCTGGTGTGGCAGACACCTAACAGGAAATGTGTACCCCTCTCTGGGATCCTCAATCCCCTCTCCCCTGGCCAGCACCCAAGCAACCCTCATCCATTCCCAAACCTGGGTTGCTGGTGTGGGCAGACGGTACCTCAGCCCGCTATGCCACTAGGATAGCATCAGTGAGGGAACAATAAGCTACCAAAGGATGGCTCTCCTCCCTCGAGATGGAGGGACTCTGCAGCCTGCTACTTGCCCTAGTGCACACAGGGTGGCAGTGGAGTGAGAGCAACTAGAAGGTGGAGAAGGCTGACTCCAGATGCTAGCACACATACGGGCCTTTGTGTCATTATTTGCCAGACCTTTGGGCAAGAAACCAGCAGCTGGAAGGGAAAAGCCCTGATACCCCAGCACACTGCAGTGGCAACCCCCCGCAGGCTATAGACCCCACAAAGACAATAAGTCCTGGGATATGATAGGATAATATGGGCAGACTAGCTGGCCCATCAGTCTTTTTCTGCCATCATCATCATCTATGTTTCTATGTTTCAAAAGTACACTTTACAACACTTCACCTGTGCCACTACTTCGAGATCCAACCCTATCCTAGCAACAGAAAAGGAAAGTTTCACTTTCATGTTTCTGTAAGGCTGGAGCCCTCACAGATGACCACAGGGCATGGGCTCCACCAACCTTATTTGGCACTTTAGATGTCATGGTGACTCTTGGGCTTTTTAGGTATCTTTGTGACAAGTGGGTGGTGGGGGGGAGTCATACTTGCTGGCAGAAAGAAAATAGTGCAGTGCTTTCACCCAGAGAAAGACTGTAGTGGGGAGAGGTTATCTAGCAGCACAGCCCACTGGGATTCTGTACCTCCCCACCTCCCCACTGTAGTCACCAAGCACTTGGACCCACTGGCTATATGCTTCCTGATAAATATGCACTTAGTTATAGACAAATGGCAGCAGACAGATGGATATAAACATTAAACATGGCTTCATTTATGTCCCAACACCCTTTAAGTAAGAAAGGGGTCAAAGGGTCGGCCAGGTGGCACAGAGGGCTAAGGCACTGTGATGCCCTGCCTTTCACCATGCTAGAGACCCGAGTTCATGAATGAGTTTGGGTTGCTGGGGGTCATGGGGGCAGGGCTGGGTGAGGATCAAGCAGCAGCCCAATAGTTCTTCTCTCTCAGACTGAGGTGGTGTGTTTCTCCGGCTTTTGGCTGCCACCAGCTGGTACTGCTGACATTTGGGAGATAGACTTAGGTCCAGGTGGGTGGAGGGAGCCACAACTCCAGTTCACATGCATGCCTGCATGCGCATGTGTCTTCCGTGCTGTGGCAAAACTGGGAAGTAAGGGGATAAAACAGAAATGTGATGGTGGGGGCTTAAAGAAGCCCTGCCACCTACCTCCGACCAGCACTGCTGACTGGGATGCCTGGTCTGACCTGGACTTGTGGGCTGGGGGATGACAGGCCCTCCCTCTCTGGCCCTGCCATGGGGGGGGCAATTCATGGGAGGGTTCACAGTCCAAGTAGGTGCCAGGGGCAGCAGACACCGGTTGGGAGGAGGTGAGACAGAGCTGAGCAGCTGTCTCAACTATCTATGGAGAAAAACATCTACGGGAAACAAAAGAAAGAGGTTAAAGGGCAAAATGAGGTAGCTGGCTGTAAAGGGATACTTCTCTGTTGCGCTAAGCAGGCCCAGATCAAAGAGTGGCTGCTCATCACATGCTCTGTGCAGATACTACCAAACTGAACACTTTCATGGGCCATCACTGAAAATGCCCATCCAGTCACAGCCCCCAGATACAACTCACCCTGACACCACAATGGGCAACAGCTAGGTCTCTTTCTCCTGTACTGAACACAACCTGCTCTCTCACTGGCACCAGCGCTTTTACCTTTACTAACTGACAGCCCCCATGCAGTTTAGTGGGCACTCAGATGTAAAATCGATGTGGGCCTGCTGGTGTCACACTCAGTTGGCTGGTGTTGGTGCCCTTTGAATGAAATAACGGTAATGCTTAGTGATCACAGTTAAACCCCAAACACAAAGCCACAGGATTGCAAAAAAGCTGTTTCTACAGTACATGTGCCCTCAGTCCCTAAAATTCAGGTGGCATCCGGCCTAGGTGTTGAGAGGAAGATCTATGCCAGTCAGGGTCTACAGATCTTCCATTCTTTTTTTTTCAAATTAAAGTTTATTGATTTTTCACAATAATAAGAACAGGACCAGAAAAACAATGCATAGTAGACATGATATGGACAAAATCAGGGATCTGTCCTCTACCGTCCCCCCACCCTGCCTCCCCATTAAACCCCCCCTTCTACTTATTCAACACAGATATTCACCTGGAGTCTACTCAAACAATGGAATGATATATCTAGGGGTAGGAACTTCAAAGGGAGTACAATGTGTGCAGGGGATCCCATATTTTTACATATTTCTCAGGCTTATTATTAAGACTCACTATTGTTTTTTCTGTCCTGAGATTTGCAAGGAGTTCATTAAGCTACTCTGAATATGAGATATTGTCACTGTCCTTCCAGCGATGTAGAACTAATTTCTTAACGGACATGGAGATAAGGGCCATGTGGTATCTCCTGATTGATATAGGAATCTCCATATATTCCCTTAGTAGGCAGATTTCTGGGGTAAATAGGTCATGCAAACCCAATAAGGGGTCAATATTTTGCTGAATAGTAATCCAAAGTGGAGTAATTTTAGAACAATTCCAGAAGATGGGATACAGAGATCCTTCTTCTTTCTTACATCTAGTACAAATAGGAGATGGGAGAAGACCAAATTTGAATAGTTTCTGTGGAGAATAGTATAAGTTATGTAATATATGGAATTGGGTAAGGCGTAGTCAGTCCTGGGTAATGTTTTTATGGCAATTATGCCATAATGCAGTCCAATCTAATTCTCTAGTGGGAAAAAAGGTCGCCCAGTAGTCCGATGCAGTGAAACAAATGGGGTAAGCCCAGTTATATAATATTTTATAGCAACTAGACACTGTTTGTTGGAGGCCAGACTCAGGGTTTATTACACTGTGAAAGGATGGCTTATCCTGTAAAGGAGGAGTTATTCCAAAGACCTTCAGAATGAGATGTTTTAGTTGGAAAATCTTAAAACTATAATTTGTGGGCAGATTGTAGGTGCTTAAAATCTCCGCAGAGGAAAGCCAGGAGTTTTCTTCTGAGATAAATGAGAGAAGACGTGAATAAATCATATGAGGTAACCAGTTAGCTACGAGTATTTTATTGTCTATCTTTAAGTTTGGTTTTCCCATATGGGCTGTGCTGGATCCTGAGTGTGGTTATATTTAAGGAAGCTACATAATTGTGAGTGATTTTTAACAGATATAGCGATGGGGGTCAGTATTAGATTTGCGGGCAGGACCCCGACCTTAACGTGGAGAAGTGTAGCAGGGTTAAGACCACTGCCATGAATAAGAGATAGTTCAATTTTAAGCCATCGGGGAGAGGAAAGATCTACCATTCTGCCTGAATAAACTTTGGTAGGGTGAGTCAGTGCCAGACAAGAGATGGTGGGTGCTGAAAGGGTGGACCGGGCAGTGACTTAGTATACTGGGAATCCAGGCATGAGGGGAAGTACCAGTAGACTACCAGGGAGGCTGTCAGTACATCAGGGATTAGGCAAGGGGGGACTCCACTAGACTATCAGGGAAGTTGTCAAGTACATCGGAGACAGAGGCAAATGGGGCTAGAGTGTAGCCAGCACCAGTGCTACCAGTGGGGCAGGGTGTCTTGTACCACTGTATGCATCAGTAAGAGCAGGGTTTTGGAAGCATTAAATAACGCTACCTCAACACCTTTTAGTGCTTTCAAATACCACTAATTATACCACTGTGCCCTGGATGCAAGGTTGCTGTCTCATTTACAGTACATGGATATAGGTGTGTATTGTACTATCTACTGTATGCTACACTATGGGGCCATTAAATCTGGCTTCCACCCTGTTTGGATGTGCTATTAGTGCCACACTAACCTACTGAATATGGGGCCTGTAGCGTTCAAAGATGTTATGAAAGTATAGCTTTAACAGGATGTCATGACAGTACATCTTTAAGAGTTAAGCAGGGCCGGTTCCATAACACTAAGTGATGGGGCATCGATCTGACATGCTGGCAATCTGGGTTTGCACCCCAAGCCCAGCTGTCAGGAGTGGAGGCCGGTAAGAAGGGAGTCAGAGCATCCCTTGAATGCTTCCCTCCCAGGGGGTGGGTCACTGTGTCCCGACTAGAGCGGCTCCTTATGGTGGCCTAGCGGAGGTGTTTTTGGTGATATGGGTGACCACACCCTGCCGAATGCCCCCATTCCAAGATGCTGCTGCAGATGTGCACAAGTGGGAGGTGGGTGGGGCCCCAGGAGATAGAAAATTATTGCCTCAGCCAACTGGATGATGGCTGCAACATCCCACCATGCTACAGTCCCTAGAGGCGTACAGTGAAGCCCACCAGGATGAAGCGCAGTGTCACAGTTTTCCTACTTGACAAAAGGGATTAACTCCCATTGAAATTACATTGTTTCCTGCAGTAACTCTACTGCAGAATTCTGCAGAGTTGGGTTTCATCCTGGTGGGCTTCACTGTACCCTCTCCTGTCCTCCATGCCTGCCGTTTCAAAGGGGTCAGAGCCTGTTACTCCTCTCCCCATGCACTGCCCCTTGGGGGAGGGGGACTCCCTGGTATTGATAAACTGGAACCCTTCAGATGCAAGGATAATGTGGGAATCAGATGGTAGGAGCTGGCAATGGAAGGGTGAGACTGGTGGGCAGCAGGGACAGTGAAAAGCCTTAAAGAGTGGCAGGCTGAGGGGCAAGGTTAGGCAAACAAAAAGTGTTAAGCAGAGGGATGTAGTGCCCTTGAGCCAATTGCAAGAGAGACCATTGTACAGTGCAACCAGAATTTGTGAGTGCTGAAGTGAAGAGATAAAATAAGTGCAGCTTGATTTGTTCCTCAGCTGTTATAACAATGTAAAACAAGGTACTTGAATAATCTCGAGAATAGGATTCTAGTTTCTACAAAGCAGAACTGCTGCCAGCAACAGTAAGGAAGGCAGAGCCACATCAGTTACCACCACCCCATCATCTGATGTTGTCCCCTCTGATGTTCACTCCTTTCACCATCTCTAACTACATTTCCCATTCCCACTGATAGCCCTTACCAGTTGGCGAGTCCTAGCTAGGTCTCTTTCCTTCTTCAGAGTTCTCATAGATTTTCCTAGCCCCAGCCTTGCCCCCTGCTTGTTTAAATGCCCCAAACTGTATGCCTTAGACCCAATTAGTTTGTCCCCTTCCTAGTAGAATGAAGACACTCTGGTTTAAATAGGCCTTTAGTCCTTTAAAAACACCCCAGTCTTCCAGTACATGAAACCCCTCTGTTAGGCACACCACTTCCTCAAGCAATTGTTATAATGGTTATCTAACAGTCATTTATTTCATTTATTTTTGTCTTTGGTGACCGGGTAGGTGCATTGATCCAGAGGACCATTTTCAGTCATGACCCAGACCACAAGGTGGCAAAAAATAGGTACAGGTACAAACAGTCAGTTACAAGATACAGTACGTGCACGCTCAAACAGCTGGCGGTGAGGGTGGAGAGAGAGAACAGTGGTAATTCCCTATTCATAAAGGTGGCAGCAAAATCCTTGTCTCCAATTATAGACCAATAAGTCTAACATCAATACCATGTAAAATACTGGAAACCCTTATAAAAAGATAGAATAAATCAATATATTGACAAAGATCCATTGTTTGATCAGAATACGCATGCTTTTAAAAAGGGGAATTCCTGTGCAACAAATCTGGTAACTTTTTACAATCGTGTCAGCAAAATGAGGGATAATGGTGTCCCTTTTGATGTACTTCTGTTTGACCTGAGTAAGGCTTTTGATCGAGTTCCGCATTGGGCAATACATCAAAAATTGAAAAAGTATAAAATAAATAACTTTATCATTAGGTGGATAGATGACTGGCTTTCTGATCGATCCCAAGTAGTTTCAGTTCAGGGCCACCTGTCTATTGGGGGTCAGGTGACAAGTGTAGTGCCACAGGGGTCTGTGATTGGACCCTTGATATTTCAGATTTTTATGGCAGATTTAGATGATAACATCAGTAGCATTATAGATACATAGATACATAGACAGTGTCGGCAGATAAGGGCCTACGGCCCACCCAGTCTGCCCATTTGAGCTTGTGAGTTTACTTTATGTTCTCCTAGAAGTCTGTTGCCCCTTAACATTATTATGAAATATGCTGATGACACAAAAATTTGTGGCCCTTGTAAAAACACTGATCAAATTCAGATTCTACAAAATTATATAAATGCAATAAGCGCAAAGGTAAAGAAATGGGGGATGCAACTTAACATTCAGAAATGTAATGTTTTCCATATAGGTATTCCATATTATGTTTATTGTTTGGATGGGGTACTGATTGAAACTAAAGTCACCAAAAAGATCTTGGGATACTTGTCGACAACAAATTAAATTTTAAAGCACAAAAAACATCTGTCATTGCTAAAGCAAACAATGTAATAGTAGCAAGCAAAAGAAGTATTAAGAGCAGAAAAGCTGAAGTGTTCTAGCCATTATATCTTTCATATGTGAGACCTATCTTGGATTATGGATCTCAGATATGGTCTTCATATAAAATAACAGAAATTAATAAATTGGCAAAAATACAAAGAAGATATACCAAATCAATAACCATGTTGAACTGATACTCGTACAAGGAAAGATTAGATAGATTGGGGCTGCATAGCCTGGAGGTTAGAAGGCAGAGAGGTGATTTCTTGTTCTTTTTTGATATACTAAATAATCCCTTATTAATATTTGACCTAGAAATTGAATTTAAGAACGACCTGTTAAACACTAGAGGACATCCATTACAGATTAAGAATGAGAGATTTAAAACTATAGACAGAAAATATTTTTACACCCTACAAACAATTTCGCTTTGGAATAGATTACCTATTAAAGTTATTTCAAGTATCATAAAGGAAAATTTCAAAAAAAATCTTGATGATTATATTTCTACAAGTGATACCCTTAATTATTATAATTTGTCCAAATAGGAACTATTATGGGCTATGCCTTTTTTTGCTCCTGTCAAACTAAGTGAACTTAGTAATGCAATGACAATGTGAAGACAGGGTAGACAGGTAATGCTATATCGGTCTGTATGTAAGCATAGCCAAAATACAGACGGTGCAAGACACAAGCAGTAATGGTATACAGGTACATGGTCCAAATTCAAGTACAAATGAGAAACAAAGTTGCAGTAATAAAAATTCAAATAGGAAAACAATCAAAGTTCATAACATCAAAGCGGCAAGACAGAAGGAAGGGGCAGCTTAGGAGTGGGGGCAGGAAGGAGAGAGGTGGGAAAAGGGGCAGGCAAGTGGGAGCAGGAGGTGGAATATAAGCACTGTAGGGCATCAGGTGAAAGTCTGAGTGCTATTAGAGCATAGTCGAGTTGTAGACCCTAGCGTTGCTGTACAGAACAGTGACATTTTGTAGCAGTGAGAAGCCAGGTCATCAGGTTATGTTTAAAAGCTAAGTGAGAGGGGGATGTTTGAGCAGATGGGGGAGCTTGTTCCATAGGGAGGGTGCTGTGACTGAGAAAGCTCATATTCCCATGGTGGTAGAAACACAGGGTACTTCTAGTGGGGGTACTGAGGATGGCCAGAGATCCTACAGACCACTCTACCTGCTGAGGGGTGAGTAAGGGGACATATGTTGGTTCCTGAGGAAGTTGTCCACCAGATAGCCCATCGCATAGTCAAAGCAACCTTGTAGGGTGAGCCACCCAAGTGACTGGTACAGTGAGCAGTGGTGGGAGCAGTAAGGGGCTTGAAGGATGAATCGACAGAGTTATATGTCGAGTTTAGCATTTATCTACTGCAAGCTATGTTGGGGTTTGTTGATTCAAACTAGGGGTTTTGTGTCACTTTTGCAGCAATTTTTCCACAATCTGTTTCAGAATCACCTACACTTTGAAACTCAGTTGTGAGTCCTTTTTCTATATGTTTATTAGAATTGGGGACTATTATTGAAAACAATATATTTGGTTCAGCAATAATGATGTTTATCAGACCCTATTTTCAAAAGGTTAAGGTAGCTCAGGAGCATGAGGCAGTCTGCCTTTGGTGCTTCTGCCCTTCTTGCACTAGCACAGCAAACACAAATATTCTGGCTTTCAACTCCATGTCTACTGGTGTTGTGGGGGAAGGTACATCTGGCTTATTGTTTGGCAGTGGCAAATTTGAATGATAACTTCTCCTATTTCATCTGCTAAATGAGATCTTTCTCATGATAAAGAACCTCTGGGCCTACCTGCAAAGACTCCTAAACCTCAGATGTGTCCCTCAGGACAATGGGGCTCACAGTATGCATGTACAAATGCGACTGAACATAATAAGGATGCTCTTCCAACTGGACTGCTGTTTCAAGCTATAGATCCTTGGCTATTTCCTACAGGAATGAGGCTTCAAGCTACTTGTCTGAAGCCCAGTGTGAAGAAAGTTATGACTCACCTTATGCTTTGGGCAGGGCCTATAGGGTCCACCATGAAAAAAGTTATGTCTGATCTCTTGCTCCACACAGGGCATGCAATGCCCTGTACGGTGAATGTTATGACTGATGTTCTGCTTTGGGTAGGGCCTAGGACCCAGCAGGCTTTGTGCAGGGCCTGCAGGCACAGCGGGAAGAAAGTTATGACTGATCTTCTGCTTCACATTGGGCCAGAAGGGCCCTATTCATGGAAAGTTTTGACTGAGCAGCTGCTTCCCAAAGGCCCTGCATAATATTTTGACTGATTACATGCTTTCTGCAAGGGTCTGGAGTGAAGAAAGTTATGGCTGATTTCATCCTGCAGGCCCTACATGAAGCAGCAGAATTGCAGAGCACAGCTCCAGGCCTGTACTTTGAAGCAACAGACCTGTGGAACATGGCCTGTCCAATACTAACATACTAAAATGCCAGCAGAATAGGCCTAATGGTCTTTCGTGTCTGCTCATTTGGTCAGCCCCCACCCTGGGTGCTAACCTTGCTGTCCCCCTCGCCTTCTCTGGCTTCTCCCTTCCCAGTTCCGGATATTCTTGCTGCATTGGATTTTGCTTCCAGAACCCTTCCCCTGTATCTGTCCCACCCCATCTTGAACCCCTCCACTGTCTCTGCCTCCACCAGCCCCCTAGGCAGTGCATTCCATGGCTCCACCACCCTCTCAGTGAAGTAGCACCTCCTCCTTTCTCCCCTGAATCTTCCCCCCTCCAGCTTCCACCCATGCCCTCTAGTGGCCCCCTCCCTCCTTCAAGCACCCTGACTGTTTCCTCCCCTATTTACCCTCTTCATGTACCTGAAGACCTCTATCATGTCCCCTGGTCCTTCTCTCTTCCAATGTGTACATATTTAGCTCTTGAGCCTCTCCTCATAGGTCCTGTCCCCAAGCCCCAAATCATTTTGGTTGCCCTCCTCTGAACCCTCTCCAGGAGGTTAATGTCCCTCTTTAAGTGTGGCTTCCAACTACTGCACGCAGTACTCAAGTGTGCCTCACAAGCAGTTATACAGAGGAGTATCACTTCCTCCTTCTGGAGGTGATCCCCCTAGCGATGCATCCCAGCATCCTGTTGGCCTTGGCTGCTGCCCTCCTACAAGTTTCAGAGTTGTTCATCTTGACATCCACCACCACCCCAGGTCCCTCTCAGCCATCAAACTTGTAGCATTTCCCCACCAGGGTGTACACTTGGCCTGGGTTTCTGGCCCCAGGTGGAGTACCTTGCATTTCCCTGCATTGAACCTCAGCTTCCACTTTCTAGACCATCTTTCCAGAGCCTCAGGTCCCCCTGTGGGGCCACCCTCCCTTCCTCCCCATCCACCACTGCCCCCAGTTTGAGTCATCCGCAGAGAGACTCATCTCACTCCTGATTCCTGTCCTTATGTCAGAGATGTAGGCGTTGAACAGAAGGGGCCCAAGGACTGATCCTGTGGGACCCACTAATGACCCTCCTTGGGGATGAGACTATCCCGCCAACTATGACCCTCTGGGTCCGGTCCTGGAGCCAATTGCCTACCCATCTGATCATCTGGTTCCCCACCCCCATTTCTCCCAGCTTATCCAACAGACCCACGTGAGGAACAGAGTCAAATGCCTTGCTGAAGTCTAGAAAGAGGACGTCCACTGGTCTACCCAGGTCCAAGGCACTAGTCACCCAGTCATAGAACTCCACCAGGTTTGTCTGACACGATTTCCCCGGGATGAATCCATGCTGTCTATCGTCCAGGCACCCTGACTTATCCAGGTCCCCCCCAGCCTCTCCTTGACAATGCCCTCCATCACCTTGACCACCACCAATGTCAGGCTGACAGGTCTGTAGTTCCCTGCCACCTCCCTTGATCCCCCTTGTGGATGAGCACTATGTCATCACCTTCCAGTCTTGGGGCACCCACCCTGTCCTCAGAGAGATGGTGAAAAGCTCCGCCAGGGGTTTTGCCAGGACATCCATAAAGTTCCTTCAGCACTCTGGGATGTAATTTATCCGACCCTGGTGCTTTCTCCGTCTTAAAGGGGGCTGAGGGCTTCCCTCACTCTCTCTGCTGTGATTTCCACTTCCGGTACCTCTTCTCCTGCTAGCCCTCCCCCACCTGCCAGTGATGCCTCCCCATCTCCCCAGACCCGCCGATCAGTAGGGTCTCCCCCCCTCCTCAGTATCTCTGTCTCCTCCCATGTATGATGCTGCACCCCCATTTTCCTTGGTGAAAACTGAGGTGAAGTACTCATTTAGTACCTCAGCCTGCTCCCCCGGGTCTTGTGCCCATCTCTCCCCTGATTTAATCCTGCTAATCTGCCCCTTCACCCTTCATTTTTCCCCAATGTATCTAAAGAACCCCTTGTTCCCTCTCCTAATTTCCCTGGCCAGGTTCTGCTCCTTCCTTGCCTTAGCCGCCCTCACCACTCTAGTGGCCTTCTAGCCATCAGCTCGTACTCCCCTCGATCCCTTTCACTCCTTGAGCACTTGGAATTGCTTATAGGCTGCCTTCTTTCCCACAACACCTCCTGGACCTCCCTGGTCCACCAGCAGGGTTTTTGGGCCCTACCGCATTTTCGTCTTACTCTTGCACAGGTGCTGGTAGCATCCTGCACCCCTCTCCTGATGGTTTCCCACCTACTATCAGCGTTCATGTCTGACCCAGTCCCATCCAAATGCTCCTTAAGGATCCTTCCCATTTCCTTAAAATCCACCCCCCTGAAGTTGGTTACTTCCGTCTTTGTGCAGCCTTCTACCCCTCCTAGGTCCAGGCAGAACCAGACCGTGGCATGGTCACTCCCTGCCAATGGGTCCCTTACCTCCAGGCCCCCAATCTGGTCACTGTCTGCCAGGACCACATCCAGTACCCGCGCCTCCCTGGGCGGTTCCCTCACCTGCTGAGTTAAGAACGCATCTTGAAAGACATCCAACAATAGCCTGAAGCAACAAACCAACAGGGCATGGCTGCAAACCTGTAGCTTGACAGTGAGTCATGTTTCTAGGGGCTGGTGGGAGGGATGGGCGTTAGGGTTCGAAAAGCCACAAAGACACATTTCCCTGCTTTTGTGGCTTTTATATATAATATGTTATGTAAGTCCCTTGCTGTGTTTTAAGTACCTAGCCCCACAACACACACACACACACACACACACACAAAACCTCTACCCAACTGCACTGGTGGGCACTATGCTGCCTCATTGGCACCAGTTATTAACAATCATTAGTTCTTAAGAATACCCAAGATGCTTTACAGGATACCCTGACATTGGAATGGTGAAAAATGTTGTTGTGGTTGGCCTGCGTTGGTGCACCTATGAATTAAAGAGCAGTTTCTTAGTATGCCCCCTCCCAAACATATAACAAACCTTACCTGGCTCCCAAGTGTGCTCCCAAAAACCATTAATTTATTTTGACCAGGTCTGAGCAATCTAATGTATGGAAGTTCAAGTTCAAGTTTATTGCAGGAAAACCATTGAGCAAGCTCATTCACAAGGAGGTCCTGTGACATAAACACTTAAAGTACAAACACAGATAGGTAATAACAGTATATACATGAAATGCACGTTACATGATACAGGCTGGATATACATACAAGGGTACCACATAGGGTGACCCGGTGGTAAACATTGATATGAGACAGGAAGCGACTTACAGGTTGCATACTGATAAATGAAACATGATGACTGGTGTGTGCAATACATATACAGTATTTTGGCAGCTAGAACAAACAGTCTACAACTGATATGGGGGAGGAGTGATTTGATAGAGTAACAGTGGGCGTAAGCAAAGATAAAGCCAGGAGTAGAAGGAAGGGAAAGCAGTTAATATGACAAATCAATTGTACCTTACCAGTGGATAAATATGGCACACATGGGAAGGAAGAGACTTAATGACAGTTACAGGTGTCTTTTATTTGGCTGAACTTAGCGATTTATAAGTTTATTGAAACTGTGCTAGTTAGTTTCAGTACAGTTTGTAATTGGTTCCAAATGGAGGGAAGGGCATATGCAATATGACGTTTACCAAAGGAAGTCCTTGGTATGTCAAGCATAATAAAGTCAGATTTTCTTAGCAGTATGCACTATGTGAGATACTAATAAGGAAGAGAAATAGCTTGGCAATTTCTGCAGGATCAGTTTAAGAGTCCATAGCCCAGCATGGAGCAGGCATCTAGTAGTAAGGATGTCAAACCAACAGCTGCATATAAGTCACAGTGGTGCGAACAGTAGGGAGTTGGTAATGAACCTGCATGGTGATAAAGGATGTCCAGTTTACTTAGATTTGCAAGAGTGGTGGAGGAATAGATTACATCGCCATAGTCAGTGAGGGGAGAAAAGTGGCCTGTACAAGCTTGTTTCAGTTTCAAGGGGAAAAGGGCCTATTTCTGTAGAAGAAACCTAACCTTGCTTTTAACCTTCTAGAGACATCTTCGACGTGATCACTGAAAGATAATTTATTGTCAATCCAGATACCTAGATATTTAAATTTGGTTACAACTTCCAGAGGCTCGTTTAGCGTGGTGACAATGAAGTCTTGGGCAAGCGTATTGGGGGGGCCTGAGACAGCACTGCGGGAGAATATCATCGCTTTAGTCTTCTTAGCATTGAGCAGAAGCTTTGCCTTTATTAGATTATGCTCAAGTTGTGCGAAGTCCACTTGAAGCACTCCCTTGACTTCAGATAAGATGAGCCAGAAGTATACAACACAGTATCATCTGCAAAAAAGTGCAGATTGGATGTAGATATGTTAGCATCTAAGTCATTAATGTACAGAGAAAACAAGATAGGGCCTAAGATGGATCCTTGGGGAACTCCTCTTGCAACTGGCAAGGCAGCAGAAAAAAAGCCTTCCGCCTTTACTTTTTGGAATCTTCCAGTTAGGTAGCTAGAGAACCACTGGGTGGTATGGTATGTGGCACCCAACTTTGCAAGGCAATTGACTAATAGTTTGTGATCAACAGTATCAAAAGCTTTGCTGAGGTCCAAAAGACTCATCGGAGTTACCTTCTTAGCATCTATAGCAGAGATCAATCATTGGTTACTTTTGCTAGTGCAGTGATTGTGCTATGGTTAGCCCGGAAGCCAGATTGAGCTAGGTTAATGAGAGATAAGGTTTCCAAGTGAGATTTTAGCTGAATATGGATCAGTTTTTCGAGAACTTTAGAAAGGATAGGCAATATGGAGATAGGCCTATAGTTGTTTACATCGCATGCGTCACCAGATTTAAATAGAGGGAGGATATGTGCTGATTTCCAGCAGGATGGCACAGTAGCAGATGTAATGGAAAGATTGAAGATGTGGAGAATTGGGGCAGTGAGATGGGCGTAGCCTGACCTTAGGAAAAAGGGTTCTAAGCCATCGTCCCCTGTGCTTTTTTTGGTGTCTAAGTTAAGAAGAGAATCTTCTACTTCTTTATAAGTTATCTCGCGCATGATTAGAAGGGCTGGGTGCAGGACTAGATGTGGCGGGAGGGTATGCTGGCTCATGGCAGCACCAGCATAAGGTGACGAGTCAAAAGCTAATCCAGCTGTGGCAAAGTGGGAGTTAAGTTCCTCCAGGATTAGGGACTTGTTTTCCACAATCTTGCCACTTGCAACTATCTTTGTTGGGACAGAGGGGGCCATGGGCCATCCTTCTATAGCTTTGATAGTCTTCCATATTTTATAAGGGTTACCTTTAGCTTGTTCGAGAGTAGAAATATAATAGTTAGCTTTAGCAGAGCGAAGTTTTTTCACACAGTTATTCCTGGCTGTTCTAAAGGCCTGCCAATCCGAAGATTCTTTGGAATGTCTAGCTTTAGCCCACAGCTTATCTCGAGCTCTGGGCTAAAGTTCTTCACGGAGAGGGTGGTGGATGCCTGGAACAGCCTTCCAGCAGAGGTGGTGGG
Source organism: Neoceratodus forsteri (assembly GCA_016271365.2). Lineage (NCBI taxonomy): Eukaryota > Metazoa > Chordata > Ceratodontiformes > Ceratodontidae > Neoceratodus > Neoceratodus forsteri. The sequence goes on from CM028134.1 coordinate 31,614,381, forward strand.
GGCAAAAACTGTAGCAGGATTCAAGAAAGCATGGGACAGGCACAAAGGAACCTTAGTGATGAAACAAGGCGGGGATAAGCTGGCGATCAGGCAGGGTCTGTGGTGATATAGTAAGTAGGGAAAAATGGGTAGACTAGGTGGACCAAGCATGTCCTTATTTGCTGTCAAATTCTATATTTCTAATTGATCATAATTTTAACTGTGCAGCTAATTGGCAAAATGCCACAACTTCCCTATTACAAAACATGGCCCCGTGCTGGCACGTTTCATGATGTCAGTAAATGGGGATCGCAGGGCACACACCATAGACTTCAACAGGGACTTTTTTATACGTTAGAGTTGTTGATTATAACAAATCATGGCCATTGCTCAACTAAAAAAGTCTTTGTTAGTTGAGCAATGGCCTTGATTTGTCATAATCGCAACTTTAAAGTACAAAAAAGTGAAGTTAAAAACATCCCCACTGTACTCCGTAGAGTGTGCCCCTGTGCTCTCCATTTACTGACATCATGAAAAGTGCTAATGCAGGGGCATGTCTTGCAATAGGGAAGTTGCAGCATTTTGCTGATTGGCTGTACGGATACAATTACGATCTATTAGATTGTTCAGACTTGGCCGAAATAAAAACCTGGCCAAAATAAATTAAAAGTTTTATGGGAATCCACTTGGGGCCAGGTAAGGTTTGTGTTATATGTTTGTGTAACCCCTAGGTGGTGCTATCCCAAGGGCTACTACCCCCTGCCTGTTTGACTACAGACAGGTTGTGGGGCCTAGGTCCTATGGCAGGTGCCTCCACCCAGAGGTCAGGGTTTGTAGTGGTTAGACTAGCTTGGTCTCAGCCATCTGGGACACTGAGACCCCCTTTTATTCCCTCTAGTGGCTCACTCTGTACACCGGAGTTACAGCCCCAATACCCCACGTATACACACAGTTCACTCATATAGATACCACTTACTTTCGAGACTGATTCTGCAGCACGTCTCTGAGGACCCCCTGTAAAGTAAGGTTAAACAACATACACAGCAAAACACAATACTGTTTCCATAAGTACCAACACCACAGACAGTATATAGTATAACAACAACAAATCTGATTTATTTAGGGGACAGTAGCACGGGAGGGGGAATTCAGGTTAATAAGTGGCATTAAATCACAGTACTGTGCACACATACAGGGTCTAAAAAGTCACACTCTGGGTACCCAGGTTGGGGGAGGGCTAGCCAGGTCCATTGTCCGGGGTTGGATGGCAGGTGCAGATGGATAGGGCCCTGTAGAAAAAAATATATGCACAACACCTAATTGTAATCCAGAGCTGGAGAGCTCAGTCCAAAAAGCAGTGAAACAGCAAGAATTGGATGATACAGTTGTGATTGAAAAACAAGCTGCAGGGGAATACCCTGATTTGTACTCACAACACCCAAGCTGAGGATCAGATGGAAAATGTCCTTCTGGATTGCCAGAAGAGCAGGGCATGAGGACAAGGTTCTTGTGACTGGACCCCACTGCAGTTGATAGCAAACGGATGTAGTCCGAATTTAAGCTGGGGTTTACTTCCAGCTTTAGCACACAATTCACTGTACAGGGGATTTGAAATAGCTATTCCACACAAGCACTACACACATTTATATGTAAAAGGAAAGAACTATACCAGGCAGGCTGCTCCTCGATCCCGACCGCAATTATTGCAAGATACCTGGGAGAACACACAGCAGCTTCAGTTCCTGACAGACTGAGCGCAATTCAGCAATTTCTCCAGTCTTCTACAGGGTGAGCCTGGTTTCTACTCTTCAGATCTCCTTCTTCCTCCTCACAAGTCAGATTCAGTCTGATCTGGCACTTGCAATGGCTGCAGGCCAAACCTCAGGGCCTCAAACGTGCTTCCCGCATGAAGACTATACACCGCAGAAGCACACAGCCCCTTCTCCCTTCCCTACCACAACTGATCTGATCTTTCCAGTCACAGAGCAGGGTATTTCCTTTAGCTCCACACTATTCTGTTGGCTGATTCAGCTGTCACTCACAATAAGACTCCCTCTTTTGGTAGAAAAAGGTGCCAAGGTTAAAACTACATTTCCCAGAGTCACTGCCCATACAATCCCCTTGTGGCTGGCTCAAATTAAGAGTCCAAGTTCTGATTCGTCCACAGGCTCCATTTTAGGGCTCCCTTAACCCAATTGGCCCAGCACAGCAGTTTAGGTCCAGAATAGAGGGGTAACACACACAGAGTCCCAGCTGCAATAAAGGCAGGTTAAACAAACTACAATTTTGCTAATGCCTTAAATGATTACAGTCAAATAGTTACAGCTTTCAGATGGGCTCCCTTTGCAACTTCAGCGATGGCAGAAACGGAGCGAGTAGCCAGCAGCTTGGGTGGGATTCGAGCATTAAATACACAGTCCCCCCATACAAACTAATTAAGTCTACAAGCAGACAGCTCTTAAAGAGACAGTACGTGGAGGCTCAAATAGCACTCACTTGGAACCACATTTAAACAGCTCAGACGTCGAACACCGCCCAGACTTGGAGCATTCAGCTAAGCTCCTGGAAGACTTTTGGGAACCCCCATTTGCAGGGGGGTTACATTTGGAGGTGGTTGTAAGGTAAAAATCTGCTTCTTAAATGCTGAGTAGATGAGCACACAAACCCAAAGTGAAACAGTGCTTGCTATTTATAAATGTATATATTTATTTACTTATTAACATTTCAGAATTACACCTTGAGCTAACAGTTCATTTACAAAGGTTCCTCGTCAAAAGTTGATAGGGGAGACAGCAAATAATATATACAGGAGGGGGTTGGGAGACAGTAGCAGCTTACAAGCAGTGTTTGTTAAACTTTAGGCAGTAAAATGTGCAGATACATTCACTTTGCACGGCGCAGCATGCAAATACATTCAGTAGACAAGAGTATGTAAGGATTATCCAGAGATATAACTGGTTGAGTCTCGACAGTTGTGGCTTTCTAGAATTGTCATGCAACTTTAGATAGTACAATGCCTGAACATGTTCACTTTGAGAAGCACAATATGCTGGTACATTCACAGGTGATAGACAGATAAGATAGTACAGAGCAGGATACTACTACATACAGGTTAACACAGAACAGAAGATATTGCTGGTGCAGTCACTACTGGGAAGAAGAAGTAGAAGAGGGGAGGAGAGTATCCGTGGGGGACAATTAACAGAGGCTAAAGCACTCCAGCCCTGCAAGAGGCGGGCAGCGATGGGCCATGAAGAGTGGGGGATAATATGTCATGATTTGTGAGGACACTAGGTGGTGGTTAGGTCCGGAAACTGCAGTGTTCTGGTGGTACGATGGGTTTCAGAAGTTCTGCTTTGAAGTGGCCAAGGCATGGGAGGCTTGTGATGGCATAGGGAAGATCATTTAGCCAGGTAAAAGTCTCACCTGCCCAGAGGTGCTTTCCTGAAAGGCACCACCAGGGCATGTTTTGATACACTCCTCGTGGCATGCTGGGATGGGACAGGCTGGAATAGTGCCTGTATGGAGGGGGGGTACTAGCCCTAGTAGAGCCTTCTTCCCCAGCAGGCAGGTCTGGAGTTTCATTTGGTCATGGAGAGGAAGCCATTTGGTCCTAGAGTAGAGACTGCATTTATGCATGACACAGTCGGCACTGAGCACAAATCTGCATGCGTTGTTGAGAGTTGTCTGGACTCAGTGAAGGGTAGATTCCAAAGCCGTGCCATAAACCACATTACCTTAGTCTAGGACTGGTAGGATTGTACCACTGACAGCCATTAGTCTAGCCTCTGGTGTAAGGCAGAACTGATGTCTATATAGGGTCCCTATCTTCCTGTTGGTAGCAGAGGTAGTACTGCCAGTGTGTTCCTCGAATGATAGGGACTCATCAATTGTGATCCCTAGTTATCTGAAGGAGGTCACCTGCTCTAGGGTGGTGTCGGAACTGTTTGCTGTTGTGAAGGGTGTTGTCACTTTCCTCTTTTGATGCCCTGCAAAGAGCATCATCTTTGTTTTTTTGCTGTTGAGCACTAGCAGATTATTTTTAAACCAGTCCTGTAGTTGGTTGAAGTTGTTCTGCAGGTTTGTGGTGGGTGCTGTCTGGCAGGCGTCGCGGGAGAATAGTAGTGTCATCAGCATACAGCAGGACTTTGGATGATGGGCAAGCATCTGGGAGGTTGTTCACAAAGAGACTAAACAGAAGCAGGCCCAGGATAGAGCCCTTTGGAACCCCTACTGTGATCTCTCTGGTCTCAGGGGTAACTCCGTTGCTTTTAACTTGCTGTGAGTGCCCAGTCAGATAGCTCCTGAACCAGTGAACTGTGTTGGGAGAGAGCCCTAGAAACCTAACCTGTGGAGCAGGAGCTGATGATCCACCAAGTTAAATGTCTTGGTTAGGTCAACAAAGATTGCACCTACCAGATGACCTTGGTCGAGTGCATCATGGACGAAGTTTGTGAATTCAATTAGGGCAGTGTTGGTGCTATGCATCTTGCAGAAGCTGTGCTGCTGGGGGCATCGAAGGTCATATTTATACAGATGGTCTGTGAGTTGGTCGGCAGCGATTCTTTCCAGTGTTTTGGAGAGCGGGGACAGGATTGAAATGGGTCTGTAAGTGGATACTAGTGACTGGTCACCTCCTTTTAGCACAGGGGTGGCCATTGCATTTTTCCACATTGAGGGGAATTTGGAGAGACAGAGTGACAGGTTGAAGAGCTTAGTGATGGGTTTAATTACCTCCATGAGTGTGATGGAGATTAGCTTCATGTCAGTCCCATCACCCAATCCTTGTTCTGCCCAAGACTCTCACTAAATATTTACTAGTTTCCTTGGTAGTTACCTACCTAAAGTAAAAGTTTGGGAAGTGCCCAGTGCTTGAATAGCTGTGTGAGTGGACTTCAGGTGGTTCGGCTTGGGAATTGATGAACGCTCTATCTGGGAGAACTGCACTGTAGTCCGTGAATGCCCTATAAAAAATGTTGGCCATGATATCATCCTCAAGGATGACTTCATCACTGTGGCATAGCATTGTGGAGGGTGTCTTGTCATTGGTCCCTTGCAGGTTCTTAATTAAGGCCCAGAATTTCTTCCCATCACTCAGTGTTGTGATTGTTGGTTCTTGTGATACTAACCTTGGCTTGCCAGAGTGCCCAAGTGCACTTGTTGTGGGTGGCTTTGTGGTTTTGGATGTCCACAGTTGACCCTGTGTCTCTGGCCTGGTCCCAGAGGTTATCCCGTTGCTGCATCATGTTGAGTAGGTGGGGATAACTCAGTCCATTCTCCTATTCTTTATCATCTTTTTGCAGTATGGAGTGAACTTGTCTGCTGTCATGCTGAAGTGTGTGATGAAGAGCACAAAGTGGTGTCAACATTGGACATGAGTCCAAGAAGCTCCAGTCAATTCCTGCAAGGTAGTTCTTGAAATCTTTCATTACTCTGTTTCTGATTACCCTGTTTCACACCAGTCCAGGGGGGAGCTTAATCTATTTTGCTGACCACCCACATTGGATAGGTAACTGGTCACTCACTGCACCCAGTAGCACCTTGACCTCAGTCAGCCTTTCACGGTCTGTTGTTAACAGACAATCAATTAATGTGCCTGTGCCCATGCAATTGTTCATTCTGGTGCAGCTCTTGACCAACTGGGTTAGGTAGAGCCCAGCAATCATGTCTCTGTGTACAGTACTTGAGCTGGCAGTCCAACTGGAATTGAAGTCCCCATTGTGATAGTTTCTTTGTTCTGGCTGGCCTGCTTGTGTAGGATCCATGACGCCGCATCGACAATTTCTTGTTGACGTGACGGTTACCCCGACATCACTACATTGACCGCAACTGCGGTTAGGATGGTGCCGGCATGCTAAATCTTTTTGATTTGTGGGACGCTGCGCCCCCCTGCATCCTCCTCTTTAAGATTCTCTACTCTGAGATGGAGCTGAGTCAGGGATGGGGTGCAAGACCTTAGGGAAGGGTTCTGGAGTCCCAGGCGGACTTTACAGCGACATGGCAATGTTGTCGGTATCGACCACGTCACTGTAAAGTTGCCACTGTAGTGACAGTATACCATTTGTAGCAGCTAGCAAAGACTTCTAACCCTGTCTGCTGCTGCCCTGCCGGGATGTAAACTGCCATAAGGACCAGGCATTTCTGCCCCCTGCCCAAGCAAGATTTTGACCGCTAGGCATTCACAGTCATTAGTGGCATTAGACAGTGGGACTCTGTGACGTTGCAAGTGGTTATGAGTGTACATTAAATAGCCACCCCCTTTTTTTGATGGTACAGTCCTGCCTGTGTATGTTGTACCCAGGGATGGAGACTACCGAGTCAGCTTGCCCCAATTCAAGCAGTTACTGGTGTCCAGTGGCACCCACTCTCACACCATGCCCCATTTCAAGAATCACTGGCATTTAGTAGCAACCCCCTCCAACACCCAGCCCTGAAGGTATCAAGCCCTGGTGTCCAGTGCAGCCACTCTCAGCCTACCAAAAGCCAGTTGGCCTGGTGTCCTGTCATATCCACTCCCTCACGCATCTTCAAAAGACACAATCCCTGGTGTCCTGTGGTACCCTACGCCCTCACCCATCCCAACAAATAAATTTGCACCTCCTAATGGTGACCAGCTGAAACCCTTCACACACATCTTCAAGTGGTTGCCATCTGAATAAATCATGTGATTTATGTAATAAAACCACACGGCATATATTTTATACATCCTTGGTTGGGATATTTATTGCAAACTGGTATTTATGAAATACATGCACAGAAAGCAGTTAAAAAGCTGAGAACATTCCACAGGGAGCTGCTCCTGCTGTAGTTTAGACTGCAGTTACAGCTCGGAAGATTAAGGGTTGCTTTGACATTAATGAACTGGAATACAGAGATTGCTTGAATGATAATGCCTGTGCCAAAAGACATATAACCATTTGTGAAAGTGTATTATCTGCAATGTTTATTTTTTCCTTTGTAACCTTGTCTCTATATTTCAAAAGGATTAGAACGCTTGGATCCTACTACAAAGGAGCTGTGTTGTTTATTTAACTTGATGTCATTAATATATTAGTATAGTCGGGCTGCTTCAGTAACAGGATGTTCCATTAATCTGTGGAGATTTCCCTTACACTGTCTCAAATACTGTCTCAGGGCAGTGGCTTGAAGACAGTATCAAAGGTCACATCATTTAGCATATTTGCGCTGTACAGCCTTGATGAAATGAAGGTCTTTTTCTGCCTGTAAATTTCCATACTGCTATGTTTCCATCTTAACACTCGTGTGTTAGCTACCTTTGAAAGTCCAGATCTGGTATTCTGAGATGGTAGGTAGCTAAACTATTATCATTAGAGACCAAAGTTGGACCAGCAGTGCTGGGACAGTGTGCTGTCCTCTGGGGTTAGAAAACCAGGCTTGTGTTGGAGACCTAACTGCCGTCATGGGCAGCTCAAGGATTAAGAAGTACTGCAGAGGGAAGGCACTTACTGCCCCAATTCAGCAGCACCTCCTGGAATGGACGGAGGGCAGGCTTGGACGTCAAAGAAGACCAAGTGACATTTGCCTCCAGTGCTGTAGATTAATGAGACCAAGGACTGTCCTGAAGAAGAAGAAGCAAAATGGGATGCTATAGGGTGGAAAAGTCCTGGGAAATTGTGTGCCAAGATGGTGACACCTGACTCAAGAGGTTCTGGGGACATAGATAACCTTAAGAGTGAAGCTCAAGAGGTTTCTATGTCCCCAGAACCTCGAGATGGAATTTTAGCCGAGTAATTCACCGTAACCTATTTTTTATTTTTTGTAATATATGGATGCGAGAAGGTGGTGAGGTCTTACCTGTTGTGGTGTTGTATAGGCTGAGGCGTGGTTTGAATGAGGAATCAGGAAGCTGTTTGAAGAGGTCATCAGGAAAGTGCAGGAAACAGTTTGTTGTAAGAGTAACAGCTAAAGGCAATTTTTTTTTTTTTTTAAGGTATTTTAATTTTCTTGGTCAGAGATGAACTGTATCCTGTTTTCAGTAAATGTTTGTGGCTTTGATGGAGATATTATTGTTACTGATGGAAAGTTTTGTAGTGCTCATTTCCTGCAGAGCAGTTTTTTAAATTCTTCGTGATAACTGCTGAAGAAGCCAACTCGCGGTGAGCACGAGGCGGCAGGGTGTGATTGCGCTTTTCTGCAGGAGTGATAATACTATTATTCTAAAGTCTGAACGATGGTATTATTAGGAGTGAATTATAGGGAATTAATTATTGAGAGTGAAGCGTGCTATTATGGGGAAATGGTATCCATTACAAGGATTTTTTTTGCACTGTTTTCAATAGTATTATTTTCATGATCCATATATTACAACTCATTTCCAGATGTATCCTGGGGGTGGAGGGGTATGTAAGATAGTACAAAAGGAGAAAAAAATTTACAGCATTACAAAAATAATAGTCATAAACAGCAACACAGTACATCAAAGGAGCATAATCATAATCATAAGCATTGTGAGGAAAACAGTACACCAGGTACATGCAGTAGATAAAATTGAGTTTAGGTAGGCAAGGGGAAATTATTCCTACAGACATAGCAGGGGGAGGGAAAAGCAAAATGGCCAATGCAATATGAGAAGTGAGGAAGGAGATCAAAGAGACAGGGGTCATGGACATGCTCATGCACAAATACCTTAAAGTATAAATATCTCAATGTTCATAAGTAAGCTTCCACATCCAAGTTATAGTCTACAATTGGTGCTAAATCACTTCTTCCAATAGCCCAGTACGAAGACCCGAACCATCTCCTGCTTAACCCGACACAAAATAGGCACACAGGGCAGAAGGAGCTACTATTTATTTTATTTATTTAGTGATTTGGAAAAGACCTTTGAGCAGAAGTTCTTTTACAAAGGTCCCACGTCATAGATTACAAAACAAAGTACAATAGGAGAAAGCAAAGGTACATCACAATGAATGATACAGCTTGGATTCAGAACTTACAGAATAACTCAAAACATAGGTACAAGTTAAATAACAAGAAAAACACTTTATGAGGGTGGGGGGGAATAAGCAGCCACAAAGTGCCTTGTCAGTAGTTCAGAGAGATGGGGATAGCCGGCAGTGGGGTGAAGAAAGGAGGTACGAGAGAGAGGTATGTACTGTGGTACAAGAGAGAGGTATGTATTGCGGTGGAGGTGAAGGGTGGGGGAAGAAGGGCGATAAGGTATAGGGAGAAATGATGGGGTGAGGGGAGGCTGAGCGGAGCTGACATGCTAGAACATTGTTTTATACTGAGGCAGGCTTGAAGTGTGGTTATTCATCGTGTTCTATTATATAAATAATACAAATACAAATACATATTTGTGTTTTCTAAATCTTTTTTAAGTATAAAAAGGGAACCATATATGGTTGAATAACTCCAATTTATGAGTCAGTATATGACTAATCTATTTGCTGTTATCAACATTGCCCATGAATTCAATCCAGTCTCTGAGTGTTGGAACCTGGGAATTTCTGCAGCTGTTTTTTTGTTGAAAACATATGACTTTTTCCCCCAGCAGTCAGTGTGTCTGTATTACTGCTATTGACTGCCACACTTGACAGAGTGATGATTTTTTTTTAACAAGTCGACTGACTGTTGTAAGATTTTGCTGTAGCTACTGGCTTGCTGCTTCATGAAACCTGTATTACTGGTTCATTCTGGTAAAAAATATATGTAAACCCATTTTCTACAGATTCTTTTTTTTTATCTTTGTATTTATCTTTTTCACTTTCCTGCCCTGACTCCTATCCACAGGATCCCCTATGCACTTGAATGACCTGGATGGGGGATATTGCTCCCTACTCAGACTTGCCATGCTGAACACTTAATACTCCCAGTTTACCCCCCCGGGTGGGGAGAAGGCTCCCCTCAAACCCCCTCTAACCTTACTATGAGGCATCATCTTTTTTGGAGCTCCCCGCAGCCGCATAACCGTCAGTGCTGGGGCCCATCTCCACGACTCATGGCAGGCATTTTCCTCCTGTTTAGGTCCCTTCCCTCAGACATCGGCATGCAGAGGGGGTCAAGGCGACGAGATCAGGTAGAGGCACGTTCTGTCTTCTGACCCTGGCTGACATTTGTCCCTCCCACATCTACTGCTGCTCCCCGACTGCTCCTCTAGGTACTCAGTCCTTCTCCCCCTGGCCGGCTCTCCAGTAGCCCGGGCTCACTACAGAACCCAGGTCACTGGTGTCACAAGCGGTAGCCCTACCCCTGCACTGGTGGGCCAGCTCCATTTTTCCACAGATTTGATAGATTGTCTTTGTAAGGAAATCTTTGGCTGTGTGTATGAACTGTAGTTGCTAGCATTTTTGCTATACCAGTAGTACTCACTCTGTAGCTGTTGATTACCTGCAGAAAATTAGAGATGTGTGAAGTTGGCAAACTTTGCATCATGAATTTATTCGAAAAGTCTACCAACTTTGTGAAGTGCCAACTTTGTGATGTTTTCATCAGGCCAAGTGGAACTTTTTCATGTGAAGTCATGCAGCTGTCAGTCTATGATGACTTCACCTGAAAAAGGGACACTTTGTCATGAAAACTCATTGCTAAGTGCAAAGTTTTGGCAAAGTGTGCACTTCGCAAAGTGACTCATGATGGCAATTTTCTCCACTTCACAGGCAAAGTAAAACTTCACAGACTCTCTACACAAAAAAAATATTTAGTTTTTCAAGATTTTATTTTCTCTTAACTCCGGCAGTCTGTAGTGCTCCTCAAATGGCACAATGTGGAGTCATGTGATGCCACCAAGCTAGCTGCAGCATGGTTTTACAGCTCCATCCCACACAGTGCTTAAATTGTATTTTTCTCCCCTTCAAGGTTTTTTCCACATTGTGATCCTGACTGCAGTATAATCCAAATGGCTGCTAAAACAGATCTGGATAAGACTGGTGCCCTGGCTAAAAAGAAATACAAGCTGTCTGCATCTCCTCCTGCTGCTGATGAGGCACTGGGGCCTAGTTCAGACACAGACACATCGAGCGTGAGTCAGACTTCAGCTTAGTGGCCAGAGAACTGGGTGAAATAAAAACATTTATGGGAGGTATTAGAAGTTATTTAAACCATATAACAGTGCAACTCACCATGGTCCATGTTTCAGTGGAAGCCTTGGGACACTGGATGGAACACGCAAGTCCAGGATCAGTCAGGTGGAGGACTGGGCTCAGCCTACAGAGCAAAGACTGGAATTGGCAGAATGGGAGATCCAATCACTTTGGGATAAAATAGATTATCCAGAGTTCTGGCACTGAAGGAGCAACATTCGATTGTTTGGGTTACCAGAATGTTCTGAAGGCACAGATATGATTGCCTACTTACAGTTTAATGTTCTGATTTGGATACAGTGGAACTCAGGAATGGTGGTTGAGATAGAGCTGGCCCACTGGGTCCCTACTGGGCCTCCCCTGTCTAACAAGACTGCTGCCAGTAGTATTTAAATTGTTCTGTTAACCCAACTGAGAATGAATATTTAGAGATGCACAGGCCAGGAAGGATATTTGTTATAATGGAGCCCAGCTCACTTTCCACCAAGATTTTCCCAAGAGAGTAATAGACTGGCAAAATACTTTTGGCCAAGCTTGCGATCTTGCCAAGGAACAAGGACTTAAGTGTTTCATGCTACCACTGTCCACGTTAAAAATAATAGATAACAATAAAACTGAATGGCTACCTCCCTGTCCGAAGCTCTATGATATCTTCAGGAACAAAACAAGGCAATGCAGGAGGGAAATTCTAGAGACTCATGGAGAGAGCAGACCATCCTCCAGCCACAACACCTGAAGGAGAAGTCACTATGGTCCTTCTCATACACGGAGGGAGCAATCAACTGAGACCCAACTGCATCGGACCTTCCCAGAGATGAAGATTCCATGGATAGAGTGGAAGACAGGGGCTGAAGGCTATTTGCTCCCCTTATCTAAGGAACAGCTCAAATGGGTAATGGGAGGTGAAGGGAGGGTCACTTTACCTAGAGGCTGAAGTTTTTTATTACATTTTGTAAATGCCAATGTATGGAACACTGCAAGTCGCATTTTGTAATAGGTCTGACATTGCTCCAGTTTGCACTTTCTGGAGAAATTTTTTCTTTTAAGCTATCCAATTTTCCTTTTACAGAGTGGATTTATCATACTTGACCAGACTTATGATGGATGCATATACTGTGTGTGCAAAGGGAGGGGGGCAATCAATTTTGGCGCTGTAAGCTTCGAGGGCAGGGTTGTATTTTGGTTGCCTGTTCAGTATTGCAGGTAGAGTTTTGTTCAATTATATCTAACAATTTCGGTACGGGGTCATGGATTGATTGAGGAAGGGAAGGGTCACTATACTAGAGGGCTACGGGTAGTGGGATGTTGTTTTCTGGGTATGGGGTGTTTTCCTACATTTTAATATATTTCTTATATATTTCTTGCATTAAAAGCTGACTTTATTTGCCGAGTCAGCATTTCCAATCCTATCCTATTTGTCTATACTCTGGGATGTTGGTATGGGGCTATTTACTGATGAAAGGAGGGGGCACAGCAACTGAGTTTTACATTTCATGTGAAGTCGTTTTCTAGGTATGGGGCGCTCTGTCTAGCTATAACATTTTTTTATCTGCATTAATGGCTGAATATGTATATTATTTTGTTACTTTGGGAAACAGGGTTGAGACAATTGGGTTATATTTAAAGCAGATTTGCAGTGGGAAATCAAATTACTGATGGATTGAAGTGGAGGACCTGTTTGAGGTTCTTAAGGTTAACAGACGTGGGATGGAGGGCATGACCCGGAGAACACCTGAGTGAGTTTATAAACATGTACGAACATTACTTGTTTATATTTTTCATTGTACATAGTTTGGGGCAGTTTGGGGTGGGTGGTTTCTATTTTCTTATGTTTGTATCTGTCCGCTGATTTGTGGTTTATTGGCTGGGGATCTATGTCTGCTGGAGAGGCGAGGGGCATGGGGGTGATGTCTTTCGGGTAGTAAGTCATGGCCATGCTGTTATTTAAAGTATTTCCTGGAATGTGCAGGGTATGAATGGGCCAATCAAATATAAGCATGTGCTTATGCATATTAGGAAGCTGGGTGGACAACTAGTTTGTTTTTTTTTACAGGAGACCCACTTACTTTCCAAAGAGGTGGAATGTCTCTGCCCAAGCTGGAAAGGGCAAATATACCTGGCTTCTTGCACATCTAAAAGAAGGAGGTAATGATATTAATTGCTCCAGGGCTAAACTGGGTCACTTAACAGGTAGCAAAGGACCCTCAAGGGTAGTGGCTCTTGCTCACAGGAACTGTAGATGGTCGGCCATATACCATAGTTTTGGTATATGGCCCTAATTCTGATGGGGCTTTGTTTTTTTATAAGCTTTTGAAAGTGTTAGATGATAAAGCAGAAGGGGCTATGACAGTTGGGTGGGGGCATAAATGAAGTCATGGACCCAGTTTGTGATCACAGTGGTAATGTAGCAAGACTGACCACACCGGGTTTCAGAGTTTTATCGCAATTATGGGAGGACCATTGGTTGTGTGACATGTGGCATCTCTGTAATCTGGATGTTAGAGATTATACATTTTACTCCATGGTGCATCAAATGTATAGCTGCATAGATTCACGTTTTGTTTCTCAAGTTTTTTTATTTTATTTTATTTTATTGAGATACTAGGATTACATCAACCTTTGAACCAGAAGTTCTTTTACAAAGGCTTCGTGTTAGACAGAAAGTGTACAAACAAACACATATTGGTTACAGAGTGTGGGGTTACATATCCACATGTGGTTACAAACTAAAGCTCCTGGTTACACATGGGGTTAGCAGGAGAGGACACTAAAAACAGACATATGAGGTGAGGTGAGGTAGCCATCAGGAGATAGTCATGTTAAGTGCTGAAATTTAGAGAGGAGCAGAGAGGGTATTGGGGGGGGTGCATCAGTGTAAAGTGGAGCCGAGGGGCACTGAAGGGGGGGAGAACAGGATGAGGGGAGGCGATCGAATGAATGTAGAGCAAACGGCCTAGTTGCAATCACATTTCCTGAGATCCAGGAGGTGGGTGCTCAGTTTGGATTTAAAAGGGCCCAGCTTAGTCTCACTGGTGATGTCAGGGGGAAGATCATTGTATCAAGTAGCTGCTTTAAAGCTGAAGGACCTTTGGGCCTGAGAGATCCAGCAAAAAGGGACTAAGAAAGTCAATCTTGAAGTCCAATGGGTGCAACGAGGTGTGGGTGCCACAGAGAGCAGCATTTCAGTGGTAAGAGGAGTTATACCTAGTCTGATCTTATGTGCCAGGAGACAGGTTTGGTAATTGAATCTCCCTTTGAGATTTAGCCAGTTTGTGCATTCATAGAGGTCAGAGGTATGGGTTCATTTGCCAGCACCAGACACCAGATGGCAGGATTTATTTAGGGTGACTGTTAATCTTTTTAGGGTGGTATCAGTGGCAGCCCCATAGATGACAAGGCCATAGTCTGTAACCAAGAGGATCGAGCTGGCAACTGCCAGTCTCAGAGCCTCAGGTGTCAGACAGTGGCGATTTCTATACAGAATCCCAATCCTAGAATGTATCACCCTGGTAACTTGACTGACATGCAGGTTGTAAGAAAGAGCGGAGTCGAGTGTAATGCCAAGATATTTGAATTCCACTACTTGCACTAGGGTTACCGGGGGTAGATATCCGCCATTTTCAGCTAGTGTAGAACGCAGCAGCCAGGCTTTTGACTGGTACCTCAAGGACCAGTCATATAATGCCTGTCCTCAGTGAACTGCACTGGCTGCCAATTCAATGGCGGATTACCTTCAAGGTTGGTCTTCTGACCTATAAGGCCCTACACGATCAGGGACCTAGTTACCTGTAAGATCTTCTTCATCCCTACTGTCCTTCCCGTCGGCTCCGATCCACCGATGAGGGATTGCTAGAGATTCCCAGGGTTCGTTTAAAGACATCAGAGGCAAGATTATTTAGTTTTATGGCGCCAACCCTGTGGAATTCTTTACCTCATCAGGTGAGAGAATGCCTGACTGTCCAAAGTTTTAAGTCAGCCCTAAAGACTTATTTGTTTAATCTGGCATATCCAGACTTTTAAAATATATGTATGGATTGATTTTAGGAATTTGTTTTAATTTTGTATATTGGTCTATTGTAAAAGTGCCTTGGTTTTGGAAAGGCTCTTCTTAAAAATAAAGTATTCATTCATTCATTCAGAACCAAAGTGGTTTCCTTCTTCTTTTGCTCTTGCTTTTCTCCATAACACAATGGGATGTTGCTTCAAGTATTGCATCCTTAATGCTTGCCCACTTTGCTTGTACCCCCTGATCTTTATTTATTCTTGCCAGGGCTGCTTAACTCTGTTGGCCATCATATCAAAGTCAGCTCCTCTGAAGTCCCATATTTTTGCCTTGGAATGGGATGGTTTAGTTCCAGTGACCAAATTGAACCACACCATGTGATGGTCACTGGCCTCCAGGTGACCTACTGCCTGGAAATCTGTGATCCTTTCCCCATTAGTCAGTACTAGATGCAGGATAGCCCTGTCTCTTGTGGGTTGTTATATCAGTTGTTTGAGGCCCTCCCCCTGCAGGGAATCCACTATGCGTCTAGTTCTGGCGGACGTTCCTGCTGGTATTGACCAATCTGTATCTGGCATGTTGAAGTCTCCCATTATCAGAACCTCCCCTTTAGCTGTCATGTTTTGTATATCTTCTAACAGTAATGTGTCTATGTCCTCCCCCTGGTCTGGAGGCCTGTAGACAACCCCAATTTGTATACAGTAGCTGTCCCATTTCCCATTTCCAGGGTGACCCACTGTTCTTCTAGCTCCTTATGTGTATTCTGAATTTCTTTAGCTTTGATATTTTCATTGACATAAAGGGCCACTCCTCCTCCTCCCTTTTTTGCACCTCAGTCTCTTCTGAATAGTACATAGCCAGGTACTGAAGTCTCCCAAGTGTGGCTACTGGTGAACCATGTCTCGCTAATGGCTACTATGTCCAGTTTAGCCTCTGTCATTGTTGCTTCCAGGTCTGGGATCTTGTTTCCCAGACTGCAGGCATTTGTGTACATGGTGAATGCATGGGACAGACATAAGGCAGTCCTAGTGGGGGGTAGGAGGAAGTAAGCTGTTGGTTAACTAGGATCTGCAGCTTATCTGTCAGGTAGGAAAATAGGCAGACTAGGTGGGCCAAGCGGTCCTTATCTGCCATCAAATTCTATGTTTCTATGTTCCATTGACCAGATTTCAGTGCGTTAGTTGTTGGTGAGGTCCGGCCTTTCCCTTGCGCGTCGTACGGGGAGCCAGAACTTTTTCTTTACCTGGTGATGCAAATGAACTACAAACATGCTGAACTCCTGTTTGATCACTAGCTGAGGGGGAAGGAGTGTTATTCCCCTTCAGTGTATCAGTTGCTGCACCCCTTTCCCCATTTGCTAGTTTAAATGTTCTGCAAAGACATCAAACTTCTGCCCAAATGCACTGACTCACTCCTTAGTCAGATGCAGTCCATCAAATTTAAAGAACTTTCACTCCCAAAACTGTTGCCAGTTACCTACAAATTTGTGCCCTTTTTCCTGTCACCAGCCTTTGAGCCACATGTTTAACTCCCCTATCTCCCCTTCTCTGACCTTCCGTCCATCTGCCCCCCTCTCCCAGACTGGCAGGATCTCAGAGAAGGAGATTCTGGAGGAAATGGATGTTAGTTTGTCTCCCAGCCTGGTCAGGTGTTCCTTGGTCTCCACAACTGACCGGCTGGTGAGATCATTAGTCCCTATGTATACCAGAACATCTATGTTTTCTCCTGCTTCCTGCACGATTTTAGCAATGCAGTCAGTGTCTCTCCATTCATATGTACCTGGGAGACATTTGACCATTACTCCTGGCCAGAGGTTAAGTATCAACTCCCCGAATCATGGAGTCTCCTATGATCAGGAGTGTTTTGGATTTCCTTTTTTTGCTTTTTTTTTTGTTTTGGTTACTGTTTTGGGCAAGTTCTGTAGTGCTAGCTCCTGTGCTGCAGTGTCCTCTGCCTCTTTGTTTGATTTCGGAAATAGAGGCAGATACCTGTTTTTAGTTTTTATATGATTTGTGGAGGTGATACATTGGTGAGCATTGAGTGGTGGGGCTCCCGATTTTCTCCTCCTAACCACCTGCCAACCTCCTGGACCAATTACCGTCTGCTGTAGAGGTGCTTCAATTGAATGTTTGAGAAATGGCGGGTGGTTCTCATAATATATTTCCTCCTGAATATGCGATTTGAGGTGGGCAATCACTGTCCATGCTGCCCAGAGCTTAGCCCTTAGATCTCCAATGGTCCAGCACGTAGGACAGCATCCTAAATCCTGTATAACTGCCCTTTTGAAAAGTGTCCTGCAGTACCTGCAGTTAATAATATCCTTTCAATCTGAATTGTTGAGTTTATAACCTGATTCGAGTAATTAGAAGGAAAATGAAAGTAAATTATTTTTTTTTTCATTTGTTTTGTTTGTTTGTTTTTGTATAACTTTTTATAACAAGTTCATTTACTTGTGCCCCTGTAAATGAGGTCACTGTGTGGATACCCCCCGATCCCCCCTTTCCTGCTTTGCTGCAGGAAATGTCACAACTGTGCTACTTTATAAAAGGAGTGTAGCATGGGGTGATTGGGGATGGAGGCGGATGTGTGGGCCATTGCTCTGCCAAAAAAGAAGAATCATGGATGAAAGAAACAAGGAGGCAAGAGCAGAAACCATCAACCAACAACAAATGCAGTAGCCCTGAAAGCTTAGCCTAATGATAGATAAAACTGTAAAACCTGTAAGCACCACCTGTAACAATTTCACAGAAGATATACCCTGCAAAAAACACTTTGCTACAGAGAAAAATAAAGCAGTAACAGAACATATACCTTGCAAAAACAATTTGAATCAGAGAGTACAGCAGTAATCTGTAAGCACAAAACAGTAACAAACCTGTATGCACACCCTGTAATAATGCAGCAGAAAGTATACCCTGCAACAGCAATTTGAATCAGAGAACAATAAAGCAGTAAAATGTAAGCAAAAAACAATAACAAAATCTGTGAGCACAAAGGAAAATAGTAACACACAGTAAATCTGCCTAGCCAAAAGAAGCCTTAGTCCTTTTCCTTGCTCTGATAATGTTGTTCCTTGCTCTGTCCTTACAAGCAAACCTAGAAGAAAAGAGCTTAGGTGAAGCTAGGTGCCTTTGCCAGCAAACCTAGTCTTCCACCAAGAGACCAAGTGCTACAGAGAAGGTAATGTAAAAAATTGGGAATGAGGGCACATTAGGGGGCAGAGGTCAGTGAGGGGGAGAGTGCAAGTGCCACAGAGGGGCAAATGTACTTGGAGGAGGGTGGTACGTTGGGGTGTCAGAGATGTGGTAGAACAGGGATATGGCAGGACGGCATGTCATGTATATGGAGAATGGTGATATTTTGTGGTGAGCTATTGGGAAGGGAAGGAATAGAGCAAATGGCACACAACAGTTAATATTAAGTACCGGGAGTGGTGAGACATTTGAGGTGGATGGGAGAGTAAGTGCTGCAGAGCAGCTAATTTATATGGACAATGCCGGCCTTTTGGGGGAGAAAATATCTGGGAGGAAATAGAAATAAAAGTGCCACAGAGTGGCTAATGTGAATGACAGTGAATTGCAGCATTCTGGGGGCATTCCTTACTGCCCTGTATGACAGCTCCGTTCAGCCGATGAGGGATTGCTAGAGGTTCTGAGGGTTTCATTGAAGTCTTCTGGTTCCAGGGCTTTTGTGTTTGTGGCCCCAACCCTCTGGAATTCTCTGCCTCATTGGCTTAGGGAATGCACCACCATGGAATCCTTTAAGCGGGATTTTAAGACACTTTCGTGGAGTAAGGCTTTTATGAATTGATGTTGCTGAGATTATTGTTTTTATATGTGTATTCTTTGATTTTATCATTCATTTGTACAGCGCCTTGGTGCATGAAAGGCGCTTGATAAATAAAGTTTTATTATTATTATTATTATTATAGATGGGGGAGGGGGAACAAGCTAATGTATAGGGAAAATGTTGGCATGTTGTGGGGAGTAGAGAGCAAGGGGAGATGGATATAGAGCAAGTTACACAAACCAGCTAATCTGAATTATGGTGAATGGCAGCAGTTTGGAGGGCAGATATTGAGGAGGGGGAGAGGACAAGTGCCACAGAGTGGTAAAGGTATGTGGAGAATGGTGACATGTTGGAGGAGGTCATAGATGGGGTAGAACAGGAATAGTTCCGGATAGCATGTCATGTATATGGGAAATAGAGATATATTGGGAGGAAGGGAGAGAGATCAGAGAAGGAAGGAATAGAGAGCAAATGGCACACAGGTAATATAAAGTATTGGGAGTAGTGAGATATTTGAGGGTGGGAGAGAGAGTAAGTACCTCAGAGCAGCTAATGTATATAGGGAATGGCAGCTATTTGGGGGGAGCAGAGATCAGTGAGGGGTGGGATACAGATCAAGAGGGAAACAGCAGATAATGTGACCTAGCGGGAATAGGGGGACATTGTGGAGGGCAAATATCATAGAGTGGGAGAGGAGAGAGCAAGCGGCGAACAGCAGGTAATAACTGCATAACCGAATACTCGAATAAAGTCAAATATCAAACTACTTAGGCTGTATTTGACCAATGCTGAACAAATGCATAATTTATGTATTTGCACTCCCCTAAGGTTAACAGTTACGGTGGGGATGTTGCTGAATTAAGGTGCCATTGCTTCCTGATAGCCCCCCTGTAGCATGGCCCTGCTTCACACAAAGGGTAGTTAACATGTGTACTAGCCTGCCTGCTGAGGCTGTAGAAGCTAGCTCTTTATAAGGTAAAGCAAGCCTAGATGGACTTCTGTGGGAGAATAGCATTGGGGTTCCACAGCATGAGCAGGGGTAGCATTCTGGCTGATAACCTTGGATATAAACTTGTATTCAAATTGTGTATGGTCCCTGACATGTAGCAAGAGAAGCACACAAGACAGACCTTAAGTTCTTTTCATTATCACAATACTGTACTATGTTGCTATGCTATGCTTCTATATTAACCTAGAAAACTACCACAAGAGAAAGAGAGGTGAAAAAAAGAAATTACTGTGGTGCCAAATTCAGATAAATAAGACATTCTTCATTCCTCATTTCAGAGACGTAAACAATGTATGAAAACCCACAAGAAGTCATAAAGCTCAGTTTAAAATAACATTAAATCATTTCAAGAATGTTTAATCTGTTATCTGATTGACAGTACCTGTAAATTCCTTAAATGTTACAAGATGATTTAATTCTTTTGGCATTTCAGTCCAAGGCTAGACAGCTGCATAGTCCAGCTTCTGCAAAAGTTAAAAAAAATAGATCTGTATATTATGCATGCACACCCTGGTCTCATGTATCATACATCTTTTTATTTGTATCCATTTCCTTGGCCAGCGGAGATGCAGCATCTTGTTCTCAGTAGGGTCCTGTCAGCTCCCACTTTTACAGTTGGGCAGGAAGGAAAAACTCAAGACACATGACTTGTTTAGGATCTTGAAGCAAATTGAGGTCAGACAGGTCTTCAGGTCACACAGTATATCACGGAAGTCAGTGGCTGCTGCAGGATTTGAATCAAGGACCTCCTGTAATATAACTTTGTGGTGTTTCCACTGGAACCACAATGCCTTCCTTAAAGGGACACATTCATGTATAGTGGCATATATACTTTGGAAGCCCGTGAAAAGTTCTTTTAATTGAGGTATTGGGCATACCTGTAGCTGAAGGTAGTCCAGAGATATAGATGACTGAGTCTCTACAATATATATACTACATTAGAGCCATTCTTAGAACCTTGTGATGTCAGTGATGATCAAGCAATGCCTAACTGCATTGAGTTAAGCACTACTTGATCGTCACTGACATCGCAAGGTTCTAAGAATGGCTCTAATGTAGTGTTTATATTGCAGAAACTCAGTCATCTGTAAGAGAGGTGATGCCGGTTACCTTTCAAATGAAACCTTTCTCTTAGACATTAGTGCAGTTGTCCTAGACAGTTACAGAAGCATTGTATCGGGAGTCTGTGATGTCAGCATTTTGAGGCTTGGCACATGCTGAATCCTGATACAAAAATAGTCATTGTCAGGCTGGTAGGAAGGTCAGAAAATGATCGGAGCATACAAATATGGGTTTGAGCACTTACATCACAAAAACAGACACTCAAAGAGTGTAGTTTACTAACATACTAACGTATTAAAATGCCAGTAGAATAGGCCTAATGGTCTTTCATGTCTGCTCATTTTGTCAGCCCCCCACCCTGGGAGCTGACATTGCTGCCTCCCTCGCCCTCTCTGGCTTCTCCCTTCCCAGTCCCGGATATTCTCGCTGCACTGGACTCTGCTTCCAGAACCCTTCCCCTATACCTGTTCCACCCCCTCTTGAACCCCTCCACTGTCTCTGCCTCCACCAGCCCCCTGGGCAGCGCATTCCATGGCTCCACCACCCTCTCAGTGAAGTAGCACCTCCTCCTTTCTCCCCTGAATCTCCCTCCCCTCCAGCTTCCACCCATGCCCTCTAGTTGCCCCCCTCCTTCCTTCGGAGCACCTTGACTGCTCCTCCCCTGTTTACCCCCTTCATGTACCTGAAGACCTCTATCATGTCCCCCCGGTCCCTTCTCTCTTCCAATGTGTACATATTTAGCTCTTCGAGCCTCTCCCCATAGGTCCTGTGCCCCAAGCCCCAGATCATTTTGGTTGCCCTCCTCTGGACCCTCTCCAGGAGTTCAATGTCCCTCTTTAAGTGTGGCCTCCAAAACTGCACATAGTACTTTAGGTGTGGCCTCACCAAGCAGTTATACAGAGGGAGTATCACTTCTCTCCTTCTGGAGGTGATCCCCCAAGTGATGCATCCCAGCATCCTGTTGGCCTTGGCCACTGCCCTCCTACAAGTCTCCGAGTTGTTCATCTTGAAATCCACCACCACCCCCAGGTCCCTCTCAGCCATTGAGACTTGTAGCATCCCCCCCCACAAGGGTGTACACTTGGCCCGGGTTTCTGGCTCCCAGGTACAGTACCTTGCATTTCCCTGCATTGAACCTCAGCTTCCACTTTCTAGACTACCTTTCTAGAGCCTCCAGGTCCTCCACCATGGGGCCACCCTCCCACCCTACCCATCCACCACCACCACCGCCCCCAGTTTTGAGTCATCCGCAAAGAGACTTATCTCACTCCTGATACCCTTCCTTATGTCAGAGACATAGGCTTTGAACAGGAGGGGCCCAAGGACCAATCCACTAATGACCCTCCTTGGGGATGAGACTAACCCACCAAAAACAACCCTCTGGGTCCGGTCCTGGAGCCACTTGCCTATCCATCTGATCATCTGGTTCCCCACCCCCATTTCTCCCAGCTTATCCAACAGGCCCCCATGAGGAACAGAGTCAAACACCTTGCTGAAGTCAAGAAAGAGGACGTCCACTGGTCTACCCAGGTCCAAGGCACTAGTCACCCAGTCATAGAACTCCACAAGGTTTGTCTGACATGATTTCCCTGGGACGAATCCATGCTGTCTATCATCCAGGCACCCCGACTTTTACAGGTCCCCCCAGCCTCTCCTTGACAATGCCCTCCATCACCTTGCCCACCACCGATGTCAGGCTGATGGGCCTGTAGTTCCCTGCCACCTCCCTTGATCCCCCCTTGTGGATAGACACTATATGCGCCACCTTCTAGTCCTGGGGCACCTACCCTGTCCTCAGAGAGATGCTGAAAAGCTCCATCAGGGGTTTCACCAGGACATCCGCCGGTTCCTTCAGCACTCTGGGATGTAATTTATCCAGCACCAGTGCTTTCTCCGTCTTAAAGGACCTGAGGGCTTCCCTCACTCTCTCTGCCATGATTTCCACCTCCACTACCTCATCCCCCTGCTTTGCCTTAACACTGATAATTTATGTAATGCCTACAAATGGTGCAGAATCATTTCCTGTCTCCTTTAAGCTGATAGACTATAGTTTCCCAGTTGCATTTCTCAAAAAGACAATAGTAAGTTTTAACAAAAGCTCACTTATGAGCACTCTAAAGGGCCATTTAACCATTTTCCATATAGTTACAGCATCCCTTTGCTGAAATGGCCTTGCTCAAGAACCATGATTTACCTGAGGGCCATGTAATGTTTCCTTGTGAAATATTTTTTGAAAATTGTGGTAATCAATTCCAGACTCTTGGGCCCTGGCAATAAATGGAGAAGTTACCTCGGAGGGTTTCAAGACTGGGACATTACATTCACTGCTGCCATCTGCCCTTAAACCAGTTTTTATTGTACATTTTTGAAATAAGTTGAAAAAGTATGGATACATCTTTTGAGAAAAGCTTTGATAATTCAGATAAAGAACATGTAAATTTCTGCATTCAGATAAACTTAACCAACCCATAGATCTATAAAGAAAGCAGTGCTGGATTTCCTGGGGGACGTCCAGGATGTACCAGGTAAATCTGTTGTGTATCACATCCGGTTTGTCTAGTATCCTCCTGGACACCCCCTGCATGTCAAATCACCATATTCAAAAAGGGAAATCACCACTGCAGTGACAATTTGCTTTCTAACTTCATTACGGATTCTTTTTCTATACCTGTATAGTACACCACTTATAGGCTGGGAGGGAGTTGCTAGCAGTCACAAAGGAAGAAAGAGACTTGGGCATCATCATCACTGATGACCTAAAATCATCCAAGCAGACCTCTAAAGCAGTAGGTAAGGCTAGGGGGGTGTTAGGGTGTATTAGTAGGGGTATCACAAGTCGTAAGAGGGAGGTAATAATCCCTCTGTACAAGACATTGGTTAGGCCCCATCTGGAGTACTGCGTGCGTATTGGAGGCCACACCTTCACAAGGACATTAACTCAAATTGGAGGCAGTCCAGAGAAGGGCAACTAAAATGGTGCAGGGACTGCATCAGAAGACATATAAGGACAGATTAACGGAGCTCAATATGTATACCCTTGAGCAAAGGAGGAGAGAGGTGATATGATCGAGACATTTAAACACCTTAAGGGCATAAACAAGGTGAAAGAGTCTAACATGTTTAAATATAAGAAAAATAGCAGGACAAGAGGACACAGCATGAGACTAGAGGAGGCGATTAAGGGGAATGTGAGGAAATTCTTTTTCACAGAAAGGGTGGTAGACGCATGGAATGGCTTACCACAAGAAGTGGTGGCTATGAATACAGTGCAGGGCTTCAAACAGGCATGGGATAGGCATAAGGGAGCAATACAAATGACTATGAATAGATAGGTCACTGACAGAGCAAAGGCCGATGGCACATTTATAAGGTAGAAAAAGAAATGGGCAGACTGGATGGGCCTTGCGGTCCTTATCTGCCGTCAACTTCTATGTTTCTATGTTTCTATGTTTCACCTAGTCTTGCATTTAGTTTCTTTGTGAGATATTCTATGTGTACATCCCATTTACACTGGGAGCCCTGCCAGACTCCCAGCTACTTGAGCCTACTTGCTGCAGTGTGGATCATCTTTAGCTCTTATTCTAAGTACTTGTTTTGAACCGCTGTATTTGTTCCCAAAAAGCATAACTTATGACTTTTTGTCATTTAACACCCGTCTGTGATCTGTAAAGCGTGCCTGTAATCTATTAAACTTATTTTGTAGCTTGGATTGAATTTCTATTGTTGATTGTCCTTCCACATATAGAACTGTGTAATCTGCATACAAATGGTGTCGGACCTCCATCATGAGAGGTCCAACACCATTCGTATACAGATTAAACAAAATTGAGCCTGGTACTAATCCCCGAGAGACTCAGATTTAATTAGGTCAAACCGTGATCTAAAGTTCCCCAGGGTTACCATTTGGCTACCAAACAAACAGCAACTAAACCAACTCTGCAACCTGGTCGAGGCTTAACTCCACCAGCTTTTTTAATAAGGTGGAATGGTCCGAAGCATAGAATGCTTTGGACTCACCACTGTGACCTCTGTTGCACCTTGTCCTTTCCCTCACTTACTAACAGGCATACACTTCACTGTGCAAAATTCACCTCTAAATTCTGGCTTGGTTCTCTCCCTCCCTACCTAGCTACCACTCTATCTATTCCAACCCCTCCTCCCATTCTCTCAGATCAGGTGACACAAGGTCCCTTTTTAATCCCTCTCTGTAATACTAAAGCGGGGCAAAATGGCTTCTCCCACCGCCTCCCTAAGCTGTGGAACTCACTCCCCCAAGATTCATCACTCATCCTCCACATCTTCCCTAACTGCCACCCTGCACAACTACCTATCAACTGCTCTTGCTAGTGCCACCCTGAATACTGACTCTCTTGCTGCCTCACCTCTCCTTCTGCCCTATCTTCTTTTCTTGACTGAGTTGTTATAATTTTCTCCTTCAGTTATTTAGGCTCTTATGTTACTGTAATACATGTAGCGTAGATTACTTGCATCCAACCTGCACTGATACTGTTAAATCGCACTTGCTGTAAATAAACTATGTTTACCTATAAATGGCTGTCCTAGTTTATTGCTGTAATTGTCAACATTTGTTACACTGTACTGTACTATGTTCCCCTGTAATATCCTTTGGATACCTATAATTGTCTGTTTAAGTTTCATTGCTGTAACTGTTTCTGATTGTATGTTTACATGTCTATATTCCCTATTTATACCCCCTTCCCCAGGATGTTTCTTGAGATGAGCAACTTGTTTTTCAGTGTACTTTTCCAGGTGAAACATTTCAATAAACTAAATACATAAATAAAATATAGGCTAAAGTATGGGTCTCAATGTGTAACGAGAATTTACACACACCCGAGGGGTTTGATACTACATAAATCCCGAGAGTGAAGCTCAAGGGGTTTATGCATAGCATCAAACCCCGAGGGTGTGTGTGTAAATTCGAATTTACACACCGAGACCCATATTTTATTTTATATATATGTTGGGCTTCTCTTTTTCACCTCAGCAATTATGTAAAATAAAAAAAGACTGCTGTGCCGGTGCAGTCAGATTACCTCAGCGTGTGAGGTCCGCTTTAACTTTATTTAAAATATTTTTAGGGTGATCAATCTGGTAGCTGTGTGGAAAATTTCAACTAATTGTAAAAATTACTTACTGCCGAGTGTCCGTGGCAGTTTCTCTCTACCGTGGGTTTGCAGTTTCCTGTTCGGGAAGGATACAGCACGCGAGAGTTCGAGTATGCGCAGTGTGGGGAAAACCGAGCACGTGTTTGCCGTTATAAACGCTCCTTTATAACGACAAATTACACCACAGTTTCCCTATGGGAAAAAGGGAAGACCATTAATTATTACATAAATAAGGCCCTGACCAGAAAGCCTTTGTTGTGTGTGACTGCTCATACACAATCCTCTATGTCCACTGCCAACTGGACTTCTACTGTCATCTTTGCTAATACTGAAGATGTGCTATTATAAGCCTGAAGACCCAGTCCTATTGAGTGAAAGCCAGGTTTCTCTAGAATCCACTAAGTCTAAATGGGAAAAATAATTGCAAATTGATGTAGATGACAAGCAATGGAGGGAAGTTTGGCCCAATGCTAACAGATAAAGTAGGGAGGTACAAGGGAAATAATTTCAATTCAAAATTGTACACTGCTACTGTCATACTCAAAAAAAAACTAGAAGACATGGGTTTGAGGTCAATGCTGGAGATGTAACAGTTCCTTGCAGACATTGTTCACATTCTATGGGACTGCCCTCATATCAGAGATCTATGGACTGGCTTTTAACTTTTTGTTCAGAAGTTGTCAAAAGCCTAGTTCCAAGTATCCCAGCATTCCTGCTATTGGGAATTGACCCAGACAGTCTCATCCTTTATCATTTTCAAAAACAGTGTATTAGCAAGTTCCTTGGGTTTGAAAAGGCTACTGATGAGAAACTGGAAAACTGACATAGTTTCATTTGTTTCTGAGTGGTTTGATTACATGAGTGTAACTGCCAACAATGAAACAATAAGTTATCATATATGGGAACAAGAAAAGTTATTTCAGGAAATCTGGTCTCCATTTTTATAAAAGTTGAAACACATTTATCGCATGGTTGTGAGTTTCATGCTATTATTCTTTTATTTCTGTACTATCCTGTACTTCTAATGTGTGTGTGTGCACGTGCTTGCATGAGAATTTATGATGTCATGTTTCCATATTCTATATTATTATTCTCTTATGTACCATTCTATATTATGCTAAACAGGTTTGGCATGTTAGTATGTTCTGTAATGGTTTTGCTGTAATCAAAATTTTTTAATAACATTTTTAATGGAAAAAAAAGAGAAGCACGAAGACTCGACTGATATTTGTTATATAGATTTTGATAGTCTACAAAAAAACTGACTGGTTTCCAATGATTTATTTTCAAAAACTTTTAGCTATAACAGGGAATGAATACACTGATGTATTGTTAAACATATCTTTTTTTGGAGCACTCTTGTATATAGGAATTACACTGGCCTGTTTCCATACCTGGGGACAGAGGCCTGTACTTAGAGATAGATTGAAAATATCAGCTAGGTAGGGTGCAATTACAGGAGAGGCCAGTTTAAGTAAGTATGATTGAATGTCTTCTATTCTCATTGCTTTCCTCACATCCAGGCTTAATAATTTTTCTTGCATCAAACTTTGGGCAATGGGATGAAAAGAAAATATGGGTTTGCCTAGACTTACCTGGAAACAGGCTGTGTCTACTTTCTGAGTTCAGATTTTTGAACTGTCTTTTGTCTGTACTGATGTGCATATGTTAATGAACAGTTTATTAAAACATTCCACTATAGAAGTAAAAGTAGGAACTACTTTTGCATCAACATTAAAGGAATCTAGTAATTCGTTTGAAAAGTGGCCCTTCAATTTGTGGACCAGTTTCCAGAAAGAGCGAGGATTTTCAGTGTTGTCTGCTCTAAACTGATTATAAAAATAATATATCTTAGCATTTTTTTATTTCTCTAAGATAAAGATTTCTGAAACAATGGTATTTGTTCCAGGAATATTTTGTGTTCATTTATTTATTTTTTTTGCTCATCTCCAAGCCGTATCATGTGATTTATGATACAAACTCAAGGTCTTTGTAAGCCATTATGCATTTTTATGCTTTATTCTTTTATGCCTGGTAGGACATGGATGTTGCACACTGACATGACTTCACTCTGAAAGGAGCACCAATGTTTTAAACGTATAGTATTTCCAGAAGTTATAGCCATCCAATTGTTTATCTCTTTTACTAGCACAAAAAGTGGCCAGATGGTCACTAAAAGAGTTAGGGTGGACTCCACCCAGAGTGCAGTTCAGATCAGAGAATTTATTGTTCGACATAAATTGTCATTACAAAAAAAATAAATAAAAGTAGTACAGAGTTTAAGACAAATACATAGTATTGCCTTTCCTATACAAAAATACAAAACTTTAATATTTATACAAAACGAAAATGTACATGATTCACATGGTAAAGCTCCTTATATTAATCAAGACCTGACAATCATTCTAACATTTGTGTACTAATTCTGTCCCATAGAACAAAACATTTAGTTAATATAATAAGAACCCACAATGAGTTTCACTCCTTAAAGCACTCCTCTGTATTTGATTCAGTAGAGTGTAAACAGACACCTAGCAGGATTGGGTCTGGATACCTAAATCCCCTTTTCATATTGTTATCTGTTATCACATATTTTAAATATAAGAGAGATGACCCGTTTGTTTATTTATTTAGCTTTTGTTAACCAGGTAAGCACAACTAGACAGTCTAATGCCTGTTTTCAGGTACAGCCCGGGAGTTTACAAGGAGATTACAGGCAAAAGCAGGTATTCCAGGATTACAGAAAAATGTAATAGTCAGGCGCAGCGTGACTTAAAAGAAAGCATGTAGAACAACATAACATAACATAACTTAACAAGGTATGAGCTGACGGTCAGAGACATTGAGCATACAATAGCAAGGTAACATTTGACAGCCATAGACAATAGTAATTAATTAACTAATAACATAAACACACCAACTTGAGGCCATGGCAGGGGAAGACCATAAAGTGCAGCACAGTGTGGTAAAGGGGGTAAGTGCCTTATGTATAATGACAGGCCGATGTGAGTTTGAGGATGCTCCAGAGGGAGTTTCTGAAGCAAGTATGGGAGGGGGAGGTACGGACTTGGGCAGTGAGGGAGTTCCATAGTCTGGGAGCACGGATGGTGAACGCTCGATCTCCAGTGAGGATATGGGTTTTGGGAACTTGGAAAACTTGCATGCTATTAGACCTTAGTTGATAGGTGGGGTTAGTAGGATTGAATAGTTCAGTTAATACTGGGGGAGTGGCAATTCTGATAACATTGTCAATGAAGTTGCCCATTACAAAGGTACTATGATTGTCAGGGGATAGCCACTCAAGTTTGCTGTAGAGCTCGCAGTGGTGGGTGAGAAGAGGGACAGAGAGAGCAAAGTGGCATGTATCATTATAAGCAACATCTCATTTTGCTAAACATGTGTTTGGGGCTTGTGAAAAGGAGACCAGCCCACAGCAGACCGTGGATAGTAGAACCCTCTTAGCCAGGGCATGGCATGCAGCTGGACTGAGGCAGCTTTTGGCTCTGTGGGCCAAGCCCAGCTTGCTATTAGTAGCCTTGCACACATTTCTTATGTGTAGTGAAAAGTCGAGCTGAGGATCAAGTGTAACCCCCTAGTATTTAAGGAAAATATGGATCTTTTAAGGTTGCCATTCATAATGGACTCTTTTCTGTCTAATTTTCATAACCATTAAAAGATATATGGCTAAATCGCTTAAAATGTATACATTTTCAGTGATAAAAGTAAATCAAGCATGTATCTGGAAGGAAGATGGTATGGATCCAAATATTTAGCCAGATATTTTTGCCTAAGCTTTCCATACCATGGAGATCTCATTACTACATGTTGCAAGTCTTCTTTTTCTTTTAAGTAGCAAAAACAATTATCGGATAAATCATGTTTAATCTTGTGTCTCACTGCTAAAGTATTGCTAGGAAATATTTCAAATCTATACAAGGTTAATGCCTCTCTTTGCATAGGGTTCTGAACTGCATTTAAATAGTATTTCAAAGAGTGTTCCTGAGTATTTTTTTACTAGCTAGTCTGAGACCTTAAGATGTTTGATATAAGAGCCTTTATTTTTGCTCTGAGTTAGAACAGAGTTTTGTTTTTTTTCTAGTTGTTTAACCAGTTTATGACTTTGGAATAGCTAGGATGAATTGTAATGGCTTGGTGAGCCCATTTTCTGAGGGAAAAACAGTTATTATTATTATTATCCAAAAGCTTATAGACATTTGGTAGCCATAATTGTTTTTTAGTGTTAAGATGATACTTTGCTTCCATCAAACATTTTGCAGTTATCGAGTTGGAAGGAAGGGAAATGTTTTTTATCCAAACATTGATTATTCATGTATGAGCTCTCACTGTAAGTGGCACTTCACCCAGTTGTGTCCGTATTAAGGCATTCGGGGGGGGGGAGTATTGGGATCTTTAACATAGAGGATTGTGTATGAGCAGTCATACATAGCAAGGATAATCTTGTATCAAGAGGTTTCCTTGGTAACAGATGACCTCAAGATACAAGAATTTCCTTGTTTATGTATGACTGCTCATACAAAATCTTTTATAGTGCATGGGCAGTCACAGCATAGACAATCACACAAAACCAGCTGGAGAAGACAACAGAAAACAGACATTTTCTTTTTTTTTTTTTAACTGACACAGTGTGCTGCAGATGTTTCTGCAAGTTCAAGTTTAAAAACCACAGGTTTAAAAAAACTGCAACTTCTAGCTTAACTGGATAGAGGAAAGCAACTATGTGGCAGCATTCCAAGTTGTTATGCTGCAGTAGTGACATAGCTAGTGCAGCATATAGAGGATTGTGTATGCGCAAGCATACACAACAAGGCAGTTGCGATCGAGAGGTTTCCGTGGTAACCTGAGACCTCGAGAGCGTAGCTCGAGAGGTCCGTTACCACGGAAACCTCAAGATCGCAAAACTGCCTTGTTTGTGTATGGTTGCTCATACACAATCTTTTATAGTGTATGGGCAACCATAAATACCACTCGTGAACACTCGGGGAGCTTACTTCTGTGTCTGCCGCCAAAGTGCCGCCTTCCATATTTGCGTGTGTGCTCTATCGCATGCGCGAATGTGTTCGATCTTGTTATGCTGCACCGGTGACGCACTGTGCAGCACAAGATCATGACGACGCACCGAGTGAAGGACAACAACGCTGTTCCAGGCATGGATTTCCATGCGGAACAGCGTTCCACCATACACTATAACAGCTGTGATGACATAGCTACTGCAGCATAACAACCCCATTCTAGTTACAGATTTCTATCCATAACAACATTCTACCATGCAGTATATATTTTTTATCTAATGTATATATTATTGTTTCCAGAGATGTAACTTCTGAATTTCCCCAAATTTCAATAGTATATAAAGCCTGATTACTCAGCTTGGCATTAATCTCCCTTATCATTGGAAGAATTGTCCAACCACCACAGAGCCTATTAAGCCTAGTAAGGGCACCAGCAGTAGCTTTGATTTTGGCTGATATCATTTTTACATGTTTTGACCAAGACATATTATTTGAGAACTTTATTTCCAAGTATGAATATTCTTTCACAAATTCTAAAGGCTTAGAGGCCAAATACATCTTTTTATATTTTTTGTGTTTACCGATAATCATAACCTTAGTTGTATGTACATTTGGGGAGAGCTGGAGTTTTATACTTATACTATCAAGTTTATTCAAACTTTGCTGAAGCCCTAGTCTAGATGTAGAACTTATTACCATATCATCAGCATATGCTAATACTGGTATATTTTTGTTTCATGATATTTGGAATATGGTAGTTGGAGTCATGTAATTCTTCTGTTAATTAGTTAACATATAGGTTTAATAAAGTAGGTTCTAAAATGCAGCCATGAAGTACCCTTGTACTAGTTTAAATTTTATCTGTAAGATTCCCATTTTTATTGTATTTGATCTTAACCCAAGTACCTGTATAAAGTTTCCTAATCAGGGCTATAAGATGTTGTTCTACTCCCATTTAATTTGGTCCACAGTATTTGCTTGGATATGGAATCAAATGCAGCAGTGAAGCCTATAAAAGCAAGGAACATTTTTTTTTTTAATCTACAATATTTTTCAATCAACTGAGTTAGAATAAAATGTGTGTTGTAGTACCCATTCCTTTTCGGAACCCAGCCTGTAAAGGTGGAAATTCTTTTGTTAGCTGATAACCAATCTTGTAATCTATTAAGTAATATTTTTGCATATATCTTGGACGTACTATCTATCTATCAATCTTATTGGTCCATAGTTCTTAGGGTTTCTTTTATCTCCTTTCTTGTGAATTGGAATTATATGGCTTCCCCTCCAGGAATCAGGGAAGTAATCACACATTATAAATTTGTTGAGTAGTTGTGATAAAATTCCTGACCACCATTAACGATCATATTTAAATAGATCAATTGGTATCTGATCCAGACCTGGAGTCTTATTTGATTTGAAACTATTAATAGCATCTAAAACTTCCATAGATGTAACCCATTTGAATTGAGAATCGATTTGTAAGTCAAAATTGTCCATCTGGATTTGTTCACTGTATAAAATCTGTGTATAATGACATTCCTAAGAGTGTGCAGGTATAAATGCTTCATATTGACTTTCATAATTATTTGTACCACTGCCAACCAATTTCCAAAAAGTCTTATCATCTTTCCTATTTATTGTATCCAACATTTTATCCCAGATTTTTTTGATTTAGCATTTTCTGTTTGTTTACATGTTCCTCATAATGCTTCCTTAATTTATTTAAATTATTTAAATTTTCTTTTGTAGGGTGCTGTCTTGTATAGCTCATCCATTTAGAAAGTTTTTTTTGTTTTCTGCAATTTTTGTAAAATCAGTTCTCATATCTTAATTGTTTTACCAGCTAATTTGTTGAGTATTGTGCAATTATGTTTGAATAGCTTTCTGTAATAGTTGTATATGTCTTTTCAGGATCAAGCTCTGATTTTAACTCTTGATTTATGACATTCTGATGGTATCCAGTGAACAAGGTGACTGAAATGGGGTGCCTACAAAAATGGCGACTCAATTATGGCATCTGTGCTCATGGCTACCTAGCAGGGGGTGACTGTACTGGGGTGGATGACATACGACAACGGGAAATATGCGCATATACAAGTGGATGGAGAGGCAGGGGAGGGATGGTATGTGGGACAGGGTGCAGTAGGCAGCTGCTGAGCTGGTCTGCTAGCATGGTGGGGAGAGTGGTCGGCTAGGAGGTGCAGGATTCGGGTCCAACGTGGCTTGTTTATTTATTTATTTTTTTTTGCTGGTAGGCAGCTTTTAATTTTTTTAAGTTTTTCAACCCCCCGACATGCACCCCCCCAGAGTTGAGAATCCATAAGTAGTGGGTGTGGGGGGCACTTCCCCCAGTATTAAAAACAAAACCCGTAGATCTTGGGTGCCCTTTTTTTCCTCTCCATGAGTATGCATCGCCAAAATTCATTCTCGCCAATGTACACGCACTGTAATGATGATCGCTATTCTGTTATCACCATTATGACATGGAACCCATTCTGATAGGTACTAAAACTTTGTTTCAGTTTGTCATTAGAGATCCTATCCCATCTTTTGAGTTTCTTATTATTTATTATCTCCAATGGCTCATTTACCCCTTTTTCTATTACTCCTAAAATTTTCCTTTAGAGTATAACAGGAAAATGATTACTTTCAGATCTTGATGAGACTACCAGATCTTGAGGTTTATAATAATGGTTGGGTGTGACTAAAATATAATCCATTATAGAAGATCCATTATGAGTAATACAAATACATCTTTCTTCACTATCAGATGGCAATCTACAATTTAAAATTATTAAATTTAACGTAGCCATTAATATTTTCATTAGGTCTTGTATATCATTATTTTTATTTTATCCATATTTTTTCTTGAAGCTATCCCAAATGTTTCCTTCAGGAGTTGGGTTTAAGATATATCATGCTTTTCCATGTTTCCATATCTAATATTCAAATCACCCAGCACAATTAGTTTGATTTCAATATATTGGTTGTACGGACTTTCTATTTACTCCATAAGTCTACTAAATAAATGGTGACCATATATGGGAGAATTAGTAGCAGGGTTATTTATGTTAGCCAGATTTAGGGGTTCATTCCAAACCTCATTAACAAGCAAAATGTAGTTAGCTCTTATGATACTTGTTTTTATGTTAAGCCCATCACTGGTAGAACTTCTCAGGCATGAAACTGTACAACCTCTGACCCTTTCCCACAGTCCTTGCAGGGTTAGAGGACTTTGGAGCTCTTATGATACTTGTTTTTATGTTAAGCCCATCACTGGTGGAAATTCTCAGGCATGAAACTGTACAACCTCTGACCCTTTCCCACAGTCCTTGCAGGGTTAGAGGACTTTGGGCTGCATTGCAGAGCCATGTTTGTTTACATTTTTTGTGCACTTTGCCTGGTTCTTTGGCAGTTCCTTGCTGCTTTTGGTAATGCCACTCAGGGCTTCATTTCCTCGTGTACCAGCCCATCCACCTACCCAGGGGGAAGGACTGGCTTGGCAGTGGTGGACATGCTGGGCAATTCATAAGCAGAGCTCTGGCTCCAACTGTGTGCTTCCACACAGGCACAGTATGGAAACATTGCTCCCACGCCAATGGCTCTTCACCCCCGACCCCACTGGCAGTGCCTCAGGGCCAGAGAGCATCTTGTCTCTACCTGATGGTGCTGTCTTTCCTAGTCAGGACCCCACTGCGGAGTCCGTAGAACTGGTGACTCAAAAACACCAATGAGCAGAGACTGCCACAAAGAACTGGCAGGAACCAAGGCTCAACTCCCAGCCAAGGTTCCTGTGTCACTTCTGTTGCCCTACTATCCCCACTGCTCTGTAGTCCTGGGAGACATGAGAGTAAAGTCTCCTGCTGGCAGCTGGTGGGAGAAGATGCTGGGGCTTGACAGCCCCAATGTGAGCACTCAAAATGGATGGGCATACAGTAAGCCTTACTTTTTGCCCAACTGGTAACTGGCTGTTCTGAGGAGGGAGTGAGAATGTTTACCTTAATTGCTAAGTATGAAAGTTGTTAATAGGCTGATATTAACACAGCAAAGTACCTCAACTGCTGGATCACAGTAATGAGGAAAAAAAATATTCTTTGGAAACCTATACTAATTGATACCCACTCCAATAATGCAGGTTACTGCTGATTCACTTGGTCAGTATACATTTGTCCAAGCTTACTCTGAAGGCCAGTACCATCTTCATGTTTACTGCCTCTACTGGTAGGCTGTTTCATAGGTCCACTACTCTCTGATAGAAAAAGTACCACCTAACATTACCCCCAAATATATTATCCCTGAGCTACAGGAATGTCCCTGTATCATGTTAAAGGACACCAGATCAAATTTCTCCATGTAGTCAAGCTTCTTGATACCCTTGAGTATGGGGAAAGATGAGCTCATGTCCCCTCTAAGCCTACTGTTCTCCAGGCTGAACATGTTACTAAGAAGATTCATACTAAGAACTGATAGACATACAGAAGGCCAAGGCCTATATATCTCCAGCAAGCTGGCAATTCACCCACGGTTCAGCAAATAATTATCTAAGTTGTGTTTAAAGTTCTCGGGGCTGGTGGAGTCAACCACTGATAAGCATCTCTAGCCTCTATTTATAGCTCTACTCACTGTATCATGTCTATATAGAGGGTAGTCCCACATACTCCTGAGAATTTTGGTTGCCTTGTGCTGCACCCTCTCGACTATGTCAATGTCCTTCTGTATTGTCTCTTATCTCATATTACACCAGGTCCTATGATCTCGGAATCCTGGCTTAAACCATCGTTGCCAGATAAATCCATAAACATTCCGGGTTATAATACATACCGTTGTGATAGACCGACTAGAGGGGGAAGGGTCTTAATATATGCAAAGAGCAAATTTGTACTTACGGTCATAGATGTTACTACAAAGCCCAAAGAATTTGAATTCCTGACTCTTAAACTATCCCTTATTAAGGAGAAATCACTTCTAATTACAGCCTGCTACCATCCTCCATCTGGTGGTATGGCCCTCCTCTCTCATCTCCAAAACATTACTGCCTCCGCTAATACAGAGTGTATCATTCTAGGGACCTTAACTTGAATTGGAATGATGACAGTTCTAAAAGCCTGAAGGACCTTTGCGATACTGTGGGATTGGTACAAATGAAACCTGCAAACACTAGGCCGAATAGAAAATTCCCAGAGCATAGTTCCCTACTGGACCTTATGCTTGTAAGCAAGCCCCCACAACATTTCACATGCAGGTGTGTTCTTCAATGATATAAGCGACCACTGTGCTACTGCCTGTATTAGACACCCCCTGCAATTAAACCATGCCACAAAATTCATACTGAGAAGGAGCATGAAAAAGTTCTCCAGAACAAATTTCTGGAAGACCTAAGCAGGATCAGATGGCAGGGCTTCTATCTAGCCTCCTCCATTAGCGAGGTATTCGATATCTTTCATAGCTTCCTAACTAATCTAATCGATAAACATGCCCCGCTAAAGCTGATCAGATCTAAGAAAAGATCCCCTGGGTGGTTCTCTCCTATTTTGAAGAAAGTACTTAGAGACAGGGATTACTGGTGGAAAAGAGTGAGGAAATCACAATTGGAGGCAGACTGGTTAGCATTCTGTACGTCTAGAAATGCCTGCATTGAACTTATTAGGTCTGAAAAAATTAGGTACTTCCAAGCTGAACTAGAAGCCAATAAAAACAACTCAGCCAAATTCTGGAACATACTTAGAGAAGTTGAAGGATACCTGACAGAATCATTTCTACCAGCCAAAATATTGTCCAATGGGCATACCTTTACTGACAGAGCCAAAATTCTTGGACAGTTAAACAATCACTTTCCACTGCAGGACTAGCTTTTGATACGTCGCCCATTAGTAAACTTACTCCTCAGGGTGACCCTACTGTCGACCTTAGTAACACTACTAATCCTAACTTACCTTATTCTCCTGTATTTACTTTCAATACAGTCACTTTTAAGCAGGTTGAGGACTTACTACTTTCCCTGGATACTAAAAAGAGCGCAGGTGCAGACAACTTAGAACCATACTTTCTTAAACTTGGATATTTTTACTTGACCGCCCCCATTACACATCTATTCAATTTGTCATTATTACATGGAGAACTTCCCCAGCTGTGGAAAACTGCTCATATTCTACCCCATTCAAGTCGGCAGACCCATGCGATCTGAACAATTATCGACCTATATCTATACTCCCTGCACTGTCGAAACTACTTGAAAAAATGTTTAATTCCCAATTAAGAGAACACCTGGATATACATAATTTATTAAACCCTTCACAATCTGGCTTCAGAGCCAAACACAATACGGTATCAGCACTTGTGAAAGTAACCACAGATTGGCAAACTGCACTAGATACTAAGAAACATGTGGTTGCTCTCTTCCAGGACCTGAGCAAAGCTTTTGATACTGTGAAGCACAATATACTGCTTATGGCTCTGAGCAGCTTTGGACTTGACACCTCTGCAACCAAATGGTTCTCCAACTACCTCACCAATAGGCTGCAACAAGTCAAAGCTGCAGGTGACCTGTCTTCTCAAAAAACCCTTCTGCAAGGCGTTCCCCAAGGCTCCATATTAGGCCCGAGCCTATTCACAATTTATATCCATAACCTGGACATTCATCTACAAGCAGCTAATATACACTTATTCACAGATGATACTGTACTATATACTGTAAACTCCTCCTTAGATGTGGTGCAGGAGAAGCTACAGCAAGACTTTATTAAGCTCCAACATAATCTCATTAAACACAAACTTCTCCTCAATGCCAAAAAAACAAAAGTCATGGTTTTCTCACCAAAAGCTGGCCTTGGATTGACACTCACTCTTCAGATTGTAACGCTCCTAGATGAACCTCTAAAATTAGTCGAAACTTTTAAATACCTAGGATTCTGGTTGGACAACAAGCTGAACTTCCAATGCCACCTGAATGAAATCTCGAAGAAACTTAGACAGCTATTAGGCCTATTTTATAGGCTTAAACATCTCCTAACCCTAGATGCTAGAAAGAGGCTAGTGCAATCTACTTTCTTACCTATATTGGATTATGCTGACTTCAAGTACTCTCATTGCCTACTAACGTTGCTCAGTAAACTTGACACCTTATACCACCGGGTTCTAAGATTTATTCTCAATCTACCCTCACGTACTCATCATTGTCTACTATACCAGGAATCGGGTTGGCCTTCTCTATCAGCTAGGAGAAAAATAAATGCTCTTCTCTGGCTCCACAGAGCACTCTCAAATAAGCTCCCTACATACATATCTAGCTTATCTGTGCATGCCAAGGGTTTCTATGGACTAAGACGCTTCTCTGTGCTTTGCTTTCAGACTCCTAGAGTAAACACAAACTATGGCTCGGAAACAATTAACTTCTCTCTTCCATCCCTATGGAACTCTATGCAAAGTGCACTAAAACTATCATCACTTCCAGGCCTAACTACATTCAAAAAGTTAGTTACTACCTTCCTGAGTGAAAATTGCAATTGTTTCAGACAAAGATGATCCTCCATACTTTTTCCTATTAATATGGAATCAGCCCTTTTGTGCATACTTTCACCTACCTGGCTCTTTATTCTCTCCTCTCTTTCCCTTACACAGCTGCTTCTTGCATTTCCTACTCTGTCTATTAACAGAGGTGGTTGTTGAGGATTATTAACTTTATACATGTTCTTATACTTGAATTGTTTAACTTGTAATAATGACAGGTTAGTTGTTGCTGACCATTTGCGCACATCCTGTAAAATTACTGTATTCGTCTATGCCTATGTACATATTGTATTGTGTGTAATGTTTTTTTTGTTTCATGTCCAGGACCACTTTGAAAATGAGCTTGCTCAATGGTGTTTATGCCTGGTAAAATGAAGTTATTGATTGATTAATTGATTGATTGATTGACTGATTGACTGTAGCAAGAGGAGCCCCATGCAGTGTATAGATTCTACTGCTGTTTTTCCCTCCCCAAGCATAGCATCTTGAATTCAGCTCAAATAAATTGGAGGCTTCAGGAGTCCGACCAATCACCAAGCTTGTTCAGGTCTTCCTGAAGTTTGTCCCTGTAATCAAAGGAGTCCTCAACCCTGGCCATCAATGGAATTAAGCAGCCTGCTGTGGACACAAGGGTCCAGATTGTTAATGAAAATGTTAAACAGCAGTAGCCCAGCATCAATCCCTGACAGACACCACTGAGCACACCTCTCTACTCAAAGCAGTACAAGCAGTACATGCCAACAACCGTCTTCTGCTTCCTGCCCTGTTGTTTGCCTTACCTGCTGATAGCTGTCTGTGGTTGCTTGTGTGGTCTTGTCCTTTTGTTGTATGGCGGGGAGTTAGGGCTAGAAACCCTAACACCACATTTCTCTACTTTAGTGGTGTTATGTTGAACCCTAACTAGTGCATTAACACAGCTTTTTGCAATGAGTAGGAATACATATCTGCATGATATACAGATATATATATATACTGTGTATATATATATATATATATATATATATATATATATATATATGTATATAATTACTGGTGAGCAATTTTTCCAATGGGCTCAGCCAGTTGATATTCAGTGAACACGCGCTCTGTCAGACAAAGGTGAGAACTCTGTCATTGGCTCTCAACTTCTGTGTGGGCAGGCTGAACATATTCTTTAACATGGCAGCTTTATATGTGTTTCTTAGTGAGGAGCTGTGGAAACACTCCTTGTCCTTGGTCCGACTAAGTTACTTTTTTTGGTTTTGACTGTTTCCTCTTCCATCTTATTTGAAGGAGTAAAAATGTTAGATGATTGTTCCTGCTGCTTATCACCACAGACAAACATAAAGCCACTTGACTGCTTACAGCACTACTGAAGTGCTATCGTCACTGGAAACTGCTAGTAAAAAAAATAAACTTAAAGGCTGAACTGGACTGGCAGTGAGAGGAAGAGAGTGAGTGGCAGTGAGAGAGGCAGTGAGAGGATGAAAGAGAGAGGGAGACAGAGAAAAAATATGTGTGCATGTGTGTGTGTGTGTTTCTCTGTCTGTGACACAGAATTCATGCTGGAAAAAAATTGCTCACCAGCAATTATACAACATAAAAGATGGGGAAACTATGATATAGGAATTTAATGCAAACCCTCTTTGTGGGATGCTTTAATAAACCCTTCGGGCTTCACCCTTGGGGTTTATGTAGCATCCCATGACTTGGGTGTGTATTAAATTCCCATTTTACATACTTCCCCATCCTTTATTTTCTATCTATTGCAAAAAACTTAGTTAATGCTCTGGTTGTGACAAAGAAAGTTGGGAAATGTGGCATTAGGGTTTCAACTTCTTTTACTCCCCGAAACCTGACAGGAGAGCAGGTGTAGGGTGTGCTTTGGGCTTCTCAAGCCTAACACTCACCCCATTCTGTCTGTAAATAAGGTCAGATGTGTAGACTTTATGAAAATGGGGTGAGCGTTGGGCTTGAGAATCCTAAGGTGCACTCCACACCTGCTCTCCTGCCTGGTGTGGGGGTTGGGTGTTAGGGCTGGAAACACTAACTCCAAATTTCCCAACTTGTGTTACTTTGACCCTAACTGGAGCATTAATGAAGTTTTTTGCAACTTATTTCCTTACTTTTTGAAATAGTATTATTATATCCTTATTAGGCTGTGGGTTTCGTTGTGGGAGCACAGGGTCCCATGCATTTTCCTGCACTCCAATGCATACATAAGTTGATCATACATTGTCTTAGAAAAACACATTTGTGTCTTCCCTGGTGTCCAGTGCAACCTCCACCCAACAACTGTGCGAAGTTCCCCATTTATTGTAAGGGAATAGCCCTGGTGTCTAGTGGCACCGCCAGCCTGCCATTTCTCCAGTGGCACAGTACATAACCCATTTCATTGGTACATTGGTATCAGTGGTATCCCCCCCTCCAATTCTGACCCCTGCCAAAAATGTATATTCCTGGTGTCTACTGACACCTCTCACCTTGCCTTTGCTATACATTTAAGAAATGTTTTTTTTCTGCGGAGTAGTATAGCCACCTCTTATCCAATTAGTAGTAGTAGATTTATATTTATTTAAGTACATCACTACCACCCCCAAATGTATTTCCCTGGTATCTAGTGCCACTCGTCACCCTCCAATGCTCATTGTAACTCCATTGGTGAACAGTGGTACCCTCACCCTTCCTTGTAAATTTCAATCTGTAAATTAGAAAATGGTCCCTCGCTGACTTGCTTTTTCTAACTGCAAAAAAAGTCCACCAATGATTGCACCCACACACCCACTCCAATCAACTTCCCACTGTGCACCCTGCTCCCTATACACACACACACACACACACACACACACACACACACATGTGAACCTCCCTACATACTCTCACTCACCTAACCTGGCCTCACACTGAAGATGCAATCTCTGATCAAGGATGAGTCTTGCTGCTGGAACCAGTGACTGCTCTATGACAAATAAGGGAACTGTGGTCTGAAAATACTTTGAACTGCAGTTACCTTAGTTGTCATACAGCGGTCACCGGTTCCAGCAGCAAGATGCATCCTTGATCGGAGAATGCATCTTCAGTGTGGGGCCAGATTAAGTGAGTGAGGGTATGTTGGGGGTTCATGAGGGATGTAGGGAGGTGGGTGAACAGTGGGATTTCAGGTGGGGGTGCAACTGCAATTGTTGGTGGACTTTTTTTTGCAGGTAAAAAAAGCAAGTCAGCGAGGGACTGTTTTCTAATTTACAGATTGAAATTTACAAGGAAGGGCGAGGGTACCACTGGCCACCAACGGAGTTACAACGAGCATCAGATGGTGGGAGGTGCCACTAGACACCAGAGAAATTTATTTGGGGGTGGTAGTGATGTATTTAAATAAATATTAAAGAGATAAAATCT
Organism: Neoceratodus forsteri; assembly: GCA_016271365.2. Taxonomy (NCBI): domain Eukaryota; kingdom Metazoa; phylum Chordata; order Ceratodontiformes; family Ceratodontidae; genus Neoceratodus; species Neoceratodus forsteri. Next base: position 31,656,305 of record CM028134.1, read on the forward strand.
ACCACTACTGCTACTAGGATAGGAAGTGGCTGTACCACTCCGTAGGGAGAAAAAAAATTTTGTAGTAAAAGCAGGGCGAGAGGAGTCAGGAGACACCAGAGCTAAAAAGTTTTGGCAGGGATCAAAATTGGAAGGGGGGTACCACAGACACCAATGAAATGAGCGATGTGTCACAGAAAAAAAATCCTTTTTCACGGCACAGAATCCTTTTCCATGAATGTTTTGCAGTGTTTGAGGAAAAGGAATTGTTTTCCATGGAAAAAGAATCATTTGCTGCCAATCCTTTGCCATGATCATGGAAAAGAATTCCATATCATGAAAAAGGATTTTGGACTTAAGGTTTTTTTTAATCCTTTTTTGCAAGAACATTCCTTTTTTGCAAATCCTTTTTCATGGTCATGAAAAAGGATCCCATTTCACGAAAAAAGATGTTGGACTTAGTTTTTTTTTTTATCCTTTTTAGCGAGATCATTACTTTTTTGTGAATCCTTTTTCATGGTCACAAAAAGGACTTGGCTCGCAAAGAAGGATTTTGGACTTGGGTTATTTGAAAATCCTTTTTCACAACCTGATTTCCTTTTTTTGCAAGAACAAAAAAGGATTCAAGAGAAAGGAAGTTAGTGAGTCACAAAAAAGGATTTATATATTGAAAAAAAAAGTTGTAGGGTCACTTTTCAACCACCTCACTTCACAATCCACATAAAGGAGTGCCGATGAGTAAGATACATGTGTTATTGTCTCTGAGTAATTTCATTTTTGTTGGTTTGCATGTGTTTTTGTTGTGGAAACATGAAAAACAAGATGACGGCTCAGGAAAAAGGATTTTTGTTTTCTCATGAAAAGGGATTAGCTCCTCATGAAAAAGAATCCTATTTCATAACATCAGATTCCTTTTTTGTTCCAGGATGCTATCCTGGAGAGTTAAATTCCCATTGAAAATAATGGGGCCTTAAAAATGTAATACATTTAGAATGAATTGATAATATTTCACCAAACAAGCACAAGGCAGCTCTGTGACCCAAGCTCTTTGTACCGTAGACATTTTACACCAAATTCAAAACCATCTCGATGAAAGGCAATGAGAAAAAAATGTGAAAAAGGGTGAATTTTAAGGTTTTTGCACTATCCGGATTGCAGGATCTGCATATCTGACCAGAATAAAGCTTGTCACATCAAGAGATCTTTCCTACAAGACAGTGCATGACAATCTTTGTGGAATTCTGTTAAATGGTTGCAAGGTTATCAACGTGCAAAGTTTGACATTTAATGTTAAAGTGCCTACTCAACCCTAACTATAGTGGCACGGCCATGCCCTATAATAAATATATACTATATGTTTGTATGTGTGTATATATATATATATATATATATATATATATATATATATATATATTTCTATTATACTGTAGATATACAGACATACAAACACACACAAATCACCATTGAAGAATTTACACTGGGTTGGCTTGGAAGAGAGTTTATTAGTTATTAATGAGTCTGCCTAGTACTCCAGATCCACCTCTTCCTCATCCCTTCTGACTTCATCTATGCATGTGGTCAGTGGCTTGCTAGTAGTAGCAGTAGTTTTTATTTCTAATTATGGATGCCCTTCCCCTGAGGCTCATGGCACCATTACAATAGAAGCAGTACCAGTAGGAAATACTAGATAAAACAACACACAGTAACTAAATAACTCCTACCTTAATAATTGAATAAATAAATATTGTAATAACTCTAAGTACTCCATACTCTTCCTCACAATTGTCCCTCAAACTCTGACCATACCTACTGGTCAGTAAGTACCCAGTACTCCAGACATCCCCCTCCACTCCCCTACTTTATCCATTCTTGGTGGTTTGGGGTTTCATAGACCCCCAGATCACCATCTCTGTCACCCTCCACCTCATTAATCCTTAGTGGCCAGTGGCCCCTTAATACCAAAGACTCACACCCTGTCCCCCATCCTTCACACTCTGTCCATCCCTGGAGTTCAGTGAGTCCCTACTACTCCAGACTCCCTAATTCCTCAAATCTTTCCCACCAGCCTCATTGAACTCTGATGGGGAATAGGTCCCTCATGTTTCAGACCTACTCTCCATCATCACCACCCCCACCCTGACAGAAACAACATTCCTCAAGCTAGCTGAAATCTTGCTTTTCTGAGGTTTGAAAGAGCTCCCCCTAGGCTGAGTATTGAATTGCAGCCTACTGAGAGGCTAACAAACTGGACCATTTCTATCAAATTCTGTGCTATAATAAGGTTCTTATCCAGCCTGTCAAACCTAGGTTCCCAAGTGTTAAAACCACCAGAAGAACAGGAACTAAGAGCCTGAAAGTATTTTTGCAAAGAAGGAACACAACGCTTCTCTTGTTTAGTCAAGTGGGCTATTTAAAGAGAATATAAACAATATGGCAGGAATCAATAAAAATCTGGGAGATAGTGATAGTAATAGTATCATTTCTGATACTTCAGACTCTATGTCAATCACAAACAGGGAACATGAAAGTGACACAATACAACCTCTAGACAAATGCAAAAGACAAGTTTTTGTCTTAGAGGATTCAACAATCAAATATTCTGATGGGTACATTTGTAAAAGAGACAAGAAAACACAACTTGTTCAAGCTATAGAGCAGCATGGGTAAGATATATTGACAGAATGCCTCCAAACATCATCAAACTTGCTGGTGAAAACCCACTTGTGGTGCTTCATGTTGGCATGAACAATATTAATAAATTCACATTAGAAAATATCAAAGAAGACTTCACTAAGCTGGCTACAACATTAAGAGAAGAAGGGTGTGAATTTTTTATTTTGGAAATTTTACCAGTACCCAGGGCAAATATCACAAAACAAAACAAAATTATACAAGTGAACGAATGGTTGAGGAAATGGTGTTTGCTTGAAAAAATTCTATGTATTACACTTTGGGAAAATTTTTCTTCTGACTGCCTTTTCAGCTGGGACGGTCTCCACCTAAGTAAAAAGGGTGCAGTTATATTAGGAAAGTCAATCACAGCAACAAATGAATCCTGTTTAAACTAAATAAAAGGGGGCAACAGGGGACAGCTTCAAAACCAAACGTAAATTACAATATACAAAAATAAGGTAACTATAAGATCATGGTAGCCAATACAAGAAGCCTCAATTTGACAAAAATAGCAGAACTTACAGGAATACTCATTAGTAACCAAATAGATATTGTAGCACTGTGTGAAACATGGTGGGATGAAACTTCAAACTGGTATAATTCTATCCCTGGCTACACACTATATTCTAAGAATAGGCAGAATAAAAAAAGGTGGGAGAATCTGCTTTTATGTCTCAAAGAACATTGCAGTAACTGAATATCCCCTAAATAATAATACAGTTGAAATCAACGGATTATGTATTCCGATTACACCCAACATAATGGAAAAAAATTCCTTTTGGAAAATTTTTACAGACCACCTTCCTCAGATCTAAATTATGATGCATCTATCCAAGCAGAAGTACAATATTTAACATCACAAACTGAAGTAGTAATAGTCAGTGACTTTAATTACCCAGAGATACACTGGGATACACTAACAACAAAAACCTCATTGGAAGGTCTTTTTTTAGGATTGCACAGCAACAGCAGGACTTGATCAGCTAGTACAGGAACCCACATGGGGAAAGAACATCCTGGACCTTGTTATGACAAATCTTTCTATGGATATTAACAATCTAAGTATAACTAGTCTGATTGGGAACAGTGACCATCATTCAATTACATTCGAAATCAATAGACAAAAACTAGTATTGGTGAGACACACTTCAGATACAATTATAACAAAGCAAACTATGATAGAATTAATAAAACATTAAATGGGTAAAACTGGGAAGTTCTTTTTGATAATCTGAACATTGACCAGGGTTGGGAATTATTTAAATCAATTATTAATGAACTTGAGAAATTATACGTACCTATTAAAAAACAAATAATAAAAAAGGTACAATTCCATCTTGGTTGACAAACACTATCAGGTCACAAATTCTCAAAAAAGAAATAGCATTTAAAACCATAAAAAAAATCCCAGTCAATTAAACTATTCAAACTATAAATATGATTTGAAACAAACTAAACAAGTGATCAAAAAGGAAAGGAAGAAAATTGAATTCAAACTTGCTGTTACAAAAAATCCAAAAGCATTCTATTTGTATATTAACAACAAACATAAAGGTATATGACATTGAGAAATTGAATGAAAATGGTAATGAAATCACAGAACATTTAAGTATAGCAAACTAATTCAGTTCCTTTTTTGGGTCTACAGGTATATTTAATGATCGGGAGAATATAAATCAAAGCAAAATTGTTCAACCATTAACTTCAGAGATAAATGAGCACAAGGAATTAGTAGCCTTTTTTTTAATTCAATATTCTTTGTTAAAGTCATTGTGATACAGAACGGGATACACAAATAGGCCTCAGTTATGAATCCAGGGGTTAACATAAGTCTATGAGGCCATGCTATCTAATTTTTTCAGACAAATTTATAACATTTCAAAACCCTATCCTAGTTACCAACTATGAATACCAAGTGTTGAAGTCCAGAAAAATGGAAACAAAAAGGAAGCATAGGGAAAAGGAAGGCAACAGCCATGACACAAATTGTATACATTTGAAGGTTTCCATGCAACTAGTAAAGCATCAAGGGTGCCCCATTTGGTTAGATAAGATTATAGTCTATCATTCATCATGGCACTGTGTCTCTCCAGATGCAAAGCAATCAGAACTTCTTAGTGCCACTTGAGCACAGTGGGCATGGAGTCTTCTATCCAATGTCTCATGATTATCAGCTTGGACACAGCTGATATTAAAGCCATGTGTGCTTTCCTTTGCCTAATTATACCTCAAGGGAAATAGTGAAGCAGACAAATATTGGGCAAAAACAAGGAGTCTAATCCTAATTGGGGATCTAATGAGCTTTGAACGGCTTGCCAAAATGTTCGAACCTTTGGGCAAGTCCATATCATGTGAAAGAGATCCCCATTAGGTTCCATGCACCAGTGACATCGTGGGGAGGGAAGTTTCCCGATTTTGTATAACCTTGCAGGGGAAAAGTAAAGGTTATGCATTATATTATACTGTATTAACTGGAGTCTATCCTGTTTGATAAACCTGTATAGATTTCTCCAGATTTGTTGCCAGGTGTCAGGATCCCCTTGAAGGGACAATTCTTGAACCCAGTAGTAACAAACTCCCCGGGGTAACAGAGGACAATAAATTGCAGTTCCTGATAAACTTTAGAAAACCAATGGGGTTGGTTAGCTATCTGTAGGAGGGAGGAGAGTTGTATCTTAGGAGGTTCTATATTAGGTGCATTGTGTATAAAATAGGTCACCGCCTGTTTAACCTGCCAATATTTAAAGGGACTTCCACTTGTACATTGGGTAGTATTTAAAAATTGAGGGTGCGGTAATATTTTACTCTGGGGGGCTATATCCTCAAGTCGGATTCCCACCAAGGAAGGCAAAATTTGGGAGAAATTGGACTATTTTTCATTCTGAAATGGGGGTTGTTCAAAAGTGGTTGTTGCCAGAATTTATGCCAATCAATGTCTAAGGAGGTCTGAATCTGGTACAAAGCATTAAGAGACCACCCCATTGGGTTGTTCCTTAATTCTTTGGGGATATATTTTGAAGAGGAGTATAGCAAGGCTGGAAGGGTGCAGGAGGCTTTAAGAGCTAGAGTTTCTTCTATAGTCAACCAAAGGGGAAGGTATGTCTCTGATCTTCTAACATTTGAGGAATGAACCCAGTGCTTCAGTTTACTGATGTGAGCCGCTCCATAATATTTGAAGAATGAAGGAAGAGAGAGACCACTGTGTAACTTTGGTGCTGTAAGTTTAAAGTATGCTCTTTTGACTCCCTTCCCTTTCCAGACATAGTGACTTAGGAGTTTTTGTAGATTAGAAAACCAAGACTTACGGAGCTAGAAACCTAACATATTTAGGGGGGTATAGAATCCGAGGTAACACATTCATCTTTATAGTGCAAATCCTACCCCATAGAGAGATTGGTAAGATGCCCCATCTCTCTAGGTCAGTTTTTATGGTACTAAGTAACTTCATAAAGTTGTCTTTTACCATTGTAGAAATTTCCCTAGAGACTTTAATACCCAGATATGTCAAGCATTTCGATTCCCAAATTAGGCCAAATGCCTCCATTTCTGTAGGAAAAAGTTTCCCATTTAAGGGGAAGATTATGGTTTTTGAAAGGTTAAGTTTGCAATAGGATACTTTTGAGAAGTAGTTGATTTCTTGTAACAGAACTTGTGTAATATTCAAAGGATCTTCTACTGTATATGTAACAACAAATCATCAGCATAGGCTGATAAAAGATATTGTTGACTCCCAACTGTTATACCTCAGAGACTGTGGAATGAGAGCAATCGGTGAATCAGGGGTTCCAGATAAAGATTAAAGAGAGGGGGGAGGGGGGCAGCCTTGTCTGGTGCCACGACATAGGGTAAACGACTTTGAAAGAATACCAATGCACCAGACATGGGCTGTTGGGGAGGTATATAGTAACTTAATCCATTTTATAAATTCTTGGGGGAGGCCAAAGCGTAGCAGTGTGGTGAAGAGGAAATCCCAGGAAACTCAATCAAAAGCTTTCTCTGCATCTAATGCGAGAAGAGCAGTTGGAATATCTGAATTTCTGGTTAGGGCTATTAAATGTAATAATCAGCACATGTGGTCACTTGATGATCTGCCTGACATAAAACCAATCTGTTCATCACCAATGATTTTATTCATCAAGGGTCCTAATCGATTTGCTAAAATTTTAGCTGGAATTTTAATGTCTACATTTAATAGCAATATGGGGTGACAGTTTTCAGGGTATAGGGGGTCTCGACCTGGTTTGGGAATAAGGGTGATGAGTGCCTCTAGGAAACTCTGTTCTGAGAGGCCATGTTCATACCAGAAGTTAAAGACTGTTGTTCAAAGACAGAGATCCACAGAATACATTTTGTAAAAGTTAGTTGAAAGGCCATCGGGTCCAGGGGATTTATCAGAGGAAAGTTGGGTGATTGCTTATTTGACTTTCCATTCTTGAATGTGGTGTCCCAAGGAGAGGGTTTCATTTAGAGTCAGATTAGGGAAGGTAACCAGGTCCAGGTATCTCTCAATATCCTCTGCAGTTATAGCTTCATCCGTTGATACAAAATAAAGGGTTTGATAGTATTGTTTAAACCCAGAGGCAATTTCCTGTGGATTGGTAATAGCGGGGCCGTGCCATGTTAGGCATAAGGTTGGTATCAATCAATCAATCAATCAATCAATCAATCAATCAAATCTTTATCCAGGTGGACATCATTGAGCAGAGCTCATTTGCAAGATGGACCTGGTAAGGTCAAGGTTCAATTTACATAGATACATAAAAAAATATTCAATATACACACACTCTAGGATACTACATAGAATATTCAGTATACACACAGTCTAAGGATACATTCTAATCAGACTATACATTAAATTCAGGTGTAGTGGTAATAAGGGGTGAGGGGAAGGGGAGTGGGAAGTGGTGGAAGAGGAAGATGGTGGGGGAGGAGGAAGATGGTTGGAGGCCTATACTGTGGAACAGATAAACTGTGGGCCTTATGAAGAGGGCAGGAGGGCGGCACTGGGGGATTTGTATAACAGGGCTATAGGGCTGTGATATATGACAAGGGATTAAGGGGAGGCGGATGGAAAGGAGGGGTGCATGGAGTGTGAGGGGTGGCGACTCTTAGTAAAGGTGGATACCTTCCGTGAGTTGGCTTTCTGGGGAGGGAGATGGATAAGATTAGGAATACTCTACTGTTTGTGGAAACAATTACATTTTTCTTTGATAAGCTTCGAATACAGATATTTAAAGGATGTAAATGAGATGTATCTGTTCACTTTCAGGGTCTTCTGCATCGTATTCCATAAGGCAGATAAGACATAGCTGATAGCAGATCTACCATATCGAGAATTGAATTTGGGCACTTTAAGCATGATAAAGTTTAGACTTCTTAGGGCATATTTACTTAATGTGATTTGTGTGAAGCAGTCTGAGACATAATTTGGTAGCATCTTTGATATCGCTCTATAAGTCCATAGTGTGGCATTCCTGTCTCTTTTAAATTGGAGCAAGGTCCATCCAACTGCAGCATAAAGCGAGCAGTGGTGAGTGCTGAGAGGAAGATCTGTAATAAACCTCAAGGCTCTATGGTAAAGTGTTTCCAGTTTGCTCAGATATGATTTGGGGTAACGACCATATAGGAAATCTGCATAATCTAATACTGATAGAAATGTGGCCTGGACCAGCTTCTTTTTAGAATCACTTGTGAGAAAGTGCTTTTATTCTGTAATAGAGCCCAAGCCTCTGACGGAGTTTTTTTTAGCAGATCTTCCAGATGATCTAAGTAGTCGAGTCTACTGTCTACCCAGACCCCCAGATATTTGAATTTTGTAACATATTCAAGATTTTCACCAAGGACAGTGGATATGTGGGGGAGATTGTTTGGGAAGGAGTGTCTGGCTTGTGTTTGGGGGGAGAAAAACATTGCCTTTGTTTGTTTTGCATTTAGCAGTTATTTTTCCAGTAGTTGGTGTTGTAATAGGTTGAATTCTGCTTGTAGCTCTATGCATGCTGTTACGGGAGAGGGGTGACTGACATATAATACTGTATCATCTGCAAACAGGTGTACAGTGGCTTTGGTGAGGTTATTGTCGATGCTATTGATATAGATGGCAAATAGGATTGGGCTGAGGATGGATCCTTGGGGAACTCCTCTTTGAAGAGATGTGAGTGGTGATAGGTCTCCTTCAGCCTTCACCTGCTGGGTCCTTCCCGTGAGATAGTTATTGAACCATCTAATGGAGGTTGAGTCGAGTCCTATGGATTTCAGGGAGAAGAGGAGCAGTTCGTGGTCGACTGTATCGAATGCCTTACTCAGGTCTAAAAATACAGCACAGACACAATTTCTTTTGTCCAGTTTGAGTTGCCAATCATTGGTTACTTTAGCCAGGGCTGTGATGGTGCTGTGGTTGGTTCTAAACCCAGATTGCGCTGGCCTCTTCAAGATATCCTCTTAGTTGAGTGCTTACGATTTTTTCTAGCAGCTTTGATAGCACAGGGAGGATAGAGATTGGCCTGTAGTTGTTGGGGTCCCCTGCTTTCAGTAGCGGGATAACTTCGGCTGTTTTTCAGATTGATGGAATAGATCCTAGTTGTAGTGAGAGGTTAAATAGGTGTGTTATTGGCACTGCTAATACTTGTATGGCAATTTAAAAAAAATAGGGATCAAGGGAGTCTGCATCAGCACTTTTTTTGGTGTCCAGCTGTGATATTAATTCTTCCACCTGCTTCAGGGTGGCTGGTATGAAGGAGAAGGTGGACTCCATTACCTGTGCTTCAGTCTTCTTGATACCTAACTGGGAACGCATTTGGTTAGCCGGAGAGGTGTCAAATGCTAGACCAGTGGTTGTAAAGTGATTGTTGAATGATTCCAGGACTTCCAGTCTATCAGAGATGGTTCCCTTGCCATTGTGTATTTTGGCTGGGAGTGTGTTACTTGGATTGTATCCTGTTATGTCTTTTATGGTGTTCCAGAACTTGGCAGGGTTGTGGCAGGAGGAGTCTAGTTCAGACATATAATAAGCAGCCTTAGCGTCTCGTACTTTCCTGGTACAGATATTCCTGGCTTTTTTGAACAGCTCCCAATCAGTTGATATCTTAGTTTTTCGTGCCTTTTCCATTGATGAGTTTGTAAACTCTGATGTGTTGTTCTGTATTTTTCTGTAACCTGTATTGTTATAAATGTATAGTTGTAGTAATTTTGCATAATGTAAACAGGCAAGCCTTGTGAATAGGGATTTTTGGAACCCTAATGGCTGTATCACTGTATAAATAAAATTTTACCCTACCATACCATACCATACCATACCATACCATACCATACCATACCATACCTTGTCTTTGTCAAGGAGGGTGGCTTTAAGGTCAGGAGTGAACCAACGGTAGGTTTTATTTTTGATGCGTACCTTAGAAATTGGAGCATGGATATTAAGGGCACCTGTAATAATGTCATTTAGCACTTCATATGCTATCTCCACTGTGTTTGCTAAGTAAAACTCTTGCCATCGTGTGGAGTGGTTTATCTCTTCCAGATATGCCTCAATGTTGAATTTTTGCTTTGATCTCCTCATTGTGAACTTGGTGGGGATGATGGCTTGCATGCTGATCTTATTCCCGTAATAAGGCAGTGGTCACTGATGTCATTGAATAGTACTCCAACATGCGAGAAAAGGTGAGGTTTATTCACTAGTACAACATGTAATAGTGTGCTGTTGCTTGTATTCTTTTTGTTGATTCTGGTGGGTTAATTTATGAGCTGTGTAAACCCATGTGTATCGCAGAATGATATTAAGGGTGCAGCTGCCTTTGACAGCCAGTTTAGGTTTAGGTCTCCTATGATTATAGTTTCTTCTGTTCCCTTTTTGATTAGGTCACCCAGGTGGGATAATAGCTTGAGGTCAGCTGAGGGGGGCCTATAGCAGCCAATTAGCTGCAGCGATGTGGTGTGGGAGAGGGCCACTTTGAGGGATAGGCATTCAAATTCCTTTACCATGGATAATGAGTCGAGGCAGGTTACAGATAGGCTCTCCTTCATATATATCGCGACGCCCCCACCCCTAGTTTGGCAGTCAGCTCTGAATACTTGATAATTAGGTAAGTTTATGTCTTTGTCGGCTGTGACAGGCCTGAGCCACGTCTCAGACAATACTAGTATATCTGGTAAGGTATAGTTAACCCAGGCTTGGATCATCGTGATCTTCTTTAACAGACTGCATACATTAATATGGAGAAAGCTTAGCCCTTTGATCTTGGCTAAGTCTGTTAGTGCAGTGATGACCTTTGGCCTCTTGTTAGAGCACTGATTAGTAGTCTTGCAGACGGGCACGTTGAATAATCTTCTGTGCAGAGTTGAAGCAAGGTCCCATAAGATAGTAAATCCGCCTGAGTCCCTCCATGGCAACTGCTCCATGGGTTATGTTGTAGCATTGGGAGGTCATATATACATACCCAGTCCCTTGTAACTGTTGCAGTAATGCAGTAAGTCAAGTAATGTAATAAATCTCCCTGTGTGGCATCCTCTGAGAGATATCCTTTTTCACTGCACTCAGGATACAGTAATAGAGCTAGCAGAATCCAGAGAAATCCCCCGATTATGAAAAGTATAACTGGTATGCAGAAGGTACTATATCAAATGTCTTTCGTGGTGCCCTCAGTAGATTGCTAATATAAACGACTTATTCAGCTACTGTCCGGTGAGTAGAGTTTAAAAAGGGAATATAAATTAGAGGAGAAGGATAGAAAACACAATAGGGTGCCTAGCGTGTGTGTTTCTCACTGTGATGTTTAAGGGCAAACAATGGTCAAGCTCAGCTCAACAGTGTGGGCAGCATGAGTGAGCAGAAAGGAGTCTGCTGATTTGGTAGCTAACAAGGGATATAGAGCAGGCTGCAGGGGAGCAAAATGACAGGGGCGTAATTTATGTTTTGGCAGGAAGGTGTCTATAAAGAAAGGCTACAGAAGGGGGCGGGTGGGTGGGCATAAAAATTCGGTTTGCCCGTACCTTTCCCTGGCAGTCCCTCAGATCTGGCGGTTCCGAGTGTCGGCTTGTGGCTGCCAACCACCCGCTGGCAGAGACTGGCCCCGGCGCTCAACTGTGGGCACTTAGCGAGGGTCCTCTTCTGAGGAAAAAAGACAGAGCACAGCAGGTTAAACACTTTGCAATGGCAAGCATCAGCAGTGCAGTGGGGGGCCGAAAATTAGCACTTTAAAGGCAATGATAATGATATTGAGAATGATAATGCAGAACATATTGCCCACGATTGAGTACAGTGAGTACAGTGATTTGTGTAGAAAGACCAAGAATCCCTCTAGTTGGCAGGTCTGTATAACCTGCTAATGGGAAAAAAAAAAAAAAACTTCTATTACACAGTTGAAATGTGCTTAGTTCTATCGAAAAGGAGCTGCAGGTGGGCATCCTGGTCTCGGTCGGTGGCTGGCTGGGTGCCGGCTGACCGTGGGGGAGCTGAAGCAGCCCTGTTCAAGGACAGGCAGCTGGAGAGGAGAAAAAAGAGCAGGTCTTAAATAGCATAGAGGTTAGGATGGGTTAGATCTGAGCAGTTTAGTAAGACAAAAAGGGTATAAGCCTAGTGGTTTCCATCTGCTTGATTTGGATGGCCAATAACTTAACCGCTCTTTCCCCTGATTCCAAATATTTAAATTTGGTTCTCTTAAGAGAGAGCTCTGCTTTTTGGGACATGAGGTCCGAAAACTGAGTCTGTGATTTGTGTAAGTGGATCCAGTCAGCCTCAGATGAACTTCAGGAGATGTTATGTTCAATAAATTGAATGGAATAAAGTAAATCCTTAACTTGGAATTTAAATGTTTTGGCTCTGTTGGTCGCTAAATGAATGCATTCTCCTCTTAGGGTACACTTGAGAGCTGCCCATATAATATCTATTTTGGGTACTGAACCCAGGTTAGCATCTAAGAAATGGGAGATGACATTTTTAAGGTGATCTCGAATATTAGGGGTTTGAAGTAATTGATTATTTAAATGCCAAAGAGAATCTGTCCTAATCCCTGGTCCTAGCAGGTAGGTGAGGGAAACAGGAGAATGATCAGATATAACTTGGGCATGGATAGATGTGTCAACAATTCCTGGCAGAAAATGGGAGCTAACTAATATGTAATCAATTCTTAAACATGTTCGATGTGAAGATGAGAAAAAGGTGTATTGCCAGGTATTTGGGTTGAAAACTCTCCATACACTGATTAGTCCCTCCCCTTCCATGAGATCTCTGAGAGATTGCTACTCTGGTGATAAGCCGGCTCTTTTATTATCTAATCTGTCAAGTTGTAGTTGAGGTGTAATATTCCAATCTCCTCCCAAAAACGTAGCTCTAGGTGAGTCTGTGACTACCAGGCTTAGAAGATGTGTTAAAAACTGGGGGGAATCCAAATTTGGACCATATATGGACCCAATGAATATCTGTTGTGAACTTAAGAGCCCCTTTGATAATAGCGCCCATTGGTATTCCAGATTTCTTGTACTAGTTTAAAGGGGTATTTTTACTAATTAGGATGGCAACTCCTCCCGATTGGTAGATATCCCTGCCCCATAAGCTTGTCCGACCCAGTTTTTGCACAGTAATGAGGTGTCTTCCCTCCTAAGGTGTGTTTCTTGTAGACACACGATGCTAGCTTTTAAAGATAATAGGTGTTTTAGAACTGTCTGTCTTTTACATCTGTCATGGGCTCCCTTAATATTCCAAATTAAAATATTGAAGATCCCAGACATTTATTAAAAAATGTAAAGCAAGTTGACATTCGAGGAAAAATCAGGATTGTAAACGTACATTAAAACTCCAACACTTGGTATTTCCCTAAACCAACTATAAAGCATATTATTTTTCCCCCCATAACCCAATCCCCCCTCAAACCCCCATGTAGAAATAACAATGCAGTAAACTAGTACCTTAGTTTCTTCCCCCAGTTCTTCCAACTGTACTTGCATATTCGTTCTGTCGGGTGATGTCGCTGTGCAACCGAACAATTAATTCCCCCGTCTCAAATCCACCATCTAAGTATTATATAATATTAAGTTCTAAATGGAAAACATAGGGGTAACCAATATAAAACTGAAATATATGATCCAGACCTTTACTATCTATTTCAATGCTTTAAGGAACTTAGAGAACAATTACTATGGCTAACGGTATTTATCTATTGCAGGAGGTTGAAGCAATTAAGTTAAGCCATTAGCAGTAGTAGCACACAGGTATATATTCAGGTGGTATCTCTTCAAAAATTAAACTCTGCTGTGTTATCACCAAAAAACAAAATGGTAGAGATCGTAAACTAAGGATTTGAGAGTCCAGGTTAGAAGAAAATTGCAGATCCCTGATTTTGATATAAGCAAAGTCTCAAAAACCACTGTCTAAAATTATGTAGTGTTAAGTTCGAAATGGAAAAGCTTAAAGGTAGCCAATATTAAGTTAGGATGTGTGATCCAGACTTTTACTACCTATTTCTATGTCTAAAAGAGTTGGGAAACAGTTACTATGATTAATATTATTCATCTACCGTGGAAAGTTAAACAATTAAATAAAGCCATTAACAAGGATAACACATGTTCCAAAACAGTTTGTAGGATGTATTTTCAGGGAGATTTCCCTTCAAAATATTAGCTCGTCTGTGTTGTAATCAAGACGCATAATAATGGGGATCCCCATCTGAAAATTCAAGGGACCAAAAATGCGAGAGAACAACAACACCTTGATTTAGTATGAGCAAAAAGCACCCAGGAGAAAGTGAACATGTAACAAAAACGACCTCCGAAGTTTCAATATTTCCAAGTGGGTCACAGGAAAGCCAGTTCGAGGTTATACGTGGTTCAGACCGCAATCATGGATATTGGCATTAGTATAATCCATCAAAGAGTGAGCCATCAGTACCTTGTTATGTGCTTCAAGTTGTAGATGACTGAGGATCAGGCAGGCTCACTTGAATAAGTCCGGTAATAGCCTCTTAAGTTCCAGCTGGTCTTGCTCCAGAGTTTCAAACGAAAGCCACTTATCATTGATTTTAACTTGAAGGAGTGCTGGATACTTGACTCTGAATAGCTTTCCTGCTGCAGTTAATTTGGAGACCAGTGGATGTAATTCCTGTCATTTCAGGTGAACAGTTTGTGGTAGATCCTGTGAGACTCTGATGTTATGGCCTTCCCGCTGCACTTCTTTCAAGGTCTTTACTTGGGCTAGAATATGCTGCCTGTCTAAGAAATTAAGCAGCTTAAAGATGAGTGGTCTGGGCGGTGAGCCTGGTGGTGGTGGGGGGACGGAATGCCCTGTGAACTCTCTCCACTATACATGTAGTGCCATTTGGGGAAGGACCGGCAATTTTGTCACAAAATCTTTGAACAAACTGTATTGGAGAGCTACCTTCTTCCCTTTCTGGAATCCCAATAACAACTAGGTTGTTCCGTCTACTTCTCCCTGCCAGATTCTCAGGCTTCTCCTCAAGCCATTTAAGTCTCTTTGCAGCATTTGTATGATCTAGTTCGGCCTTGTCAGATTTTCTCTCAAGGGAGATAATACGAGATTCGAATCCCGACCCTCTTAGTTATAGAGTTGAGTGAAGTTTTGATGCTGCGTAGTTCGATCGAGATGTCAGCTATTGAATCTTGCATCGGTTTAATTATTTCCAAGAATCTCACCTCTGTGAGTGCAACACGCCCTGAGGTTGATTTAGCTGTCTGCTGCTTAGGCCGTTTAGAGGCCTGGTCTTTTTCAGGTGATGGCGGAGGGCAATGCCTCGGTGGCACTTTGTGCATATAAACCTCCATGTCGGACGTCTGCGAGCGCTGGGTTGTTAATAGTCACTGTTAGTGTAAGTTCCCAGTGGAATCAGATTTGAGATAAGTAATTGTTTAGCGGATTTGAAAGGGAGATGAGTGGAGCGATGAAAACTTGCTGCTTCTCGCTAGGCTGCCATCACGTGACCCTGGTATTAGTATCCTTAAGGTTGGGTAAACCAAATTCTGCCCCGGACCGGACGACATTAACCCAAATTTTTTAATGAATACTCTGAATTCAATCTGCACACCTTTAAAAATTCTGTTTAATACTTCTTTACAGCAGGGAGAATTACCTAATGAATGGAAACAAGCAGTGGTTTCCTCTATTCTTAAAAAAGGTAATAAAGGCACAGTAGAAAACTACAGACCCATTAGTCTCACATCTGTTATATGCAAAATTATGGAGCAGATTTTAAAAAAACAGAATAGATAACGAAATGGAGACAAAAGGACTTAAAGATCTTAAACAACATGGTTTCATAAAACATAGATCATGCACCACTAATCTCATCAGTTTCTGTGAAAAGGTTAGTCAATCATTAGATCAGAATATCCCAGTGGATGTTTTATATCTTGATTTCAATAAGACATTTGAAAAAGTATCACATACAATCCTTATTGACAAAATGCTGAGCATGGGATTGCATAATCATATAATCACATGGGTAACATCATGGTTAAAACACAGGACTCAGATGGTTAAAATTCAAGATACCTATTCAAACCCTATTTTCATAACCAGTGGGGTCCCCTAGGGATCTGTACTGGGGCCCACACTATTCAGTATTTTTATATCAGATCTACATTATGGGATAAAAGGACACATCAGTAAGTTTGCAGATGACACCAAACTATGTAGTGAGGTGAAATCTATTGATCAATCGATATCTCTACAAAATGATATTATCATGCTTGAAAAATGATCAAACAATAATCAAATAATTTTTAATAGAGAAAAGTGTGTCATAATACATCTTGGGCCAAAAAAAATCACCATACAAAATAGTATTTAAATGGTACAGAGATAAAATCTGTGACATTGGAGAGAGACCTAGGTATTTTTGTAAATGACCAATTATTTTTTTTTATTTTGAGTTCATTTGAACCTAGGATTACAAGTACCTTTGAGCCAAAGCTCTTTTACAAAGGTTCCATGTCAGTTGAGGTACAAATCAAACAAGACATTGAATAACAGTATAACAGTGGGTTACAGGCAGTTACATACAGTTTCATACAGTCAATACGGTGGCAAAAAATGCAAGAAGGAGGTCTGGTAACAGGGTTGACACGGTATGGAGGAGAGACACACTAGTGGGGTACGGCCATAGGCACTTGTCAAATATCAATTAAAGTGCTACAGGGGGGTAGGGAAGGAGGGTGGGAGGAAGGGAGGATGAATGGATGTATGGGAGAGGGAGTTGAGGGGGGAGAGGGTTAAGTGTTAGGTGGAAAGAGCAATGAGGAGAGGGGAGAACAATTAGGAAGGACAGTCACAGGAGCTAGATGCAGACAAGATGTGATGGACACTGGATTTGAACGGACCAAGCTTTGGCATTGAGGTGATGTCAATGTTGAGACCATTGAACCAGTTTGGAGCTCTGTTGCAAATGATCTTTGCCCTTGTGTAGTGCGGAAATGTGGGATATGCAGAAGCTGGGATCCAGGGCCCCTGGTGATGCGAGTAGTCCGTGCTGGGCAAAGGAGAGCTTGGACACCTGGGAGAGCAAGGCCTAGTGTTATTTTCTTTGTCATAAGGCAGGTTTGGTACTTGATCCGGTTTGAAAGTTGAAGCCACCCAGTCTGTGCGTAGAGATCACATGTGTGGGTGAGGTGATGGGCGCCAGTTATGAGATGGCAAACTTTGTTTAGTGCAATGGATATGCGCCTGAGGGCGGTGGCAGAGGCAGAGCCGTAGATGATCAGGCCGTAGTCGATTATTGAGATTACTGAGCTCTGTACTGCAATCATTAAGGCATCTGAAGTAAGGCATTGCCTGTGCCTGAAGAGTAGGCCAATGCAAGTGTTGGTAGCCTTGGAAATGATGTCAATGTGCGTAGCATATGATAGGTTACAATCAATGGTAATACCTTGATATTTAAAGGACTGAACCAGTTCGAGGGTCGCACCAAGGCAGTTTTTGATCTTGATGGGACTGAGTCTGTGTTTGTTGTGCAGGCTGCAGAAGAGCATGAACTTGTTTTTTTTGTAGTTGAGAACCAATTTATGTGTACTAAACCAAGTTTCAATTGAGGTGAAGGCAAGCTGTAGATTCTTTTCAAGATGGCCCGGATCCTTATGAGTGGAGAGGATGATGGTGTTGTCAACATAGAGGAGGATTTGTGCTGGACACGATTGTGGAAGATCATTCAGAAAGAGACTAAAAAGAAGTGGCTCAAGAATGGAGCCTTGAGGAACTCCTGAGTGAACAGGACATGCATCTGAGAGAACATCAGCTATTTTCACTCTTTGGGAGCGGTTCTCCAAGTAGCTCTTGAAGGTAGTGGACTCAGGTGAGAGCCCAACAGAACGTAGCTATGTGATTAATAGATTATGATGTATAGTGTCAAAAGTCTTGGTCAGGTCAATGAAGACCGACCTGGTTAGAAGGTTGTTGTCCAACAAGCTGTGGATAGCACCGGTGAATTCAAGAAGGGCTGATGGAGTACTGTGACCTGTATTGAAACCATGTTGTTGGGGGCAAAGGATGTTGTGTTTGTCCAGGCATTCCATTAGCTGGTCAGATACCATACCTTCAGTGGTCTTGGGGGAGGAGTATGGAGATAGGCCAGTAGTTCACATGCAGATCCTTGTCCCCACTTTTGTGGACCAGGGTTACTGTGGCTGATTTCCATCTGTCAGGGAATTGGCTGAAGGCAAGGGAGAGGTTGAACATTTTTGTTAGTGGAAATAGCACTTTATCAAGGGTGAAGGACACCAGCTTGTGGTTGAGTGAGTCCCCACTAGCTCTGGATTTGGCGATTGCATTAGAGACGTATTTACAGACCTCATGCACCCTGACTTCCTTAAGGTAGAAATGTGGGTGGTTGGAGGGAAGGGGTTGTGGGCTGGGGGTAGGAGAAGGAGGGTGGTCATCATTGAAGAAGTCCTAAGGGAGAACACTACTGAGATCAGAGAATGCAGTATTGAAAGTATTTGCAATTGTGGTAGGGTCGAGAGTTATGCCACCATCAATGACCAACGTAGTAGGTGAGGTTTTTGGCTGCTTCCCAGTTAGTTCTTTAAGATTGTCCCAGAAGGATTTTCTCTTACCCTAGGCATTCGTGAGGGTATCTCTGTAGTATGTATTTTTCTTCTGGTGGATTGATTTAGTGCAGTCGTTTCGTGCCCGTTTGTAGTTCTGAATATCAGCCTGATTGCCAGTGGCCCATGCCCAAAGCCAGAGGAGGTCCCTTGCTTTCAGATACATAAGTAGTTCAGCAGAGAGCCAAGGATTGCAAAGGCCTTTGATTTTACACCTTTTGAAAGGGGCATAGGTGTCACAGGCAGCACTGAAGGAGTTGATGAAAAAATCCAAGGCTGGGTTGACATTAGAAGCATTCAATATACAAGACCAGTCAAGCTGTCAGAGGTGGGATTTGAGGCATTTCAACTGACCATGTGGGAGGACTTTACTATTGATTAATTTGGGGGGGACTTGCAGAATTTATTCGACCATTCGCAGATGACTGGGGAATGGTCACTTAGTGTATGTGGAAGGATGGAAACATCCGAGATGAGGGAGGGATGGCTGGTCAGTATCCAGTCCAGGAGAGTGCTTGTGCCAGTTTTATAATTATGTCTGGTGGGGGAGACTACTAGCTGTGCCAGGTTAGCTGCTAAGATGGCATCCTTGAGGCCCCCTGTGTCAGCGGCTAGCTAAATGATGTTAAAATCACCCATTAGGATCGACTCCAAATCAGGGGGTTGGGCACAGATGTGGTCCAAGACTGAGCTGAGGCCTTTACTTTGTTCTTTTTGAAGAATGTAAACAGCAGCAACAGTCAGCACTTTGTTGTGAGCCCCCAGCACAATTTTAATAGGTAGGATCTGCGTAGAAGAATCCGAGAGGGGAGAAGGTAAGTGGTGACCCAAGAGGGTGTCTTTGTGATATAAAGCACAGCCTCCCCATCTTTTTTTACTCCTGTCAAGTCTGAAGACATTGTACCCTGGCAGGCAATAGCCATGTCTGGAATTTTGGGTGATAGCCAGGTTTCAACAATTGCAAGGATATCAGGGTTGTGTTGGTTAGTGAATATTTGCAGGGCATCAAGTTTAGGCAGGAGGCTGCAGATGTTGAGAGATGCAAGGGTGAGGGTCCCAGGGTGCCTTGATTGATGGCCGGGGCAAGGAATTTTAGGCCCAGGATTTGGATGAACATTCCTAGATAGCAGCAGCAGGAGTAGCAGAAGCTTCAGAAATCATCATCTTAATTGTTTTAAGGCAGATTTGTTTACCCATTTCATGCACAGTCTATTGCAGTGATTCTGTCTTAGGTCTCAAAGTGAAGTAATATGAGCCAGTGTTGAGAACGGGAACAGGCGAACATACACCACCCTATCATGGTTCTTCGGGTGTTGCCAACCATCCCCAGAGGAGAATGGGGGAGTATAGACAAGCTCAGTTGGAAGGGTACCAGAGTGGGTGTAGATAAGGTCAATCCTGTAGCCTAGAGGAAGAGAGGGGTATCTAGCTCCCGGCAGAAAAAACAGCGTTAGCAGGGAGCAAGAGAGAATGAGATGAAGAGGCAGAAGGAGCAGAGTCATAGTGCTTAGAGGATGTGTAGAGAATAACCGAGAGGGTCTGTAGGGCAAGAGCCAGCCCGTGGAGGTGAAGCAAAGAGAGGGAGAGGGAGCGGCGGGGAGGGGTCCAAGTAAATGAGTCCAATGAGGTTCAAGCAGGGTGGATACCAAGGTTAAGTGGGTGGAGTCAAAGCCTATTTAATAAAGGTAGGAGGTGGAGGTGTGGGGACGGGAGCAAACTTTTCGGCAAAAGTCAATGCAGAGCAGTGGGCTCCGAAGCCCAGAGACTGAAAATACAATTAAGAAAAGGCAGGGCCAATCAGTGGTCGAGCAGAGAGCAACAGTCCAATTAGAGGAGGGTGGCAGCAGGTGGTGGTGTATCAGAGCCGCCCAGTGCTTCCCCGGAGCAGCCGGGACTTTTAACTGGATTTGAAGGTGTCCTGGTCATCTGGAGGATGGAGGTGCGGGCGGCTGGCAGGATTAGCCGTGGCTGCTTGCTGGGAGCCCGATCAGGGGCAGTGGATCTAGTATAAGATATAAAATGTAGGTTAAAATAGGGCATTTCAGCTAGGGCAGGGGGTACCAAGACAATTTGAAGATTATTGGGGCTATGTTGAGGGTAGCAAGGGAGGAAGCTCAGGTATGGAACTGTAAAGTAGATAGCAGACAAAGCTGATAGACAAGCAGATGGCAAAAATGGGAAGATGTCTTTAAAGGGAGGACAGGACAAGTGTTAGGCCTAATCATCAGGAGAACACTGCAGACACATCACACAAAAGGCTAATTGATGTATATCTCCTGTAAAAAAGATCTTTCTTTTGTAGGCAGGAAGCATGCATACTTCCGATCTATAACTCATTTATTAGGCCTCGTTTAGATTATGGCGCAGACTTCTGGGCATCCTATCTAACAAAGGACAGAAATTTACTGGAGTGTGTACAAAGGAAAACAACAAAACCGATCCCTAGACTAAAAAAATCAACATTACAAAGAAAGGTGTAAAGCGCTGAATTTATATGACTTAGATACCCGTAGAAACAGGGGTGACCTATTATTGCTATTTAGTATCTTAAATGATAACACTCTAAAGACAGAATGTGGTATAAACTTTACAAACAAAACAAATGCATTGAGATGCAGCAATAAACAATTGTTTGTGTCAATGGTAAATAAAAACAATAGGAAATACTTTTTCACAATAAGGGCTGCCAAACTCTGGAACAAATTACCACAGCACATAGTAGATGCAACAAACTTTAAACAATTTAAGGGATATTTAGATAGGTACTTTTTGGGCAGCTAAGCAGTATACTCCCACATGATGTGGAGAGGTAGACATGATGGGTCTTCGGACTTTCTTCTACCTAACTAAAGCGAGTAAACCGAGTAAATGCTGTATACATTTTTAGTATAATTGTAAATTTGGGTGTGCATAGGAAAGGGGAAATAGTTTAACCAGGAAAGGCACACTAAGCCAGAGCTGGTTTCCAGGTGCGACCTGGGAGCACAAGGAAGTTAAGTGACTTGCTCAGGGTCACACAGTGTGCAAGTGAAAACTGTGGGATTCAAACCCCAGTCTGGTCTGCTGGATGTCACCAGATTTGCAGCTCAGAGCCTTAGACCACTGTGCTTTACTGCCTCGCATAATCTCTGGTTAATCACCACGGTATACTGTTTTTGTTTTGAAATAGTTCTGTTGTTTCCTATATTCCGTGTAGTAATGCACTTTTTTCTTGCTCAATATTCATTTAACTACTTAGCAATTCCAGAACCCAGTGACTTCAATTAAGGTGAAGACTACAATGAAGCAGAACTCAGTTCCATGTCACTGTAGACTTCTGCTCAACTGAGGTCACTGGCATCTGGAACTGCTGTGTCAAAAACAGTGGTGGAATTCAAGCATGCATGGGACAGTCATAAGGCAATTCTAGGGGGTGGGGGTAGGAAGAAGTAGGCTGCTGGTTAACTAGGATCTGCAGCTTATCCATTAGGTAGGGAAATGGGCAGACTGGGTGGGCCAAGCAGTCCTTATCTGCCATCAAAATCTATGTTTCTATGTTTCTATGTAATTAAAAAAAGAATATTGGGCTGGAAAAAAAGAGTGCATTACTACATGGCTTTTAACATGGAAGCAACAGGACTATTTTAAAACAAAAACACAAAATAATATAGTGGGGTGATTAACCAGACATTATGCATGCCCAAATTTACAATTATATTAACAAGCATTTATCAATGCCGAATGTTTGCTTGCTGGCATTGGCATTGGTAGTGTGGAAGTTACAGAGCTGCGTAATAGGGATGGCAGTGAAGTATTGAACTGAAGCCAACCCCACACCACCACCCTGCAGAGAGTGACAGGCATTGGGGTGTGCCTTTGGGTCATCAGGCAGAACGGCCACGCCATTTCACCACACCCCACCCTGCAGACACTGACAAGTGTCACGGTGTGCCTTCGGGTCTTTGGCCCTTATGCGCACCCCATTCCATCTGGAAATACGATGAGATGGGTGCGGTATAGGAGAATGGGGGTGAACTTTGGGGCCGAAGAGTCCAAGGCACACCTCAATGCCTCTCAGTGGCTGCAGGGTGTGGGTGGGGGTGGAATGGTATGAGCATTGCAGGTGACAATCCCAAGTCACAGCCCTGATGCCTGTCATTCTCTACAGGGTGGGGTGTTATGGTTGGAAACCCTAATGCCTCAGGCATTCGTTGGTATTTTCACTCCAAATTTTCAACATGGGTTTTTTGTGACCCCCACCTCATGAACAGTGGCAATATCAGTTTGTTAGCCAAAAGCTGCTTTTGCACAGTGACTACGGCATTTGTCACCACAGGTGCAAAAACACATTCTGAACAGGATGTGAAAAATGACAGCTGTACTGTTCGTGGGGAGGTGTAAAAAATGGCAATGTTGAAAATCTGCAGTGAAAATATTAAAAAAACTGGTGAAGTCACGAGCGTACGTAGAAACTGTGCAACTTGCACCCATAATGTAATTAGTTTGGGAATTGTTTACAGCCGATTGTCAACACAGGCAGTTTGGGACCTCCGGTCATGAACAGTGTCACTGTGATTTTCTTTATCCATCCCGAACAATGATTTCCCACAGCAACCACGCATTTCTGTGCTGAAAGTGTGAAAACACATTTCAGCCATGTTGTGAAAAATGACAGCTGTACTGTTTATAAGTAAGTGTGGAAAAATGCCACTGGTGAAAATCTGGACTGAAAATATTACAAATTCATGAACTTACGAGGGTGCATGGAAAGTGCGCAATGTTCACTCATAACACAGTTATTTTTAGGAATTTTTTCACCAAATTTTAAAAATAGCCATTTTAAGACCTCTACTCATGAACAGTGTCACTGTGATTTTCTTAATGTGTTCCATACATTGATTTCGCACACCAACTGTGCCATTGTGCGCTACATGGGCGGAAACATGTTTTGGGCGAGATGTGAAAAATGACAGCTGTACTGCTCATAAGGAGGTGAGGTAAAATGGCAATGTTGAAAATCTGAAGTGAAAATATTGAAAATTTGCGAACTTATGAGCGTGCGTAGGATCAACGCAACAAACGCTTGTAAAACAGTCATTTTTGGGAATTTTTTCACCAAATTTTTAACATAGCTATTTTAACACTTCTGCTCATGAACAGTGTGACTGAGATTTTCTTAATGTGTCCCATACATTGAGTTTGCAGACAGACTGCGTCATTGTGCGCTACATGCACGGAAACACATTTTGGGTGAGAAGTGAGAAACGACAGCTGTACTGCTCATAAGGAGGTGTGGTAAAATGGCAGTGTTGAAGTCTGGAGTGAAAATATTGAAAATTCATGAACTTACGAGCGTGCGTAGGAACAGCGCAATGCATGCTCGTAAAGTAGTCATTTTTGGAAATTTTTTCACCAATTTTTTAACATAGCCATTTTATCACCTCTGCTCATGAACAGTGTCACTGTGATTTTCTTAATGTGTCCCGAACATTGATTTCACACACTGACTGCGCCATTGTGCGCTACATGCGCGGAAACATATTTTGTGTGAAATGTGAAAAATGACAGCTGTACTACTCATAAGGAAGTGTGGTCAAATGGCAATGTTGAAAATCCGGAGTGAAAATATTGAAAATTCGAACCACGAAGCGCAGGAACAGCACAACGCACGCCAGAACAGTCATTTTAGGATTTTTTCACCAAATTCTCAATATAGACTTTTGAGAGCCCACCTATGAACACTGGCACTGTCATTTCATTAATCAGTCCCAAAAGGTGATTTCACGCAGTGACAGCGAAATCACCCTTCCGGTCCGTTAACGTATAACAGTAACAGAATTCATGGGGAGGGTCCCAAAAACCTATGTTGAAAATTAGGTGCCAAAATTCCAAAAATGCCTGATATATGCAGCAAAGTTGAAAAACCCTGTTCGTTACATTATACAGCTTACCGGTATTTCCTCAGTTTGTGGTCGGCTTTGAAGAGTGCAGACGTGTTTTTGGTCCACCGAAGATCGTCGTGCTAAGCTCCGGAGGTAAGTATGGGGTGAGGTGGGGGTGTGGGGAGGCAGGGTGCACAGTGGGTGGGCGCAGGTGGGAGAGGGGGGTGAAGACAGCAAGGAGGGAAGGTTTTTTTCTTTCAGGTTTTTTTTTTTTATTTGGACTATGCTGGACGTTTGCCACACTGGGGTGGGCTCCCAGCATGGCAGCTGGAAGGCTGCTAGGGTGCAGTGGAACCGATGGGGGATTGGGCACTCCCGTAGGTCACAGGACCTGTTAGCATGCTGGGGTGGGCTCCCAGCATGGCACCCAATTGTTGGGGGGGGACAGTAGAGCCGACGGTGGATTGGGCACCTGTGACCACTACAGACTGCGGGGAGCAGTAGAGCTGATGGGGATTGGGCACCTGTCAGCCATACAGTGTGTCGTGGGGGAGGTGGGCGCATGAGCACACAATGAGTGCGCGCGCGCGCGTGTGCGTGTGTGTGTGGGGGGAGGGGGAGCGCTGCTCACTCAAGCGGTGCTCTCCCTCTCAACTGTACAGCACTGCATTTTGGATCGTCGCACTATGTTTCTTGCACATGTGTGCAAGCAAACATAAAAATGTAAACAGCATTGTTTATGTTCAAGTCATACGAAACAGGCTGCACCTGGGAAACAGCAGTGCCTGACCAGAAAAAAATTTATGAAGACAACAGTTCAGAATATCAGCACTTGCCTCACCTCCTGTTCATTAACCTTTGACTGTAGCATGTACCAAAGATGAGAAAACACTTGTTGAGTGAAACGCGTCAGGGAACGTGGACCACCTGACTTGGAGGGAGGGGACTGAGGATGTGAGCAAGCCGGCAGTGAGAAGTGATTTAAGTTCTGATCCTGTTTTGTGCGCACTTTATATAGAGAATAATAGATGGGTAGCTAGTTATAACAAGGAATTTATACACCCCAGAGGGGTGGGATGCCACATAAACACCGAGAACAAAGCTCGAGGGGTTTATGGAAGGCATCCCATCCCGAAGGGGTGTATAAAATCCAAGTTTTAACTAGCTACCCATCTTTTATTTTATATAATTGCTGGGGATCATTTTTTCGCCACAGCAATTACACAAAATAAATGTATCTGTTTACCAAGCTGAGCTGCGGACTGTTGGAAACCCGTGGTAGATAGTTGTCAGTAAATGGTGGCAACGTTTAGTGTTGTTTTCATTTTAACTCGGATCACGGTTTGCCGTGACGAGAACTTTTTTTTTTATTTAAAATAAAAAAAATTTTCGACGACAACTTCTGTCCTGTAGTACTGCAGCACTGAGGCCTCGCGAAGGATGGCGCAGAAAAGGGGAGGTTTGCAGTAGGTGCATGCACGGAAGTAGGGAAACCGGGAATGTCATTATTACCAGCCAGTTATAATGTTGGAATTACAACCCGGTTTCCCTATGGGAAAAATCTATAACCAGTTATTATATTAAAATAAAGCACTTTATGGAATTCAGGCATGCTATCCTTTGCTTATTGGTACATACTACATTGCTTACGTTCCCTTAAAGAACAGCAAAATGGTGCAATGTGACCAACAGAGAGCTCTGCAAATTGCAAAGGATATACAGAGGCAGACATACAAGCAGACAGACAGACTAAGCAGATGTACTGCTACACAGATGAACATGCCAAATGTTTCAAAATTAACAAACCTTAAGGATTATTATTTATTCCTTGCAAACAAAAGTATTCCAGGATGCCCACAGAGTCATCGGTTCCTGGCAGGTCTAAAATTAGCACTGCTAACCATAAAACAAAACACACCCTTCGAGTGGTCCTGTAAGGAAGCCCCTCACTGCTTCTTAAATAACTGTCTGGACAGACAGAAAGCTGTCTGAATTCTGAAGGGAAAAAGGATGGCTTGAGAAGGGCAAGCATAATGGCATAAGCATAAGCATTGCAAACAGGAAAGGGTGTTGGGAGAGTTTCTCTTATGCACAGGGGTTTAGAAGAGTCTTTGTTAAGTGTGGATATTTTGATACAAGAATAGATTTTTTTTTTTAGTTTTGCAGTTTATCCTTGTTATCCCAGCACAGCTGCAATATCTCATTTCAGTTATGTCCTATTTTATGCAATTTTACAACTGAGAGCATAGAAGCACAGGGAGATCAGGAAGTGACTTGCTCAGGTGGGATTCGAACCAGTGTTTCCTAGTTACCAAGCCCGTGCCCTAAGTGCTTCATTGCAGCCTGTTAAAAGTGTATCCTATTTATTTTATGCTTGCTTATGTCAATGCACAACATTGCAAATATAACAAAATTACACAATCAATGATTTAAAAGAATATGAACTTTTTTATTGGAAAGTTTTTTTTTTAAGAACCAGGTAATTCCATGTATTTTGTACACTGCATGTTCCAGTGGAGTCTAAGTCTCTTTCATTCCCTGCAATTCTGTCTCTCTCTCACACTTTCCGTCTGAACAGTAGTTAAATGTAAATTGATTTTCTGAGACTTTCACAGTAATCTGTTGCCTCTGCATACTGCTACCTCATTATTCCACTTGGATAGGTGGTTTTATAGTTAGCTAAGTAGGCAGTGACTATTCTTTGCGAGCTTCAGGTTGAGCAAACAATCACCCCACTCACCTGATACTTTCCTGTTATTCCTGCCTGTTGCACTTTATATTTAGTGACCTGTATGACTGTATTACTCTCGGACAACTATTGCAAAACTGTTGATTGTTTTCTCCTGTATCCCCTCCCCAGGGTATATCTGGAAACCAGATATTTTGGCTCAGCATGTCTTCCAGGAGAAAAAAAACTAAACATAATACAGAAAAGGAGTAGCTAGCTTCCCAGTAAGAAATTGATTCCTTCATGCTGCTGTACATCTGGAACAGAACGCACGTCAATATCACCAGCACCCTCAGTATCCAGAGCCTCAGGCAAAAGGTGTGGCTCCAAGCTACACCTTCCTGTCTGTGCCACAGGTGATACAGCTCTCCTCAGTCCTTTCCCCCAACCTGAGCATCTCCAATGATGCTCACATACCTACTGTATATTTGCTTCAGTGCTCGCAGACTGATTTGGCATTTTCCTTGTAACTCCAGGCCAAATTTCCTGTGCTTTCCTGTAGACTACAGTATTTCCTATGGAAGCCAACTTGTTCTGTTTTCCTGTATAACTAATGAAGATCTATGGGAACAATTTCCTTGTAAATGGCTCAATTCTCCTGTAAAATACAGGAATCTGTGTAGATCTGGGAGCCCATTTACTTCAGTGCATACCACAGTGTTACCTCTCTCATTTTGCATCTGCCTCTGTTCATACTGGCACGGGGTCATAATGTCACAGTTAAAACCATGCACATTAAGAATGCCACATGCAAATCAGCATGCAGCATAATAATGTTGGCACAAAACACTGACCAGAACAAATATGGAGCACACCGCATCACTCTCTTTGCTCCCACCACATGGGGGGGCCTTGCTCCCCACATCCCCAGACTAAATATAATCCACATCCAGGGGGTCATGGACTTTGAGGAAAGATAAAATTCAGATTGTGTATTTTTTTTGTTGCCCCAAAAAAAAAGCTACATGATAGTGGGTTCGGGGGAGAACCAAACCACAGCCATAGGTCCCCGCCGCCATCGGACGCAGATGCTCTAGCCACTCCACCAAGGGAGTGGCTCGACCAGGCACCACCCCGGTGGTGTCCTTCACCTTCCCCAATGTCAGACTACGGCGGCAGGGGTAGCAGTTCTTTCCGCACTCTGTAAGGACCCCTGTTGCCGAAGAACCATATGTGCTTCCTACAATGTGGTATTCCATGCATGGCTTGGTATGCGCTATATTCACCTGGTACCGTTCATACTTGGTCCATCTATTTTTATCATATTTTAGAAAAATTAAAAATAATAGATCACAAGGTCATGGGTTCTAGCCCCACACCAGGAAAATGGCTGATACGCCGTCCTTCGGATGAGGCATTAAGAAGGTCCCTTCTACCCATCTCTGATAGTTGTCAAGGGTAAAGTTAAATGTCCCATGACACTTATTGTAAGAGATGCGGGAATTGTGCTATTAAAAGACCTGGTAAATATGTGCAAAACAATACAGAATGGCAAAGGAAAAAAGAAAACAGTTGCCATAAACAACCAACTGCATTCACTATCAATACAAATAAATAAATCAATAAATGGAAAAGAGATGGAGATGGAAATGGAAAGGATGATATCCCACCACCTATTCAACTATAGTAACTAGCTAGTTAAAAGCAGTTATATATTAGAGGTGTTTTTCTTCTGCAAGAGAACGGGGTTTCCTCTATGTCCTGGCCAACATTCCTCCAGTCAATAAAACAGGTTCACGTAACCCAAAACCCTGGGAACATCGAGAAATGAGCTGTCATGGCTCAGTGTGCCTTTCCTGATGAAAAATTACAATAGCAACTGGTATGTATAACTCACACTATGACTGTCTTTGAAATAAACTGTTGTGAAGCATTAATACAGTGAGTCAGACAGTTTATATATTGGTGCACACAGATTGCAGCAGCTTGGAGTTGGGGTAGTGGGTGCTGTCGCTTTGTTATAAGCTTTACAAGTTACATTTTCAACTTCTGCCATATTTTATTTATTTTATTTAGTTTTTGTTGACCAGGTAAGTGCATTAGACAAATCCTGCCTATTTTCAGGCACGACCCGGGGGAGGGGATACAGATGAATGCCAACTGACCTTGAACCAGATGGAGCTGTTGGTGGTATTTTTAGTTAATGAGGGAAATTTGGCCAGGACACCAGGGAAATCCCTACTCTTTTTGAGAAGTGCCATGGGATCTTTAACATCCACCTGAACTACCACCAATCCAGGCAGATGGGACCTCGGTTTAACGTCTCATCCGAAAGACGGCACCTCAGAAGTGCAGCACCACTCTCATGCTGCACTACAGTGTCAGTACTGGGATATTAACCCAAGTGCCAGATGTGGGAACTGAACCCACAGCCCTCTGATCTCCCGGCCTCAGAGGTGAGTGTGCTGCCTACTGAGCCACTGACACCTGATGAAGCGGCGAATGGTTTGGTTTCAGTTTCTATACTATTGGAAACCTAACTGTGTCGCTGTGTGCTTTGGGTACTGTGCAATTTGTGTACTTATTGCAAATCTTTGTGGCACTTTCCTTGCTGCTTGTGTTTGTAACTATTTTAGCTGTTCTTACAATGAACCCCAACTCCCTGTCTCCCGGTCACAGCTGGAAACAAGATGGTTTATGTATCTCGGCCTTCTCTTCTTGGATTAAATAAATTTCAGGAAACAAACTGTGAACCAAGAAAAGTCATCTGAGGTTTGAAAAAAAATCCTGCCACCACTGCTCGCAAAGACACGCATGAGAACGGTACCCAAAAGAAACAGGTACAAGAAACCAATATGGTTCTCAAAAAAGGGAAGGGAGGCAGTGAGGGCCAAAAAGAAGGCCTTCACCAGGTAGAAGGAAAGCCAAGAGGAAGAAGAATGGTGGGGGGAGTAACAAGTGAGAACTGGAGAAGCCAAGAGAGCAGTCAGGGACACAAAAGCAGATACAGCTGCATACCGCGGAGGAGGTCAAGGGTGGGTAAAAACAGTTCTTCAGAGATATTAGGGAGAAAGAAGGACATGAGGGGGAATTGTTAGGCTAACACAGGGAGGCAGGGTAATAGAAGATGGCTCTGCATTCACAAGGAAGAACAGTGGGCCTCTGCCACAGAGTGGCATACATGTGGCTGTAAGGGGAATCCCAGAAATGAGGCAGCCAGTATTTACTAGTGAAAGGGTCCATCTGACTGAGGAGGGAGTCAGAGCATTGGGGCAGAAGTTTGACGTATCTGAGTAAGGAGGGAGTCAGTGCATTGGGGCAGATGTTTGACATCTTTGCAAAATATTTAAACTAGCAAATGGGGGGAAGGGTGCAGCACCCATATGTCGAATGAGAAAAACACCCCTCCCCCCTCAGCTAGTGGTCAAACAGGAGTTCAGCACGTTTCTAGTTCATTTGCATCACCAGGTACGGAAAAAGGTCCGGCTCCCCATACGACACACAGGGAAAACGCCAGACCTCGCCCAACAACTGACACACCGAAATCTGGCCAATGGAAAATCATGTACACTAATGCTCACAGTCTGGGAAACAAGATCCCAGACCTGCAGACAATAATGGCAGAGGCTAAACTGGACATAGTAGCCTGGCGAGACATTGATTTACCAGTAATCACACTTGGGAGACTTCAGTACCTGGCTATGTACTGTTCAGAAGAGACCGAGGTGCAAAAAGGGGGGCTGGAGTGGCTCTTTATGTCAATGAAAATTTCAAAGCTAGAGAAATTCAGAATACACATAAGGAGACAGAAGAACTGTGGGTCACCCTGAAAACAGGAAATGGGTCAGCCATATGAAATGGGGTTGTGTACATGCCTCCAGACCAGGGGGAGGACATAGATACATTACCGTTAGAAGATATAAAAAACATGACAGCTAAAGGGGAGGTTCTGATAATGGGAGACTTCAACATGCCAGATACAGATTGGTCAATACCAGCAGGAACATCTGCCAAAACTAGACATATGGCACATTCCCTGCAGGGGGAGGGCCTCAAACAACTGGTAGAACAACCCACAAGAGACAGAGCTATCCTAGATCTAGTACTGACTAATTGGGAAAGGCTCACAGATCTCCAGGTAGAAGGTCACATGGGGGCCAGTGACAATCACATGGTATGGTTCAATTTGGCCACTAGAACTAAATCATCCCATTCCAAGGCAAAAATATGGGACTTCAGAGGAGCTGACTTTGATAAGATGGCCAACAGTGTTAAGCTAGCACTGACAAAAAGAAATACAAGTGAGGGGTACAGGCAAAGTGAGCAAACATTAAGGATGCAATACTTGAAGCAACATCCCTTGTGTTAGAGAGAAAAGGAAGTGCAAAAGAAGAAGGAAACCACTTTGGTTCTCAAAAACAGTAGCAGAAAAGGTCAGAGCCAAAAGGCTGGCCTTCAAGAAATATAAGGGAATGCAGCAGGATGAAGATAGTGAGGCATATCAAACTTCCCTAAGGGAAGCAGGGAAGGCAGTAAGGCAGGAAAAGACCCAAACTGAGGAAACACTGTCACAAACAGTAAAAGAAGGTGACAAGACTTTCTATAGATACATTAGTGAAAGGAGAAAGTCCAGAGGGGGTATTGCTAAGATCAATGGGGATAAGGGGGCATGTGAGGAGGAAGATCATGTAAAAGCATCTATCCTAAATAGATATTTCTGCTCAGTATTTACTGAAGAGAAGGTAGGGCAGGGCCCACACCTCAGCACCATGGACACAGGGGGAGGGAGATGTGCACTTGTCCCTTCACAAAAGAAAGGGTCCTACAAGAGCTCAATAAGCTCAGAGTGGACAAGGCAATGGGACCTGATGGCATACATCCCAGGGTACTAAAGGAGCTAAGGGTGGAACTAGCAGAGCCATTAGCAGAACTGTTTAGTGAGTCTCTGAGCACAGGAGAGGTCCCAGAAGACTGGAGAAGGGCTCATGTGATCCCACTCCACAAGAGTGGTAGCAGGGAGGAGGCAGATAACTGCAGACCAGTCAGTCTTACCTCAGCAGTGGGCAAGATTATGGAGACACTCCTTAAGGAAAGGATAGGATAGTGCAACACCTGGAATCCATAGGAGCACAGGATCCAAGACAGCATGGGTTTACAAAAGGAAGGTCCTGTCAAACTAATCTCATAGATTTCTTTGACTGGGTAACCAGAGTGGTGGACCAATGGGGAGCAGTTGATGCCACCTACCTTGACTTCAGCAAAGCTTTCAATACTGTTCCACATAGAAGATTGATTAATAAGCTGGGTAGGCTCGGGGTGGGTCAGAAATTGGACATCTGGGTGGCAACTGGTTGACGGGCAGAAAACAGAGAGCAGTGATAAATGGTATACAGTTAAAAGAGATGCAAGTCACAAGTGGGGTACCTCAGGGATCAGTCTTGGGACCAGTCCTTTTCAATATCTTCATCAGTGACATTGCAGATGGACTGGAGGGTAAGGTTTGTCTGTTTGCAGATGACATCAAGATCTGCAACAGAGTAGATGATCCAGATGGGGTGGGTAGAATGAGAAGAGATCTGGATAAACTCGCAAAATGGTCGAAATAGTGGTAACCGGGGTTTAATGCAAAGAAGTGCACGATTATGCACATAGGGAAGAGAAAACCTGAAGCCACCTATAGGCTGGGAGGGGAGTTGCTGGCAGTCACAAGGGAAGAAAAAGGCTTGAGCATCATCATCACAGATGACCTGAAATCATCCAAGCAGACCACTAAAGCAGTAGGTAAGGCTAGAGGGATGTTGGGGTGTATTATTAGTGGTATCATAAGTCAGAAGAGGGAAGTAATAATCCCTCTTTACAAGACACTGGTTAGGCCCCATCTGGAGTACTGCGTGCAGTACTGGAGGCCACACCTTCACAAGGACATTAACCAAATTGAGGCAGTCCAGAGAAGGGCAACCAAAATGGTGCAGGGACTGCATCAGAAAACATATGAGGACAGATTAATGGAGCTCAATACGTATACCCTTGAGCAGAGGAGGAGAGAGGTGATATGATCGAAACATTCAAGCACCTTAAGGGCATTAACAAGGTGAAAGAGTCTAACATGTTTCAATATAAGAAAAATAGCAGGACAAGAGGACACAGCATGAGATGAGAGGGAGGCCGATTAAGGGGTAATGTGAGGAAGTTATTTTTCACAGAACAGGTGGTGGATGCATGGAACAGCCTACCTCAGGAAGTGGTGGATATGAATACAGTGCAGGGCTTCAAACAGGCATGGGATAGGCATAAGGGAGCAATACAGAGGAGTATGAATAGATAGGCCAATGACAGAGCAAAGGCCGATGGCACACATTTAAAAGGTAGAAAAAGAAATGGGCAGACTGGACATGCCTTGCGGTCCTTATCTGCCGTCAACTTCTATGTTTCTATGTTTCCAAAAGGGCTGACAGCCCTAAAGATAGATAAGGCCCCAGGGCCAGATGGCATGCATCCATGAGTGCTCAAGGAATTGACATTGGAATTAGCTGAACCCCTGATAGGGCTATTCAATAGCTCAATTCAGATAGGGTTAGTTTTGAATGACTAGAGGGTAGTGGACAAAGTTTCACTCCACAAGGGGTGGGGGAGCAAGTGGGTATCTATAGACTTACCAGGCTTACCTCCATTAAGGGTAAACTTATGGAGACAAAGAGGACCTGGTGGACTACCAAAGAAAATCAGACTACAGGATAGCAAACAGCATGGGTCCATGGCTGGGAGGTCTTCTCAGACCAACCTGATAGTGTTTTTTGACTAGGTAATGAGGGTGTTGGATAAGAGTCATGCTGTGGATTTACTCTACTTCGATTTCAGCAAGGCTTTCGACTCAGTGCCTCACCAGTTACTGAAGAACCGGGAGGATCTGGGTACACCAAAGGACAGTTAGATTAGTGGGTAATAGATTGAGGAGACAGCAGAGGGTTGTGGCACACAGAGTCTAATCTGAGGAGAAGGAGGTCACTAATGGGGAACTTCAGGGATTGGCCCTGGATCCAATCCTTTTCAATATGTTCATCAGCGACATAGGAGAATGGATTCAGGTCATGTGTCTCTTCGCAGATGACACTGCTCTGTAGTAGGGTAGACAGCGAGGAGGGGATTAGGGATACTCAGAGGGACCTGCAAAGACTAGAGATGTGGTTCAAGGTTTGGCAGTTGAATTTCAATGCCAAAACATGTAGGGTGATGCACATAGAGAACAAGACCCCAGGACAGAGTGCAGGATGGGAGGGGTTAAGCTGGGGCCTATATCTGTGGAAAGAGACCTGGGAGCCATCATTAGTTACTCCCTTAAACAATCTAACCAGTGTAACAAGGCCTACAGTAAGGGAAACAGCATGATGGGGTCATTGAGAGAGGCACTGACAGCAGACGAAAGGGGCTAGTGTACTACCTCTCTTTAGCTCATTAGTGAGGACACCCCTGGAGTACTGTGCCCAGTTCTGGAGTCCTCTCCTAAGGAAAGATAAGGACAGGCTGCTTGTAGGGTGACCAAAATGATTCTTGGCTAGCAGGGCAGATCTTGTGAAAATCGATTCAAGGCACTGAACATGCACTTGCTGGAGACCAGAGAGGAGCTGGAAGATATGAAGGAGACCTTCAAGTCCCTGAAAGGAATGAAAAAGGAGAACTTGGAGGAGTTATTCAGCAGGAACAGGGAATGAAGAACAAGAGGACATGAGTAGAAACAGATGGGAGGAGGAGGTTCAGGAGGGATGTGAGAAACTTTTATTTCACAGAGGGTGGCTGAGCCATTGAAGTCTGTCAGCTGATATGGTGGGAGTGAAAACCATTAATGGGTTCAAGCCTGGCTGGGATAGAGTGAAGACAGAGTAAAGGGCCTAGTAGCTACTCAGAGCAGTAGCAGCAAAACAGAGAGCATGGGGGTTGATAGTGTGGGCTAAAACACTGCATAGACAGAAGATCTAGGGGTATGATACTGTGTTACGAGTAGACTAGATTGACCAATGATCTTTTTCTGCTGTTGTCTATGTTTCTCACTAACTGGGTGACTGTGAGTAAGTCATGTGACTTCTCTGAGCTTCAGTTCTCCCCAGCTGTCTCACCAGGCAGAAGACAGACCCTACTAAAAATGAGATGCTGTGTCTCAATCAGGCTAAATAGGGTAAATAAATTGTAACAAAAAAAGTTTCCAATGTCAGTTTGAGCAGAATATGTCTGTGGGGCATGTTACCAATCCCCTCATTTTAAACTCATGTCGACAATGATGCGTACAGCAAACTAGTGTTCTGCCAACAAGAGATGTTGCTCAGTCTCCGGTGAGCTTTAAATACTAACCCTTTAGACTGATTGCTTGAAATTTGGCTCTTGGGGTAGATTTCATAGATGGACAAGTCTTCGGGGTCCTAGAGTAGCACCAGATAAACAACAAATACTGCAGTAACAACAACGTACTACACATCATGGAAGATATACATAGGGGATATTACGTAGCATATACATAGGGGATATTCCGTAGCATATACAGAGGGGATATTACATGGTATATACCTAGGGGATATTATGTAGCATGTACATAGGGGATATTTCACAGCATGTCCAAGAATAAGCTTTTATTCACTCTGTAATACTGTAAATGATTCTGCCTAGCAATGAATGGCAGAGTGAAGCAGAGCCTCGAGTGCAAGGGTAGCAATGTTGATGGCATTTCAGAGCGCATAGAAAGTTTATTCCTGAGCGCTGTATGGAATATTCTATTGATACCATGGTCCCCATCTCAAACTGTTATGGCAAGAGAACCAACACAATTGACAGATGCAGGGAAAATGACATGGGATGCAGGGAGGTTAACATGCTGTTCGTCTAGCAGGTGAATAACATGACTGAATAAAACATTGTATACAATCTAGGTGAGAGCCAGACCTTACAGATAAGTGATTTATTTTAGTCAATGAAGCATTCTTAATGAAAATAAATCCTTCATTTCAATGTTAGGTGGGTCATCAGCGTTTACTTCCACTTTAGGTGGGCCACAAAGGAGCTTTTACCCAAGGTTTAGGGTCACAGTAGCATCGACATAACAGTGCAGTACGAAATCATGTAAGATATGTAGCGTAAGCTATTACAGCACTGTGGCTTTACTTAGAGGGAGTCCTCTGTGGGTGGTGGGTGGGGGAACCACTAGACCACCAGGTCATTTGTATTCCATGTTGGATGCCCACAATCGGGCATACTGGAGGGAGGGGGGAAACACTGGTCCACCAGGGTACTTATTATTCTAACTAAAGGCTGCGATCGGGCATACAGGAGGGGAGAGTTCCACTGGACTACCAAGGTGATTATTATTTTACATAAAGCCCGCGATCAGGCATGCAGGACGGAGGTACACTAGCCCACCAGGGAGTGTTCTGGTGTCTGTGGCCAGTGATCCTGCTGGGTGTGTGGCCACCCACGGCTGGTGGCTGCTGTGTTGCACCTTGCAATACAGTCACCCGCCTGCGGGTGGCCAGCATTTGTTTTCCAGTTTTCCTGGCTCAACTCTGCGCCCAGGTGTGTGGCATAACTGGGGGTTGTGCCAGCAGATGCGCCGTACATCCTGGGCTGAATATTGGGATGTGCCGCATATGCATGGGCACTCCCCCTTCAGATACGCTGCATACATTACCAATACACCCTGGCACATCGGGATTTGTGCAGCGCAACGTGTCCATTTGAATATTGCGCCAAGGTGCATTGCGCAACCCCTTTGAATATCTGGGCCAAAGTGTAATTGAGATCATGCTTTTTATGGTACCCATTGTAAATCAGCCTTTTGTTGCTCAATTGGGATTCTTTTACCATGTTCAGGTTGTGTTCCCTGAATTAACATGAATAAAATGTTATCTATCTATCTATCTTATTCCTTTTAATCTTCATTTCTAGGTTAATTTGCATAACATCAGAATCTTTGCCACAAACTGTAGATCTGCTCCTGCTGTTTAACCTTTCCCTAAGATCGCCATCCTGTGTGTGACATCATCACAGTTCTACAGCAAGAATGGTGATATCCAGGCTTGCACCAATCATAAGCCTTTCAAGCCGTCCCTTAGGGGCATACTGCTTGCATGCAGTCAGTGTACTTGTTCCAGCTGAGACTCCCAGTAACCCCTGTTAGGCCATTAGTCAAACCCATGTCTTAAACAGGCTACTTGTTATTGCTGTAACGTTGCTGCTATACTTTAACTTCGGAGTGTTAAAGTTTGTATTTCAAGCCTGTCAAAATACCTCGACTATGCAACAATTTTAAATTGTTTGCTAATACTATTTGTACTTTGTTGTTTTACATTGCTGTCTGAATCTTATTATCATGGACTGGTACTTGTATTTAAAACCACCACTGAATGTAAGTAATTCCAGGTCGCTCCTGAAAAGGGGGCTTTCAGTCTCAGTGACTCTACCCGGTTAACACAATCCAAAAAAAGAAATATATGTTAGAATGGAGGATTAGGGCCTCAGCAAATGATTACGCGACCGAAGCAGAGGGATTTGACTTGAATAAGGAAAATGTTTCCGGCTAGTAATGAAGCAAGAAGGAAGAGAAATTCAGATAATACATAAATGTAAGCCAAACTGTTTCTAAATATTACATTCTTCAAAGTGTTCCCCAAAGTGTCAAGCTCCCTTTAAGGCATAAAAAACAGGTTCTGTGCTCCCCCTCCAGTCTTTGAAATGGTGCCAAGTTTCCTCAAAAAAACAAGCTTTTATTGAAAAAAGTATGTATTTATATGTTGATGTATGTATGCACGTGTGTATGTATGTATGCAATGGAAATTGGAGACTAGGAAAGGCCCTCTGAGCCAAGGCTCATTTCCAGGTGTGATCCAGGGTAAGGGAAATAGGGAGACAAAAAATACAATGTATAGGCCAAATATACAAACTATATGTGGCAGAAAAATGCAAAGTGCAGCAAAACTACAATAATTAAACAATAAATACAATGCAGTAAACTGTGGGTCTGGCTATTATATTAGAATTAAAACACTGATACAGGAACACTGAGGCTAAGTACATGAGAGTAGTAGGGCAACAGTAACTATGGCCGTGGCAGAAGCAGGAGGGAGCAACAAGAGGTTTGAGCTGGCATTTGGGGAAGGGGAGAGGCGAAGGGTGGAGCGGAGATTGTTCCAGATAGAGGGAAGATGTGAAGGCTAGCAACTGTCCCACCCTCCCCACCCCTCCCTCCCAGAAGTCTGCAAATTTATAGGGGAACACCTGCCCTGCAATTGGAGGAAAAGGTTGCTGGTGCAGCTTAAGTAGTTCTAGCCACTGGAGGTTGGATTTAAAGGCTGGGAGAGAGGAGCTTAGGGAGTTGTTCATTTCCCTTATAAGTTTAATGTGTTGTACTGCACCTAGTAACAGAGTTACTGGTGTACAGTGGGACTGTCTCTAAGATTAGTGGGTGACCTGATTAGGCAGTAGGGGTATCTTGGACTAGGGGAAACCTGGTGGCTTACCCAAGGAAACCTATTTGGAAGGGGATGGAACACCACATCATTAGGGCCGCATCTTTGGGAGAGTGGTGGGGTGCACAGGGTGTGGAGCAGCCATGATACTGGACTGGGCTTGGAAGTTTGGTGGTTGCCCAGTGTGCTACCAGCTAGCACAGCTTAGGGAGGAGGTTGCGGGGATGAGGAGAAAGCTGGGGGAAGGGGGGTGGTATGGTTGGGGAAGGGGGCTGGAAATCTCCCACAGGGTTGCACCAAGCACTGGGGGTATAGGGAAAGGAGTGCAGGAGAATACTCAGGGGTCACATAGAGACCCTGGCAGAGGGGGTCCATGGTATGGTTGGGGAAGGGGGCTGGAAATCTCCCACAGGGTTGCACCAAGCACTGGGGTGGGGTATAGGGAAAGGAGTGCAGGAGAATACTCAGGGGTCACATAGGGACCCTGGCAGAGGGGGTCCAAAAGGACACTACCAAGGAAGCAGGCAGGTAACTGGGGACCCTCACAAAGGCGGGGACGGAGGGACAACATTCTCAGGGAAGTAGGCAGATGGCCAGTGCTGGACAGAAGGAAGCAAGGAGGGGAGGTGGATCAGACCTTATACTCAGTAACCGCTTCAATTCTCTTCTTCTGCTCAAGGATGAGGGGGGTGATGTAGCCACGACAGAGGTGGTTAGAGACGGAAAGGGTGTGGGAGTGGGAGGCAGGAGGCAGGGGCCAGATAGCAGGAAGAACAGGGGGGGACCTGGAATGCAGGAGAATGGGGGGAGCAGTGAATCAGAGCAGGAGGGGCAGGGGGAAGAGGGAGGAAAGCGCAAGGAGAAGGACCAGTTGGG
Source organism: Neoceratodus forsteri (assembly GCA_016271365.2). Taxonomy (NCBI): domain Eukaryota; kingdom Metazoa; phylum Chordata; order Ceratodontiformes; family Ceratodontidae; genus Neoceratodus; species Neoceratodus forsteri. The sequence continues at coordinate 31,695,850 of CM028134.1, forward strand.
AGGAAAGGTAAAGGAGAAGGACCAGAAGTACAAGGAGGATTCAGTAAAGGGAGCTGAGGGTTTAGGCCAGGGGGAGCACGACTAGCAAGGAGGAACTAAATGGAGACAGGAAGGAAGGGAGGATGAGCCAGGCTAGTTTAGCAGATGGGGGAGAAGGACCAGTTGCGAGCAGTGAGGGGGGAATTAGCAAGGTACAGAAGGATACTCAGAGGAGGAGAGGTACAGGATTGAGGAGGGATTGGCCATGGTAAATAAGGAGGGGTGGCATGTGGCACCCAGATAGGGGGAGGAACAAGGAGCCAGCTGGGTGGAGGGGCCGGTAGAAAGGATGAGGGACATGGAAGGGGGGATGGAGGAAAAGGAGTGGTCAGAGTGCTCCTGCTGGGGGATTCTATGATCGGGGTATCAAATGGGATAGGGAGGAAGAAGCCTGGCCAGTTAGAACAAGATGCTTCCCTGGACTAACAGTGCACAGGGCTAAGCACGAGGTTTATCAGCTGGAAAGGACATGAGGGGTTCCCCAGACATACTGGTCCACCTGGGTACAAATGACATTGAGGGAAATAGCGAGCTAGAGATACAGGCAAGATTCAGGGAGCTCGCCAGGGTCTGTCATGACATAGGATGCACAGTTTTTCTCAGAAATCCTGCCGTGCCAAGGGCTAGTGGGGAACACAAAAGGAAAATTAGGAGATAAACCAGTGGCTCAGGGAGTGGTGTGAGGCCAGAGGGTATGGGTTGATGGGGATTGGGGAGACCTGGGAGGATAAGGAGTTGTATGCTAGAGATAGGCTCCATCTCAATTTGGAGGGAGGGAATCCTAAGTTGAAAATAGAGGAGTTCATTGGAAAAGTGGGGTTTAAACTTGTGAAGGGGTGGGATGGGAGAAAAGGCTGTCAAGGGGAGCCGATAAAGGAGGACTCTGTCTCCACCCCTGGGGACCAGGAGGATTGCAGGAAAAGGCCAACTGGCAAAGTGCAGACCAGGAGAAAACAGAATCCCCATGGGAACACGAGCAGGGGAAATGGAACTATAGGGAAAGGGTGGAAGGTAGTCCTGCTAAATGCCAGGAGCTTGGGCAATAAAATGCCTGAGCTCCAGGCTATGTTAACTGAGGGAGCAGTGGATGTGGCAGCGGTCACTGAGACTTGGGCCACTGCAAGACATGACTGGGACCTGAACCTGGAGGGTTACACTATGTTCAGGAAGGACAGGGGGGAGGGAAGGGGAGGAGGGGTAGCAATGATAGTCAAAAACTGCATTGGCATAGGGGGAGTAGAGGAGGCGGAGGGAACCGTGGAGGCGATTTGGGTCACCTTGATAACAAGGGGGGCAAGAGAGTAAAAATAGGAGTGGTGTATAGACCCCCTGCCCTGGCGGAGGAGCTGGAGGACAGTCTGGTGGCAGATGTTAGGAGACAGTGCAGACTGGGCAGAGGAAAGGTGGTGGTGTTAGGGGACTTAAACATGCCAGGAACAGACTGGGAGACTATGACATCCTCTGTGACCAGGAACAGAGGTTGTTGGATGTCTTTCAAGGCAGCGTTCTAACTCAGCAGGTGAGGGAACCGACCAGGGAGGCACGGTACTGGATGTGGTCCTGGCAGACAGTGGCTGAGATTGGGGGCCTGGAGGTAAGGGACCCATTGGCGGGAGTGACCATGCCACGGTCTGGTTCTGCCTGGACCTAAGAGGGTAGAAGGCTGCACAAAGACGGAAGTAACCACTTAGGGCGGATTTTAAGGAAATGGAAGGATCTTTAGGAGCATTTGGATGGGAATGGGTCAGACATGGACGCTGATAGTAGGTGGGAAATCATCAGGAGAGGGGTGCAGGATGCTACCAGCACCTGTGCAAGAGTAAGACGAAATGCGGTGGGGTCCAAAAACCCTGTTGGTGGACCAGGGAGGTCCAGGAGGTGGTGCGGGGAAAGAAGCAGCCTATAAAATTCAAGTGCTCAAGGGTGAAAGAGATGGGGGGAGTATGAGCTGATGGCTAGAAGGGCCACTAGAGTGGTGAGGGTGGCTAAAGGCGAGGAAGGAGCAGAACCTGGCCAGGAAATTAGGAGAGGAAAGGGGTTCTTTAGATACATTGGGGAAAGACAGAAGGGTGAAGGGCAGATTAGCAGGATTAAATCAGGGGAGAGATGGGCACAAGACCTGGGGAGCAGGCTGAGGTACTAAATGAGTACTTCACCTCAGTTTTCACCAGGGAAAATGGGGATGCTGCATCATACATGGGAGGAGACAGAGATAATGAGGAGGGGGGACCCTTACCAATCGGCAGGTCTGGGGAGGGGGGGCATCACTGGCAGGTGGGGGGAGGGCTAAGCAGGGAGAAGAGGTACCAGAAGTGGAAATCACAGCAGAGAGAGTGAGGGAAGCCCTCAGCTCCCTTAAGACGGAGAAAGCACCGGGGCCGGATAAATTACATCCTAGAGTGCTGAAGGAACTTGCAGATGTCCTGGCAAAACCCTGGCAGAGCTTTTCACCATCTCTCTGAGGACAGGGTGGGTGCCCCAAGACTGGAAGGTGGCGCATGTAGTGCCTATCCACAAGGGGGGGTCAAGGGAGCTGGCAGGGAACTACAGGCCTGTCAGCCTGACATCGGTGGTGGGCAAGGTGATGGAGGGCATTGTCAAGAGAGAGGCTAGGGGGGACCTGGATAAGTCAGGGTGCCTGGACGATAGACAGCATGGAATCATCCCGGAAATCGTGGTCAGACAAACCTGGTGGAGTTCTATGACTGGGTGACAAGTGCCTTGGACCTGGGTAGACCAGTGGATGTCCTCTTTCTAGACTTCAGCAAGGCATTTGACTCTGTTCCTCACGTGGGCCTGTTGGATAAGCTAGAGAAATGGGGTGGGAAACCAGATGATCAGATGGATAGGCAACTGGCTCCAGGACCGGACCCAGAGGGTCGTAGTTGGTGGGATAGTCTCATCCCCAAGGAGGGTCATTAGTGGGGTCCCACAGGGATCAGTCCTTGGGCCCTTCTGTTCAACGCCACGATCTGACATAAGGACAGGAATCAGGAGGATGAGTCTCTTTGCAGATGACTCGAAACTGGGGGCGGTGGTGGATGGGAGGAGGGGAGGTGGCCTGCAGGGGACCTGGAGGCTCTGGAAAGATGGTCTAGAAAGTGGAAGCTGAGGTTCAATGCAGTGAAATGCAAGGTACTCCACCTGGGGGCTAGAAACCCAGGCCAAGTGTACAACTTGGGGAAATACTACAAGTCTCAATGGCTGAGAGGACCTGGGGTGGTGGTGGATGTCAAGATGAACAACTCTGAGACTTGTGGGAGGGCAGCAGCCAAGGCCAACAGGATGCTGGGATGCATCGCTAGGGGATCACCTCCAGAAGGAGGAAGTGATTCTCCCTCTGTATAACTGCTTGTTGAGGCCGCACCTGGAGTACTGCGTGCAGTTTGGAGCCACACTTAAGGGAGGACATTAACCTCCTGGAAGGGTCCAGAGAAGGCAACCAAAATGATTTGGGGCTTGGGGGACAGGACCTATGAGGAGAGGTTCAAGAGTTAAATATGTACACATTGAAGAGAGAAGGACCGGGGACATGATAGAGGTCTTCAGGTACATGAAGAGGGTAAATAGGGGAGGAACAGTCAGGGTGCTTCAAGGAAGGAGGAAGGGGCCACTAGAGGGCATGGGTGGAAGCTGGAGGGGAAGATTCAGGGAGAAGGAGGAGGTGCTACTCACTGAGAGGGTGGTGGAGCCATGGAATGCACTACCTAGGGGCTGGTGGAGGCAGAGACAGTGGAGGGGTTCAAGGGGGACAGGTACAGGGGAAGGGTTCAGGAAGCAAAATCCAATGCAGCAAGAATATCCGGAACTGGGAAGGGAGAAGCCAGAGAAGGCGAGGGGGACAGCAAGGTCAGCATCCAGGGTGGGGGCTGACCAAACGAGCAGACACGAAAGACCGTTAGGCTTATTCTGCTGGCATTTTAGTATGTTAGTATGTAACTGTTATATTCACAATTGTGTTTGCCTGTTGTGTTTTCTATTTTTTTTTCTTTTACTTTCTCCAGTTATTGGTGAAATAAATATTTCAGGTAATGCATTACTTATTTCACGGAGTCTTTCATAAAGACTCAGACTGACCCCAACTGACTGCACACCTTCTGTTCGTGACATCACAGTCTGTTGTTGTGGTGTGCTCAATGATATCATAAACAAAGGCACTGCAAAGTCAGTTGGGGACAGGATGGCCTGTCAGCACAGTGGTAGGGCTACAGCTCATGACGCCAGCGACCTGGGTTCAGCAGCAAGCCTGGGTCACTGGGGGCCAGCCTGCAGAGAGGAGGATCTCACGTCCCAGTGGATGTTCTCTTCCTCCTCCCAGATGGAGGGTGCCATGCCCCACAGCACTACTACCACCTGCAGATGTACGGGTGGCTGAGCACTCAGGACACAGGGAGGGACGACACACTGCATATCGTGTGAGAATGCTGCCGCATGCACACATTGGGGACTGAGTCCCAAACTCCAGCATTCCTATGGGGCAGGGGGACACAAGGCACAAAAGAGAAATGGAGGAACTAAACAAAAAATTAAAAAACTCTCTTCATAGCCGGCCCACCAGCACAGCGGCAACACTACCACTTGTGATGCCAGCGACCCAGGTTCAGGAACGAGCCCGTGCAGCTGGAGAGCTGACTGGGGGGAGAAGGCTCGAGCATCTTAGGGACTGCTCACCTTCTCCAGGAGGGAGAGGGTACCATGGACCGGTGCTTGACTGACCCCAGGTAGAGAGCAGAGGTACAGCGAGCACAGCCAGACAGAGAGGAGCCATGTGGTGGATGTTGGCACTATGCACCATGATGTCAGGGCGCACACCACAGGGCACAGAAAACCATGGAAATATGGCGGCAGCATCTCTGGTAGATGGAGCGCTAGCCCCGATCCCTAATGCCTCCTACCTGCCACCGAACCGGCATCCCGACGAGACAAGAAATCAGACAGGGTGTCCAGGCCCCACCTTGACCCCACCTGGGGGGTAAACCAAGGCTCCATGGGGGATGAGACTGCTCGGACTGGTCAGGTAAGGAGAGCGGGGACGTACAGGCCTAAGCGCCTCCCGAAGGGTGGCGTGCCGATGGCCGGGGGAAGGGGGAGTATAAAGAGAAAGAGAGAAAGAAAAAACTCTCTTCTGCCCATACTTTGGTGCAGTCTGGTAAATCCAGACTGAAGGCAGGTATATCCACCAAAACGTCAGAGCACTGGAGGCTCAGAAAAATTAAATTATAAAAGAAAATCAGCTGGGACAGGCCAATGCTTTTTATAACGGCTTCTTACACAGGCAACCAAGATGTGTACTGTATAAACCCTGGAAAAGAGAATTAAAACATTTTTTTTTAATTGATTCATTAGTAAATTGTAATAACAACTGAAAATTCTGATTATGAAAGCACATACTGAAATGCAGAGCTGTTCTGCAAACTCAGTGCCTTGTGAAGCTGAGGGTGGAATACATCGCAACATGCACTAGGGAAGTCAGAGTCATGGAAATTGGAGTGAATGATTTCTGAAGGTGTTTGCAGTGCTGCGAGTATAATCCTAATATAGTCCAGTCATTTGTTCCTGCTATCATGGCTGTGGAATGCAAACACATTTCTGAAATGTACTGTTTTTTTTTTACTTTAGGCGCATCACAATTTGAAGATCCAGACAAGTGGCATGTGTAGCTCTACTGTACTACTGCTGAAAGCCTTCAGATAACTGTTAATGAATGTGTTTAAGGAAAAAAAATTCTGCCAGTGTTGATTTGAGCAATAAACCATGGGTGTGTGTGTGGGTTATCGGGGGATTTACCATGGCTGGCATGGTTTGCCCACGAGATGCAGCCAAATGGGTAAATCCTTGCCAGCAGTGGTAAATCCCCCAATAACCCACATCCTCCAAGTGGCTTATTGTGATTATACCATGGCTTTATTCTTTTTTTTTTTTTTTTAAATAGAGAAAAACGTTTGTTTTCCCCCATTTTAGTTTGTCTTTATTTTATTGCTGTGCGGTACAGAATAGTTCTTGGTTGCATTTCCCGGTTTTGCACTGGGGCAAGAGGTACTTCCGGGTATGGGTTTGTGGGTATAATGCAGTCATGGTGGTGTTCGGGACAATTTCTTTTTAACTGCTGTTTTTTTTTTTTATTGTAACTTATGGACAATGGAAGAGAGGGGGTAAGTGGGGTAGGAGTAAAGAAGACTTAGACTGGGATGGAGCGAGCGGAGAGTAAGCGGGAGCCATCTGATGAGAGAGGGAGCGAGCAACAAATGAGGTGGGTACAGCGGTACATAGTAATTTAGTGGGGAAGAATTTTTAAATTAATACTGAGCACTTTACGTTGGGATATGGTTTTCCAACACTTTCTTTTGGTTACACTGAGAACCGCAGACAGCGGTGTTTAACGGCAATCCAACATGGCAGATTTCAGTTTTATGTTCAGGGGTTGGAGCGTTCTTGGTGTGGGTGGGGCTGGCTGGCACCTTTGCCGTGGGTATATTGTAGGATTTATAACTGTGGTAAGGTGCCAGCCTGCTGATCTGATTGGTTGTTGCTGGAGATCCATGGTATAATTTTTCATTTTATTGGGTCCGTGCACTGAATATGGTTCTTAGGTGTCCTATGGTGTGCCTTGTACCTACCTGATGGGAATTTTTGTGTCGTCAGAGCTTATTGCACTTATCATGTTGAATATCTCATGCTTGCTTGCAGTCCAGTAAAGAGTGTTATACAATCTAGTTTTTTTTTTTTGTTGATTTTAGGAAACCATTTCTTTCACACACACAAAAGAAAGAAACAGAAATAGTCCAACTCTATAAGTGCAAAGGCAAATTAAAAAAGAAGAAAAACTACCAGTTTTATACATTTATCTGCCTGGCTATGCAGGTGCACATCTGGTGATGGTATCCAAACAGCAGTATTTGATTTGAAGTTACTATGCCCTTGTCTGCATGACTGCATTAAACAAATGAGTCTTATAATTTCAAGACCATTCCATTCCTATCCATAGCAATTAGCATCAAACTGCATCTCATCTGTTTTAGATACATCGATAAACATATGGAGTCCGTTAAACTCACATGTTCATTTCACTGTAGACAGTCAGTTTAAAATAATAATACATTATTAAGGCTGCCAATTTTGCATGACAAGGTTTTGTGTATATTTATTCTTATTATATGTAATGATCATGTGTGTATTATGTACAGTACTTTGTTCATGATGAAACGTAGTGAGTCTTGAGAAGGGCATCAAATAAAAAATTACTGCCTAGCTACCTACCTACCTACCAACCTTAGATGGGGATAAGGAATAGCTGTATGTATTTATGTCTGTTGCTTGTTTGTTGCTGTTTCTTTTTTTGTCTGTTTCAGGATAAAAACCCTTGAGTTGAATCTCTTTTATAGTATTGTCCTGAGCAGGCAAGATAGCTGAGTAGATTGTACAGTTCCAACATTGGTTTACAAATATTTACAAATTAAATTTACAAATATTAAGAGCTTTTAGAATAAATGTATGTATATTATGGTAGCACGGTAGTGCTACCATAGTTAGGGTTGAGTAGCACGTTTAAGGTTAAAGGGTCACACTTTGCACCTTAATAACCTTGTCACTGTTCAACGGATTTGACTGAAATTTGGAATGCTTGATCAAAAACCATACATCTTGGGATCTGCCAACTTTGTACCATGGGATATATGGTCATGGAGTTATTAAGTGATCTGCACACGCTTACAGATTCTGTGACCTCTTTGTTCGCGAGACTCTACAGGTCGTGATAGTTTATGCGAACGGTCCGACCTCTAGGAATGTATGGCTGGTGTCCCCAATGTGCCTTTCAAGATTTCGTGAAAAAATATTAAACAGTTCAAAAGTTATTCAAAAAGCAAGTTCCCATTATAAGTCAATGGTAAAAGTTAACAAAAAGTTCAACAGTGTCGCAAATGCACTTTTTAGTGTCGCAAATGGCCCTAGTAGTGTCGCAAATCCACCATTTTGTTTTCAGTTGGTGATCAGAATAATGCTTGGCATTTAATATTGGGACCATCTAGGGAAACAATTATTTTTGTGTTTACCTAGTCGAGCCCTGAGGATGCTAGGTATGTCTTTATTTTGGGGTTAAACACCCTAGAAATATGTTTTCAAATTTCTTGAAAAAGTAGTGTCACAAAGTAGTGTCACACTCATGATGCTTTTGCAAATGTTTGCAAAAGCTTTTGCAAATCACAGCACTACTTTTTCATACTATGTCCAAAATGACATCAGTTCTTTGCTACCCTGCTGCAAAAGAACGGTTTGGTCTTTTGAGCTGAAATTTGGAGGGAACGCAGCCAACATCTCACAGATCTGCCTTTGGTGAAAAAATATTGCATAGCTGCGAAGTTACAGTACTCCAAAGTTGGCATTTTTCCGTAGACTATCCTTAGTGGTATAAACTGTGCTTTTAAGGGCTCGTATCTTGCGAAACTTATCTGAGATACAGATTTTTTGTCGCTAGTTATATAGCCCAAAGAGCTATGTAATAGCAATAACCTAGCCAGGAAAATCATGATTTCTGTGAAATTTAATTTTTTTTTCTTCGTCATGCAGTTGCTCAGACATTACCAATTAAGTACTTCCAATGGTCGTTTTAAGCTTTGATGCCCATTACAATGTACACATTCTTTGTACACACTGTGTTTCTCTATGCACCTGTTCAGCAAAAACAGGGTATGCGCTTCTGTTACTGTTACAGTTACTGTTTCCACTTGCGTTTATGTCCCTGTTTGCATTACCATTCCGTGCACGCCACCGTGAAGCTACCCTTTGCATTGTCATTTGCACTTATGCTTTCATTACTGTTACTATTTCATGCTTCCACTACTGTTTCATTTGCATTTTTGTTTGTGTCACCATGCGATTGCCATTTGCATTTCTGGCAGCCCTTTCATTTGTGTTTCTGTTTCTCTTCGTTTTGCGCCTTCCTTGCTGTTACTGTTACCATTTGCGTTTGCAATTGCGTTTACTGTGCTTATGCGCATTACGGTTTGCATTTCCATATGCACTTGCATTTCTTTTGCATTTCTGTTTCCTTTGCTGTTATTGTTGCTGTTACCATTACCACTTATGCTTAAAATTGCAGTACTGTGCCGTGCGGCGTTCAGTTTCTGCTTCGAGGCTCTGTTCCATTTCCATTTCTGTTTCCTTTGGCATTATTCTTCATTTTAACTTTACCATTTGTATTTACAATTGTGGTACCATGCGCCCAGCGCTAAGTACGGTTTATGCTTATGTGTGAGCGCCAGATCGCGCTTTCCGTTTCTGTTCCCTTTTGTGTACTTTTTGCTGTGACACTTAACATTTCCATTTAAAATACCACTGCCATCACTGTTCATGTTACCAGTTGCATTTCTGTATGCACTTCAATGTCCGTTTGTGTCACTGTTCGTTTTGGCGTCACTTTGCGCTTGCGTTTCTATTAACGTTTCCTTTACCATTTATGTTTGCGTTACCATGTGCACCACTGTTGGCACTTCTGTTTGTGTTGCTGTTCCTGTTACTATGTCACAAGACATCACGTGGTGGGAATGCGGGGCCCTTTGCTCCCATCGCTGCATTACATTCACTATTTCTCGTCATAATTCTCAAACAGAAGGGAAATTAGAGGCAAAAAACTCAGTTTAATGCATCAGTTAGGGTTGTTCCACAGTGACAAAAGCAAGGAAATTTGGTGTTAGGGTTGAAAGCCCCCCTTGGACCCCTCCAGCCCACCCCTCTAACTGGCATTGGGGTGCGCGTTGGGGTCATCGGTCCTAACTCTCACCCCATTCTCCTATTCCTCAACTTCTTTACACATGTGATGGGGTGACAGGGCCGACGACCTCAATGCACACCCCGATGCCGGTTGGGGGGGTGGGTTGGAGGGGTCCAAGGGGGTCTTTCAACCCTAACACCGAATTTCCTGGCTTTTGTCGCTGTAGAACAACCCTAACTGATGCATTAAACAGAGTTATGTGCCTCTAATTTATATATATATTTTTATATATACGTATACATATACATGTATGTATGTCGTTATTTATTTGAAATCTGCATCATATAAATGGTGGGATGGCTCTATGAGATGTTAATATCTCGTTTTTATGATGGTCCCTTGGTAAGGTTAAAGGTCTCCATATTCAAAAATATTATAACATGCAACACACCTTTCCTGAGTCAAAATTAGTGCAAGACCCTAAATTTGCTTGTTTGAATATACCTCCTAGAGAACAGAACAAGGCACTAACTGGGCACTTGGTCCAATGTGCAACCCCCTGCTGTAGAGATATGTGTCCAGTGTGCAGCAGTGGGCTGCCAAGGAGCAAAGTATCACTTACGGCATCCAAAACTGCTTAGCACTTTTGCACCTAGGTACTACATTAAAACAAACATTGCTATGCAGATGAGCTCTGTCCCCATGCAAGTCCTTAAGAATTTATTAGCATCCTATGATGGGGCCACTAAAATAGCAGACCTTTGTTCCTTGGTTTGTGTGGAGGCTTGGCCCTAAGCAAACAGTACACAGAAGTATTATATTATATAGAAAGTATATTGCAGAAGGCAATACTGGACCTTGTGCTCACAAACAGGGACAGTGTGATGGGGGTAAGAGTGGGGGAGCACCTGGGGAACAGTGACCACCAGTCACTGTGGTTTGAAATCACAGAAAGAGCAGAACCAAACCACACAAAAACACGTATCCTGGATTTTAGGGGGGCAAACTTTGGGAAAATGGGGAGATACTTGAAAGAGGCATTAAGGGAATGGGGCAGGAATCAGGGGTTGAGGAACAGTGGGAAGTATTTAAAATGGGGATTACAAGAGCAACAGAATTATGTATTAAGCAGGTTAGCAAGAGAAAAGGAAGAGGAGACCATTATGGTTTTCCAAAGAGGTAGCAAAGAAAGTGAAAGCCAAAAAGATTGCATTCAGGCAATACAAAAAGACACAGGCAGAAGGGATAGGGAGAAGTACCAGGAGAAGCAAAGGGAGGCAGGAGGTCAGTAAGGGAAGCCAAAGCTCAGACAGAAGAACACATTGCAAAATCAGTGGGTAGAGGGACAAAACCTTTACAGGTACATAAGGAAAAAGAAAGGCAAAGGGAGGGATAGTGAGACTGAAGGGGAGGATGGGGGCTGTGTGGAGGATGACAACAGTAAAGCTGACATATTGAACAGGTATTTCTGCTCAGTCTTTACTGAGGAAGAGGAGGGTAATGGTCTGAATGGAGTACAAGGGGTGAGAATGGGCAGAAATGGACACAACCTTTACACGAGAAAGGGTCCTGAAGGAACTGGAAGTAATAAGAGTTGATAAAGCAATGGGGCCAGATGGGGTGAACCACAGGGTCCTTAAAGAACTAAGAGAGGTGGTGGCTGAACCTCTTGCTATCCTGTTTAGCCAATCACTAGAAACAGGGGAGGTACCCAAAGACTGGAGGATAGCAGATGTAGTCCCCTTATACAAAAGTGGGAACAAAGAGGAAGCGGGGAACTACAGACCAGTCAGCCTCACCTCGGTAGTGGGGAAGATCATGGAAGCAATTACTGAAGGAGAGATTGGTGGAACATCTGGCTGTCAATGGACTACAGGACCCAAGACAGCATGGTTTCACCAGGGGAAGGTCATGTCAGACCAACCTCATTGAATTTTTGACTGGGTGACTAGGAGGTGGATCAGGGAGGGCAGTGGACATGGCCTATCTGGACTTCAGCAAGGCCTTTGACACTGTGCCACATAGAAGACTATTGCACAAACTGGGGAATATGGGTGTGGGAGGATGGCAGGCGGGTAGGTAACTGGCTGGACAGCAGGACACAGAGGGTGGTGGTAAATGGCTGTCACCCACAGAGGAAGAGTGACCAGTGGGGTACCACAAGGATCAGTGCTGGGACCGGTACTATTCAATATCTTCATCAGTGACATTGCACAGGACCTAGAAGGCAGAATTTCACTGTTCGCTGATGACACAAAGCTCTGTAACAGAGTAGACACACCAGAGGGTGTAGACAGAATGAGAAGGACCTGCAGAAACTTGAAGAATGGTCAGGGGTTTGGCAGTTGAAATTCAATGCAAGAAAGTGCAAGATAATGCATATGGGGCAAAAACCCTGGCACAATATATCAGTTGGGGGTGAGGATATAGCATGCACCAAGCAGGAAAGGGATCTTGGAGTTATCATCTCTGATGACCTCAAGGCAGGAAACAGTGTGACAAGGCAGCAGGTAAAGCAAATAGGATGCTGGGATGCATAGGCAGGGCATCACCAGCAGGAAAAGGGAGGTCATAATTCCACTATACAAGACACTAGTGAGGCCCCACCTGGAGTACAGTGTACAGTTCTGGAGACCATACCTACGTAAGGACATAGACAGGGTAGAGAAGGTTCAGAGGAGGGCAACAAAGATGGTGCATGGATTGCATCACAAGTCCTATGAGGACAGGTTGAAGGCACTGAACATGTACTCCCTGGAGGAGAGGAGGGAGAGAGGGGATATGATAGAGACATACAAGTATCTTACAGGGAGGAACAGGGTGCAGGAAAACACTATTTTTAAGCGAAAAAGATGTTCCAGGACTAGAGAGCATGGGATGAAGTTGGAGGGAGGACGATTCAGAGGAAACGTGAGGAAGAATTTCTTCACAGAACGGGTGGTGGACAAGTGGAACACCCTGCCAGAAGAAGTGGTGGGGGCTGAAACAATCACGGGATTTAAGAATGCATGGGATAGACATAAAGGAATTCTGGAGGTCAGGGGTAAGGGGCAACAGACTTCCTGGAAAACATAAACTGAACTTACAAACTTAAATGGGCAGACTGGGTGGGCCATAGGCCCTTATCTGCTGACACTGTCTATGTATCTATGTATCTATGTCTGATCCTACTCCCCCTGCTGGTCCCATGATCACTGGTTCCAGGCTCCAGGGGTACCCTTCTTCTACTCCTGTTCCCACTATAAATCAATACCACAGTACTCCCCCTCCCAAAAACCTCATTCCCAATCCTGTGAAACCATAAGATATGATATCACTCATACTGATCCCACTCCCCATCCGGTGAAGGCACAATAGATGGCATACCTCTGCCAGATCCCATTCCCAGTGCCTGGTAGAGTATTACAAGTACAGACATTCCGAGCACTTCTTCCAGTCTCCTCCCACCACAGTGCAAACTGCCTACAATGCTGTCGGCCATTGTGAGCACTCCACATCCTACTGCCAATGTCTGTGGTGTCCAGTAGCACCCCACAAGGACTCAATGCTCCCAATCCCTAGATGGCAGCTGGCACATACACACCACCCACCTCCACGGCCAACAGTCATCAGCCACACGCAAGTACTATAGCACTATACAACCATGTAGCGATGCAGTACTCCTGGAACAGACTGTCAAAATAACAGCGCTTCCATGATAATACCGTAAAATAATATTAACATTTTCATCCACACTAAGAGATGAAGTGTTTGCACAATCATGGGTTTCCGCCACTGGCAGTTTTACCCTCCATAGTGCCAGTGTATATCAAATATGCCACTAGAACTGACCACTGAAGAATGAAAACAGACCTTACGCTGCAGTGAATGCTGCAGTGACTGGGGTGATAGCAGACTTCAGTTTCTTTTTTTACTGGTGAAGACTATAAGCTCATTTACATGGTGTCCTTAAAATGTGCCCTGTTCTAGGCTAGCCCGGTGGCACTGAGGGTTGAGGCACTAGACGCCACACCTCATGCCGTGCTGGAGACTCGGGTTCAGGAATGGGCCTGGGTGGTTGGGAGTCAGCTGGGGGGAGAGGGTGGGAGTAGGACTGAGCAGCTGTGAGGCAGCTCTCCCCTCCTGGAGAGGAACATTGCTGCCCCCACCATATGAATGCCATCAGATGGAGGCTTGGTGGCAGTGTCAGATGATGGGCAGCAAGGAGGGAGTGTGTTACGGGAACGCAGTGTGCATGCGCGTCTGCAACAGCGGCAGGGAGCAAATGGAGCTTGCAGGCTCCATGACAGTCCTGGCTACGATCCCGGTGACTGGGGTGCAGACTGGACTGGATGTGAGCCCCCTTGGGAGGGGGCTGGAATCCTGCCCGCCAGCCCCTGAAAAAATGGGTTAAAAAGCTATATGGAGAAAAAAGGGCATATTCCCAAGTTCAGTAGCTACGGACCATAAATGGTCTAACTGGAATGTCAACCTAGACTTTTTAAGCCAGGGTAGACTAGTACTCCAACCTTATCTGGTATTGTAGTACCCAGTGATAAAGGGAACCCATAGAGATATTGCTGTTGCCAACATACAGTGGGATTTCAAACTGGTGGAGTCCCGATAATACACATAAGGACTATATGACAGAGTGTGCTCGAGAAAAGTATCTGAAAAATTATATGTGTTTTTGGTAACAAAAAGTGGGTTTGATGGAGTTTCCCTCACCTGAATATTGGGTATTTTATTGCGTTACCCTCTTTTCTATGACAGATTGCCCTTGTTAGTCAGTGAAAAATGGAGCCTATTCACAAAGGGATATAGGGTACGGGTGATATTCGCATACCCAGCCCGCATAGCTCTGTGCCCCTGGACCGGACCAGGGTATGTGGCATTCACTACTGCAAGCACCCACAGGGCACCTGTCTGCAGCCCTGCCCCCCTGTGCACAGCTGTGTGGGGGTGGATTGCAGCTGTGTAGGGCTGGATCACGGGGCACTGGCAGGAATCCAATGGGATGCCCATCCTGTAACCCACAGTGGATCCCCTCACTGCATGCATAAGGGAATCCAGGGAAGGTGCAGGATCCCACTTTTCTGACACTACAGGTGTGTGCCTAACTAGCTGTCCCCAACCCTCCTCATCAGCCAGGTGGGCTGGGGCAGCAATATGGAGGGGGGGGTTCCCGGTCCACCCCTGTCAGTGGGTTTCTGTTGGGGGTGGCGCGTAACAGTTATGGCAGTGTCCACCCTTATATAACTCATGCCACCCTTGCCTGGCACTCCATGCCAACTCTGCACCAGTTCATGGCGTGAAATGAAGGCACACCCCTGGACCACCCATGCATATAGCTGTGTGGGTGGCTGAGGGATCGAGTGCACACTGGGCTTGTGCACCAGCTGTGAATGCCACGAGTGGTCCGTTGGACCCCCCCTGCATAGGATTCCAACTTAGTGTTGCCTATGTGCCTCAGATATGACACGCATAGACAACTTGGCCTTTTGTGAATAGAGCCCAATGTTTGTATAAGCTTATTCTTTACTTTTATAGAAGGTGGTCTTAGTAGGGGCATAATATATACTGTAGATTGTGGACATCTTAGAGAGTGCACTTTAAAAGGTTAAGTTAGATTATATTGCAAAGGGTAAAACTAATTTGAATCAAACTCAGTGGACTCCACCCCAACCATTTCTTCTGGCAATACAATCCATTTCTCCCTTTCCTGTGATGAAGACCTTCCTTATGTAACCCCCCTGTTACCCGGGGTTACTAGAATCCCAGTAAGACCTAGTGGTAGGCAGGGAAGGCAGCTTGTGAAACTCCAGTAAATGGATTTCACACTGTCTCACTCTGTTCTCAGTCTCAGCTGAGACTGAGGGATGACATCATTTTAGAACTGTTGCAGCTGCATAAGCCACACTGGAATGTTGCAGTTGGAGGTTAGAGTAGAACGTTGGGGAATTTGAAGGCAGTCTATGTGCAGTCTGAGAGCGAGACTGTAGTGCAGCTGAGTGTGTGTAGGCTCTCAGAGCTTTAAGCTCTGTTTCAGAGCTACTTTTGTTCAAGGTGTGTGTTTCCACTTGAAGAGGAACACAGGAACTGGTAATTAAAGTGGTGGAGACCGCTCTCCATGGTTCAGAGCGGTGTCTGCCTGTTTTCCAGGGGCAATCCCCCTGGGTCCAGCTAAGGGAAAGAAGCTGCCTGTCTGAGTTGTGCTGAGGCACCAGAAGCTCTGTAAGAGATTCCTTGAGGAGGAAACGCCTGTGGGGCACCTGCAACCAAAGGGTGAGTTCGCTCTGAAATAGGGCCAAGTGTTTTCACCTGAAACAGAAGGAAACTAAAGGGACTGTTACTGTGGGGTCAGGAAAAGACAGCCAAGTACAGTTGGAAGATGTGGGGGATTGGACTGCTTAACTCAGTGGGAGGTCTAGAGTAATGGACAAAGCAACTTATAAGTATGTTCAAGGCCAGCACAAAATGGAAAGAAAGAATGTGGGGACTGGACTGCTTAACTTGTGGGGGGGGGGTCTAGAGTAATGGACAGTGCCACTTATTTTTAAGTATGTTCAAGTCCAGCACAAATGGGAAGCAAGACCAGTAGATTGAATGTGAAATACATTTAGCCAGAATCTACACAGCCAAGTGTTAAAGGATGAGGTGTTTACAGTCCAGAGAAATGGCCGGGTATGAATTGTGGGAGCAAGAGGTGGGAGACCCCCCCCCCCCCATCAGTAGTAACCAAATTCACCTCTACAGATTTGCTCTGAGATACCTTTTGCTTTCCCTCAGGTACTTGGCCAGTGCCTGAGGAAAATACCCAGATGTGGGATTAAGGAGGAAGATTCCCTGATGTAGCCAAGGTGCTCTTAGGTGGTTTAGGGAATCACCAGAAAATGTTTCCATGAAGTATGGAAGGTGTCCAAGTGGCTGGCAAGGGAGCCAAGCCAGGGAAAACCCAGAGCAGTGTACAAGTTCGGGTTTGTAAACCAGAGCAGCGTACAGGTCCGGGCTGTGTGCCCAGTGTGTTATAGAGCCTGAGGGCTAAAGTGATGAGGATGTGTTCTGGTCTCCTTTAATCTGCATTACCAGGAGTGTAGCCCCATGGGGGTCCATCTATGCTTTGTTTATTCTGTTTGGATGTGAATAAAAGCCACACTTTAGAATCCCACTTCTGGTATTGGACATTACAGTTATTGCTTCCTGTGTTCGGAGTTACTTGGGTGCCCCTGTGCAGAGTAGCCAAACCTAGCCTATATGCTGAGTGGCATATTCCTCCCTGAACCCAGCCCAACTGGTAGAGCTGTCAGATACAAACGGCATACCAGCCTGGGGTTACACTTACATCGTTACTGAGGCTTCACACTCCCAGTTTCCATCCACCGCCTCTTGTTACCATGATTTTGCTTCTTGAGAATAGGGCACAATTGTCCACTCTGTTC
The DNA here is from genome assembly GCA_016271365.2 of Neoceratodus forsteri. Taxonomy (NCBI): domain Eukaryota; kingdom Metazoa; phylum Chordata; order Ceratodontiformes; family Ceratodontidae; genus Neoceratodus; species Neoceratodus forsteri. Next base: position 31,713,016 of record CM028134.1, read on the forward strand.
ACTTTGTTAAAGAGCTAGTGGACTGCCTGGAACTACTGGTAACTTTCAGAAGTAGTCAGCTATCACATCTTATTTCTGAAGTATTTTTTTCTTTCCTGTTTTGCTAATTAGAAGATTTTCTACCTGACAGTGCTACGTGTGATGTTTAGAACAGCACTGCACCTGGAGGTGGACACAGTTGGCATAGTTAGTTTCATTTCTCCCTATACATCATCAGCATTGTGACTTCACTGACTGTGATATCACTGCTGCTTGACTGGTAACTTGAGGCACATTACCAATCAGGAAGCAGGGCTTGTGGTGTAACAATGAGTGAGGTCACATGAGGTCACAAGCTGATGATGTGGTGGGAGGAATTTTTCAGTTTCATTTTTTTATTTTTATACTGGCGAGCAGATGAGTAATAAATGCCCTTTCCTCACATGCAGCCAGTTACATAGGTTGACAATAAACAGCAAAAAACAATATCAATGTACAGATACAAAATACATTATCCTTTACAAGTCGATTGTTCAGTAAACATTTTCATAAGAATAGCTTTAAAACAAAATATTTTGTTGCAGACAGTAACATTGAGTTGGAGTTTATCATAGAAAGGGGTTGCCCTATATTAAAGTGACCTATACCCAAGGGATGTTGGAAAAAAGGGGGCATTAAATATATGTTTGTTCTGGGTTCTAGTACCAAATTAGAGATGTGCGAAGTTGCCAAAATTGACTCATTGAAAAAATTCATGAATTCTGGCAAATTTGTGGAGCTGGGGAATGCAATTCATGTTGTTATTCGACAGCCAGATTGGCCAAACTCACATGGCTAATGGCCAATTTGCCTCACAAATGGTAAGGTGAATTGTGTTGAAATACCCTCCCTAACATTCCGCTGGTACCTTCTCCCCTGCCCCAGCGAACATGATGCTGACAATCCCCTCTGGCCCCAGCCCTCCTCCCACCCCAAAATAAACCTGCAAATAAAGAAAATGCCCCCCCCCGCAGATCATTTGATCTGTTTAGTGCCAACTCCCATCTTGCAATGGCTTTAATGAATTAATGGCGACATCTTTGTTACTAGTAAAACCTGACCGGTTGAGTCAGGTTTTATTAGCAGCAAAAAAGTCACCATTCATTCATGCCATTTATGAGATGGCAGTCTGTATGGAACAGAGCAGACACTCTGCACTGATTTCTTTAGTTCTAGGTTGATTTGTGGGTGTTGGTGGGGGGAGGAGGGTGGTAGGAGCCAGAGGGGGTTGGATGGGGATCTCCATTTTTACTAACGACAGAGGGACTTGGGTGGGGGGAGTGTATTTGGCATGCATGTGGATGAAAGGATTAACCTTTCTAACTTGTTTGCCACAGGGCAGCAGCATGATGTCCAGGGGACAGCAGGGTGACAGCGGGGTGACAGGGATATACAATTATTAGATTTATGTTCTTGGGGGAGCAGCTGGTTTCCCAGCACAGTGGGTGGGGGTTGGGGAGTTTTAATTGTTTTTTTGTGTATGTGTGTGTGTGTGCCTCCCGTGCACCCCGACTGGCCTCTCCTTCAGGCTCCTATGCAGCCCGCCACTGCTCAAGCCCCACTGCCATCCACTGCTCCATATTGGCAGCCCCCCAGGAAACCCAACACATCCCTTCATTGGACAGGTCCCCCCCTTCTGAGGGAGAAGACACCGGTAGGCACATCTTCATTGACCCAGGTACTGCTGGGGTTGGTCCAGGTGATCTGGGGCTTTATGATGATGGGGGACTGACGACCGTCATCCAGTTGATCAGGGGGTGATTTTCCATTTTCTGGCCTGCCCACACTGAACCCTGATTGGGCCTATCTGAGATGGTGACCTGGGGCGGGGACGTGCCGGGGATGTTGAGGCTGCACACTACATGCATGTAGCCCAATCCACCGCCAGGTGCTGAGGCCCTGCCCATCCCCCCTTGAGGGAAGCGTCCAATGGACGCTCTAGACTCCCTCCCTGCTGGTGTCCACTCCTGACACCTGGGTTTGGGGTGTGAACCTGGGTCACTAGCATGCCAAGGGAACCCCTTCATTCGGCATCATGAAGCCAGCACCAGAATTTTTTATTTTATAAAAAAGTCTTGAAAACATTGTCAGGTCTGCTATGCAGTTCACAAATTGTTTTCAGAAATGCAAATATCACAGACTCATGCCAACTTTGCAAGCAAATTAAAAGTCTGCAACATCTCTGGTACCCAAATTATTGAAAAATCTGGGAATGGTTCTGAAATGGATGCAGGTTTCATTGCTGGTGAAGTATAGTGTATGGTGGCACGCTGTTGTGCTTGGAGATCCATGCACTTGGAAAGCCATTCTGCCACAGTAGTGACGCAGCTACTAATGCAGAATGACTTTTTGTTCTGCATTAGTAGCTATGTGACAAAGCCACCTCCCCCACCAGTGCTATTCATAGAAGAGCTGATAGTTGAAGCATTGTGTGCGAGAGCTGGCCAGTGGGTAGATGGCAGTGAATTGTGATCAGTGAAATGTCAGGACTGCTTGTGACACCACTAAATTAAGTGATTTTGATCATTTTGTACCATGCATTTTATAGAATAGTGTACGATAGCCGTGGTACACAACAACGCTCTTCTCACAACTTTGCTCTTGAGGTCCTTGAAGTCATGGTAACCACTCAGTGAAGAGTAGTGTTGTTGTGTATGGGCTAGCATACCCGATCTGATATTTTGTGCATAACCATGGAAGCACGGTAAACCAATCTATTCTCTAAAGAGAGACAGACCATCTTCTAATAAAGCAGGCAATGAGATGTTTTTCAGGGAAGACCCATAACTGTTTGACATATGCTACTGTGAGTGGAGCATAGTCTTGACAGTGTTCTCTCTGTTGGAGGGAAATAAAATAATCCATGATCAAGCTCTGAAAGCAGAAGACGGGTAGGAAAGAGCTTTCAAGGCCTAGGCACCACAAAATGATTTTTATCCAGTAAAGGAGACCCAGTCTTTTATACAACATTTTAAAAAGCCAGTCGAAAGAAAGAAAACTGTCAGGTACTACACCCTTTCCCATTATCAAGTTTGGTTTTATTGTTTGGCTAATAGGCCATTACAATATACTATAAACAAATACAGACGTTGCGTACAGATGCACAATGTAGAAGAATTAAGTATCACAGTTATACACACTATAAATGCATATATTCATTTTCCAGTCAGCACAAATCAGTTTATAGGCTGACTCTCTTATTTGTGCCTGTTGAACAAAAAATAGTAAAAAGTTTAGCATTTTCTTACATTAAACATCGTAAATAAATTTTAAAATTGAGAAGGATATTAAAACAGAGCATGGTGCTAATTATATATTATCAGCGTTATATATTTATAATCCAGCTTCATTCTTAGCCTTCTACAGCAATATAATGTGCCATCAGTGATGAGGAAAGACCAGTTCAGGACCGAAATGGCCACAGTATGCCATCAAACCAGATGTAACTCATCTGGAATCTCCTTTTGGGAGCTGATCCATTCTCAATAAACTCATTATCCATAAGGGATTATCAATGTTAAGCAAAAGAGTGGAACCAGTTGCACCTTTAGGTCTTAAAATCATACTTTTGAGATCAGTACGCAGAATTACTTGGACACTTACAACATTAACAGGCTATGTCCCATGGATCCAAATAAGCCCACCTAAGTGGTTAGTGGAACCTGAGAACTTAGGGAGTACCACCAGGGTACCATGCAGCACATGTTGCTTTGTACCCCTGTTATTGTCTCCCCAGCAGGTATTTCCAACCAATCAGGCCTTGTGGCATTACATATATGATCCTGAGATCTGCATCTATCATAATGTTAGATCATTTTGTCCTACATACATAGATCTGTAAATCAACATAAACCAAGAGATTACTGCTTTATCCCAAACTCCCCCAGCTTCCCCCTATATCCGTCAACAGAAATATGAGGACAATAAGAAAAGCAAGAGTCCCCCAATAGACCCAATAAGTCCCCCCAGAATGACTGCAATGGGCACCTTAAGGACCTCAGTAAAGCCTCTCATCCTGTCGGCAGCCATCATCCGCCTCAAAATAAGCTAATTTATCATTAAATTAAATCGTTCAGTCATAGCAGATGTTCCTGTAAAAGTAATAAATTTGTGTTCCTGTTAATCTTATAAATAAAATATGATCTTTTACTTAATGGCTATCTTAATAATACATAACACGCCTAGATACAATATACAGCCACATTTAAAATTATAGTCTTTAGACTGTGCCACTGAACATCAGGGCCAATTGATTACATTCAAGTAATAAAATAGATAGCCCTTTGCAGTTCAAAGGTCCAGTTTCAATTTGCAGGTGACCAACACATACTAAAGTTATATTTTTCAAACCACATAAGCTTTAAACATACAATTATACAATTTCAACACACATGGAAGTTAATTCTAGTGTCCTATATTGTACTCCAGTGTCCAATGTCCATATCATATGAATGTGGCTTTTCTAACTGCTCAATACTGGGGCAATTGCCTCTACCACTTTTAATTACGGTTGTATTTTAAATGAGTCCGCCAATTTCAGACATCAAGAAAAGCTACATGCTCCAGTCATTCTTTGTTATCTAAACTGAATTTTTTTTACAGCTTTTACAAAAAGACCTCCAGTATACAGTCTTCATATGAAGTCACTGTAATTAACTCCGGGAGGGGGGGTGGCAATGTGCTTAATATCAAGAGTGTTTATGTGGCAGAAAACAGATTGCAATCACAGACAATCTCAGCTCCCCAAAAAAACAGAGTCCTACAAAGTAACACACAACCTTAGCTTAAAACGTGACTGTTAGCAAGGTAAACAATTTCAAAAGAGAAAAAAATTTAATGCCATAAATAAAGGAAGTCAGGTATCCGTGGTATCCCCAGGTAAACTCCGGTAAACTCAGTAAACTCAATAAATAAAACAAGGCATTCCCAAAGCCAGTTCCTTTAGCTCGTTTACAGAACTCATCGTTTGGTCACCAAATAGGGAAATAAAGTTAATTATATGTCATGGAGGAAATTACCCTTTGGTTAACTTCTGGTGTCACTAAGGTAGCATCTTTTGTAAATATGTATGAATGGACAGCAAGCATAAATAATCAATCTAGGCTCCCTTTTGTAGACCGGAGTCCCTCCATTGAATTCATTGCCTCTTACAAGCTGCAAGCCTTCTCTCTAATCACTTCTTTCAGAGTTGGTCATATCTGCCAAGTACCGTACACCTAGGAGAGACAGAAAACAAAAGGAAAACGCTCCACTGAGCGTAATAAAATTTAACACATCCAAGAAGAACCAATACCTCCTAGGCAAAGGTTGCCTACCTTTTCTAATATGCAATCAGGCATTCCAGCACATATTGTGCTCCTGTATAACTTAGCGCCTTACAAGATAACACCGACTTGTAGCGTATCCTCACAAAACTGCAGGACGACATCCTCTCTTCAACTCCATTCCTTGGCTCCCATAATCTGGTGCTCTGTCCTGCCCTAATCACGTCCAGCACAGACCCACTCTTCTTACTAGTTCAACTGGGACCGAACCTCATAGTTCATTGCTCCAGATAGTGCAACCAACAAAAAACTAGCAGCATATCCACTCATTAGCTATAAGCTGGTGTTAAGCTCACTACTGTAGGTCCACTACAAAAATAACATGAGTTTCATTCACAAAGTTAAGAATAAAACTAAAGGAAGGTACAAATCTAAAAACAGGAGTATTCGTTTGGCGTGGTGGGATGCGGAACAGCAGCATGGCCATCTTGCTGCTCTGCATCACCCCCCCTTTCCCCGATATCGAAAACTCTGTACCCATTCAGTTGTGTTACCACTCTGAAATTTGCTAATCAGGATCAACTACTTTCCTGGGGCCGGTAAAAACGTTGTTTTCTTTTTTTTGTTTGTTTTAAATTGAACACAGGTTTATGGGGAAAGAAACCATCCTTGAAGTCCGTCAAAGTCAGATCATACGGCAGTTTGTAACATGGCCAAGTCCTTGCCAGAACTAAAGATAACAGCGCAGTTCACACAGAACTAGAACTATATATGTCTGCTTTCAGGCAAAGCACTGCTTTTCATATCACACCCCATACTGTTAGGTGGAAAGCCATCTAATGAGCACATAGGAAAACTCTTCAGTAATAAAAAGTAATAAAAGACTAGCTATAAAAAGTACTACAATGTTCTCCCTGCTATTTTTTGTTGCTACTAGCTGATTACTACCCTATAGGTGCTTAAAGGAAAACTACAGTCTCATATCTTGTACATTTCCTTTTTTTCCATATCAACAGATAACTCTTTTCATGTGGCTCTTAGGGATATATGTGATTGATTTAGTTTAGTTTCATTGTTTAAACTAGTTCCTGTAACTATCCTGGCGGTCTCCATTTTTCTGCTTGTTGAAATCTCATTGTCCCTGACAGCTGTATTAGCCTATGAGAACATGATGTGTCAGCACCCTTGGTCGCCACATTATGTCTGTCTACTTAATTAGAGAAGAGCAAAACAAGTTGCAGCAAGATGTGAAATACCACATTTACCTTCAGTTAGCCTTGCAAATTGTCCGAGTTGTAATGCAGGGTTTCCCCCTTTAAACTGCATTCGGTTTGTGTGTTCCACTTTTTTCAGGATATTTGCATTTTCAGCATAGAGGTGCATGGTATGAAGGACTGCAGAGACATCATGTTCTCATACACTAATGCAGCTCTCATGGACAATGAGATTTCAACAACCATAAAATGGAGACCCCCAGGATAGTTACAGGGGACTAGCATGAATAGTGAAAACAAACTAAAGCAAACACATCTATCCCCAACAGCTACACAAAGAATTGTCGGTTAACATGGAAAAAAATAAATTTACAAGATTTGAACGTGTAGTTTTCCTTTAAATGCTTCTGTTATGCCCTCCCCTTCACTTCTGCCTCTAGTGTGTACAGAATGAGACTCTCCAACCTCTCCTCCTATATCTTCCACTGCTGCCTCTCACTCATCCTTGTGGCCCTCCTCTGAACAGCTTCAAAGAGGTCCTGGTACTTCAAGTGCTGGTTCCAGAACTCCACACACTTCTCCAGGTGAAGTCTCACCAAGGATCTGTACAAGGGCAGAATCATCATCTTCCTTCTTCTAGCAACTCCCCTCCCTATGCACCTCAACATCCTATTTGCTTTCCATACAGCCCTCTGGCACTGGGCATGGGACTTTAGAATGTCACAAATAACAATCCTTAGGTCACTTTCCTCTGTCTGCTCTACCCTTACTCCCCCCAACCAGTACTGTTTTTTGATTTTCTTTTGCCAATGTGCACTGGTGTTAAATTTGAGTTGCCACATCTTGCACCACTATTCCAGTCTGTTCAGGTCTGTTTTCATTCTCCGTATTCCCTCCACAACATCCCACCCTGACACCTATTTTATCATCTGCAAAGAGATCAGTTATACCCTGGACCCCTTCCCTCATATCACAGATGAATATATTAAGAAGGTCCAGCCCCAGGATTGCCCCCGTGGCACCCCAGTAGTGACCTCTCTAGCTCTTGAGCATTCCCTTTTGACAATCCTCTGCGTTTTTCCCCCCAGCCAATTACTAATCCACCTAATTAATTTATCTCCGCCAAGATCCCCAAGCTTTTTTGCAAGTTTCCTATGAGGCACAGAGTTGAAGGCTTTACTAAAGCCCAGAAATAGTACAACTACTGCTTGGTCCTTATGGACTGCCTTCATGACCCTGTCCAAGATGTCTATCAAGTTTGTCATGAAAGCAGTCAATATCAGCGTAGTGATGACATCAGAGACTTCTCTGCTTCTCTCACATGGATTCTGATGTGATCACAATTCTGCAGTCATAGAGAACATAGAGGATTGTGTATAGTCATTTATACACAATAAGCCTGTGTCTGAATCGAGAAGTTGATGTGTCCACCACAGACCTCGAGAGTGAAGCTTAAGAAGTCTACTGGTTGCCACAGCAACCTTGAGATTCAGACATAAGCTTTTTTGCATAGAGTTGACCATACACAATATTTTATAGTGTAAAGTTCTCAATACACAGAAAGCCTGAGTCAAAGGAACAGGTGCCTTCCCTGTGCTTACTAATATGTGCTGAACAGTCAGCATTTTCCGATGTCATATGTCACCAAAAACAACCTTACTTTTCATTCCTTCTCTCTCTCACCTCGATCCGTAGAATGCTGACCACAACTGGAGGAGCTGTAGCGCAGAACAAACAAAAGCGATTGCCAAAGAACCGGCAACACAAAAAAAAACCAAAAGAAACTTCATTTGCTTTTGCTGACATGGCTTGAGTGGAAGTTGGTGGCATGATAACATTCTGTGTTGTTGTGCTGCAGTAGTGACATTGCTAGTGTAGCACAACAACATTACAGCATCACTACTGCGGGGCACGGGGTCATAATGTCGTGGGCAAAACCATGTAACGCAACAATGCCACACGCAAAACAGCATGCAGCAAAACAATGCCAGCACAATATGCTGAACAGTACACACCGCAGCAACAACTTTGTTTTTTGTAGGGGGGCTCTGCCCTCCACCCTTGACATGGGGACTTCGTCTCCCACATCCCACAGACTAATTATAATCAACTCTGTGGGGTTGTGGACGTCAACGGTAAGAAAAAAACTCAGCTCAAGTGAAATTTTATTTTCATCAAAAATAATGCTGCATCATAGTGGGACCTGGGGAGAATTGAATCACAGCACCTGATCCCCGACACCACTGGAGGCAGGTGCTCTAGCTGCTCCACCATGGGATCAGCTCGGCCAGGCACCACCGCAATGTCATCCTTAACCTCCCCCACTGGCAGCCTGCAGTGACAGGGGTAGCACTTTCTACCACACGCTCTAAAAAACCTTGTCACTGTAGAGCAATTAGCGCTTCTTTTAGTGCTGTATTTCATGCACGGTTTTATCCACGTTATCTTAACCTGGTACCCTACTCCAGCACAACAACTCTCTTCCAAGCATGGATTTCCATGCTGAACAGCATTCTAACATACACTATAAGGCTCTGTTTCCATCTCGGAGTTGTCATCGTTACTCTGAAATGCAATCATACGTACCAAGGCTGTTTCCATCTCAGAGTTGTCATCACAGCTCTGAGATGGAAAGACAGTCTTGTTGTGTATAACTGCCTATACCTATTATAGGTTGCTACATGTTTATATGTGCAGTTACTGTGTCTCTTGTGGTTACAAGAGTGCATTCCCCATTCTCAAGTTCTTTGGGTGAGAGAACTGCGAAACAAAGCTGAGTAGTTCTGACACACAAAGGAGTTGAGAAGAAACTCTTATAGCCATAACAAACACAAGTACTGTACATATAAACATATTATAAATCATGTTGAAGACTGCTGTTTTAAAAATATAGAACTTGAAATCAGAATCAAAATATTCTAGTTTGTGGAAAATTATAGAAACCCCTGTGAGTAGAAACAGACAATGCCAATTGAACTCAGAACATCAGAATTTTAGAACTAAGTGCACACGGTTATAAGAGTCCTTGAAATGTTTAGAAATTAACAATCCTGATTAGCTAAGAATGATGTCATGTTTAATAATATGTACCTCTGGGTTCACAGTTCTGCGATCTAACTACTAATCTACATTACCTCTTTCAAGGGCCTTTGAGCAGCTATCCCATAATATATATTAATAAATTAATTGATGGCTTGATGGCTGGTTAAGCAGCGTGGCACACCAATATCCTGAGGATGTGCAGGTATTTTGTAAAATGGGCCATATCATTAACCTTGGTACACAAGCCCATGTAAAATGTCACTTCACCAGCACTAAGAAAAAAGGATTTTTATTTTTATGAGCTGTTGAGGTCAGGTTGGCTGCCCTGTATGCATGTCTTCAGCAGGATTAAATAAATACTGCCTATTTAATGTCACAAAGCTGTCAGACAGACGACTTGCAGGTACAGTGTACAACACAGCTGTTCAGAAGTAATTGTTTTCCTTCCTTGCAGCAGGGACATTATTTTTAATGGCAACTTCCCCAACCCCTGTCCCTGCAGTCAGGGGGATATTGAATGGCTGGCAGTTTGCATTTACCAGTGTAACCTGCTGTCTTGCCCCCATCCAATCCCTCTAGGGGGAAGGCAGTACTCTTATGGAAACTACACAGGTTTCCTGCAGGAAACAGCCTGCTGGCACAGTGTTCTACAACTGACATGTTTTTACTGAAAGAAGCCAAAACTGCTACAAGAATTACCAGAACTACCATGAGTAAATAGGAATCTTTCTTTCTTCTTTCTTTCTTTCTTTCTTTCTTTCTTTCTTTCTTTCTCCTTCCTTCCTTTTCTTCATTCATTCATCTCAATTTGTTGCTCAGTAAAGACATACAGAGCCAGAGCTCATATCCTGGTGCAATATGTGCGCAGTTGGGGTGGCCAATCAGGGAAAGCAAATGAGGTGAAAATAACAAGTACAAAAATAACATGCTGGATAAAGCATGCAGAGGAAGCTAACGATACAGGTACAGCTCAGCGACAACAGTGAGGCAATAACAAAGAATCACAAGTAACAAAAAACTGAACAAGAGATAATTAATATTGGAGGAGGAGATACTATATACAAAAGAGACTGGGCACCAGGGTGCTGAAGGTACAACATTAAGGTGACATGGGTGAGGGCAGGGAGAGATGGGCAGTGGGGGTGGGGTGGGAGAAGGACTAGTTATAGGAAAATGTAGAGGTCAAAGAGGTCCCAAAGGAGGATTGTAAGATGGGTGGGGGGGTGGAGAGGACCAGATGGATAGAGGCAGACTGCACTAGAGGAGGAGCGAGGCAGGAGGAGAAGGCAAACTTCTTTACTCAGGAGTCTTTATCCAGGTAAAAGAACCCACTGTAATTATAATCTCTGTCTCATGCATGACCTAATCAAGAAGCAACCTTCCAATCTAATTAACACACAGTGAACATAGAGACTACTACTGTAGACGGTAAACACCACTGCGTGCCCCAGCCACCACGGCCATTCCCACCACTATCCCAAAATGTTTTCTTCATGGAATAAAGGGCTCATTCTCTAGAATCTTCTAGGATTTGTTCCTGGTTTCTGGTCAGGTGACCCTCGTCCACTCTACCATTAACTCAGTGGAGCACTGCTCACCCCCCCCCCCACACTCCTGACTTGCTTTTTATGTTTGCTTGCATGCATGTGCAAGAAACATAGTGCCATCATCTGAGTTTTCGGAGGTGTGTCACCCCCTCTTCCAGTTCAGTCAGTGTGTTGGCAGGCGCGGCCCCTGTCCGCCAATGCATGCTGGAGCTGTCTATGACAAGCTCCAAAATGCAGTGGCATACAGTTGAAAGGGGGAGCTACGCTTCAGTGAGCAGCGATAAGATATCGCCTTCTCATGCGCAGCTCCCCCTACACACACACACACACACACACACACACACACACACGCAAACATACTGCATGCTCCCCCCCCACACACACACACTCTATAGCCGACGGGGGTGCCCAATCTCCCCTCGGCTGTGCTGCACTCCTCCCACAAAGCCTTCCAAATGCCACGCTGGGGCAACTCAATGGTATAGCCGACGGGGGTGCCCAATTCCCGTCGGCTTCACTGTCTCTCCCCCCCGAGTACAGGGTGCCACGCTGGGAGCCCACCCCAGCGTGGCAACAAATGCCATGGCTGACGGGGTGCCCAATCCCCATCGGCTCCACACCCCCCAGCTATCTTCTGCCACGCTGGGAGCCCACCCAGCATGGCAAACTCCTGCATCATCTTTTTTTTTTAAATACCTAAAAATTAGAAAAGGTCCCAAGGCGCTTCCCTGCTCCCCACAACCCGCACCACCACTGCGCACCTCCGCCTCCCCACACCCCTCACCCCATACTTACCTCCAGAGCTCGGTGCGACAATCTTCGGTGGACCAGGAACACGTCTGCACTCTTCAAAGCCGACCGCGAACTGAGGAAATGCAGGTAAGCTGTAGAATGGGATAGATTGGGTTTTTCAACTTTGTTGCATATCTCAGGCATTTTTTGGAATTTTTGTACCAAATTTTCAACATGGGGTTTTTGGGACCCCTTCTCGTGAATGATGTCACTGTCATGGCGTTATTCAGGCCCAAAGGATGATTTCGCAGTCACTGCGCAAAATCACCTTTCGGGCCTGATTAATGAAATGACACTGCCAGCGTTCATAAGGTGGGCTCTCAAGAAGCCTATTTTGAAAATTTGGTGGAAAAATTCCAAAAAATGACTGTTTTACGAGCGTGCGTTGCGCAGTTCCTACACAGGCTCGTAAGTTCGCGAATTTTCAATATTTTCACTCCAGATTTTCAACATTGCCATTTTACCACACCTTCTTATGAGTAGTATAGCTGTCATTTTCACATCTCACCCAAAATGTGTTTCCTTCCATAGGCACAATGGCGCTGTCGGTTATCGGAAATCAATGTCGGACAAATTAAGAAAATCACAGTGACATTGTTCATGAGCAGAGGTCTTAAAATGGCTATGTTGAGAATTTGGTGAAAAAATTCCTAAAAATGACTGTTTTACGAGCATGTGTTGCGCCGTTCCTACGCACGGTCGTAAATTCGTGAATTTTCAATATTTTCACTCCAAATTTTCAACATACCCATTTTACCACACCTTCTTATGAGTAGTATAGCTGTCATTTTTCACTTCTCACCCAAAACGTGTTTCCACCCATGTAGCACACAATGGCGTAGTTGGTGTGCAAAATCAATGTACGGGACAAATTAAGACAAGCATTTGTCAATGCCGAACGTTCGCTTGCAGGTATTTGCAGTGGTGTTTGGCATGTATGGTGCTTTACCCTAATGCCCTGTGCGATTGCTGGTATTTGCACAATAAATTTTCAGCATGACCTTTTTGTTACCCCCATTGTGCGGTACATAGGCGGAAACACATTTTGGGCAGGATGTGAAAAATGGCAGCTGTACTGCTCATAAGGAAGTGTGGTAAAATGGAAATGTTGAAAATCTGGAGTGGAAATATTGAAAATTCGCAAACCTACGAGCGTGCATGGGAACTGTGCAATACACGCTCGTAAAACAGTATTGTCAGGAATTTTTTCACCAAATTGTCAACATTGGCATTTTAAAACCTCTGCTAATGAACAGTGTCACTGTGATTGTCTTACTGAGTGCCATACATTGATTTTGCACACCGACTGCGCCATTGTGCACTACATGGGCGGAAACATGTTTTGGGCAGGATGTGAAAAATGACAGCTGTACTGCTCATAAGGAGGTGTGGTAAAATGGCAATGTTGAAAATCTGGAGTGAAAATATTGAAAATTCGCAAACTTACGAGCATGCATAGGAACTGCACAACGCACGCTAGTAAAACAGTTATTTTTAGGAATTTATTCACCAAATTTTCAACATAGCCATTTTAAGATATCTGCTCATGAACAGTGGCACTGTGATTTTCTTAATGTGTCCCATACACTGAGTTCACACAGCGACTGTGCCATTGTGCGCTACATGGGTAGAAACATGTTTTGGGCAAGATGTGAAAAATGACAGCTGCACTGCTCATGAGGAGGTGTGGTAAAATGGCAATGTTGAAAATGTGGAGTGAAAATATTGAAAATTCGCAAACTTACGGCGTGCATAGGAACTGCGCAATGAACACTGTAAAACATTCATTTTAGGAATTTTTCACCATCCAACACAGCCATTTTAAGACCTCTGCTAATGAACAGTGTCACTGTGATTGTCTTACTGTGTGCCATACATTGATTTTGCACACCGACTGTGCCATTGTGCGCTACATGGCGGAAACACGTTTGGGCAGGATGTGAAAAATGACAGCTGTACTGCTCATAAGGAGGTGTGGTAAAATGGCAATGTTGAAAATCTGGAGTGAAAATATTGAAAATTTGTGAACTTACGAGCCTCGCGTGGAACTGCACAACGCATGCTAAGTAAAACAGTCATTGTTTGAAATTTTGCTCCACATTTTCAACATGGGTTTTTGGACCCCTTCTCATGAATGATGTCACTGTCATGGCATTATTCAGGTCCGACGGTGATTTCGTGCAGTGACTGCGAAATCACCATTCGGCCCGAACTAATGCCATGACAGTGACATCATTCATGAGAAGGAGTCCCAAAACCCCATGTTGAAAATCTGTGCAAAAGTTCCAAAATGCCTGAGATATGCAATAAAGTTGAAACCCCTATCTAGCCTCTATTACAGCTTACCGGCATTTCCTCAGTTCAGCGTCGGCTTTTGAAGAGTGCAGATGTGTTCCTGGTCCATCAAGATCGCGCTCCGAGCCCGGAGTTAAATATGGGGTGGGGGGTGGGGAGGCTGGGCGCAGTGGGTGGGTGCGGGTTGTGGGGGGACTGGGAGAGTATGGGACGCTTTTTCTTTACAGGTTTAAAAAAGGACTACGTGGGATGTTTGCCACACTGGGGTGGGCCCAGCATGGCAGAAGAAGGCTGGGGGGCGAGGAGCCGACGGGGTTTGGGCACCCCTCGGCCGCAACTACGCGGGGGCTGGAGCAGACGGATTGGGCACCCCGTCGGCAAAAAAGTGGACGCCACACACTGGGGTGAGCTCCCAGCATGGCAGAAGGATGGCTTTGGGGGCCATGGAGCCGACGGATTGGGCAAATTCGCTGGCAAACAACGTTACCACGGAGTTGGCTCAGCGTGGCACCAAAAGCTTGGGGCGGCTGACACGGGGGGCACGTGACGCCAGGGGGGCAGATGAGTCGCAGTAAGCTCGGTATGACAGTGGTGGTTTCTTTGAAGCAGAAGACCACCGCTGTCATACAGAGTCTCGCACACCCATTGGTGCAGTGAGATCATCACACCTGCTCAACGGAGCACTGATTGTAGGGAGAGGCACACCTCCAAAGTGTGCTACTCTCCCAAAACCTTCCTTGCGCATGCGCACAAGCGAACGTAAAAATCACAGTGACACTGTTCATGAGCAGAGGTCTTAAAATGGCTATTTTGAAAATTTGGTGAAAAAAGTCCAAACAAGCATTTGTCAATGCCGAATGTTTGCTTGTTGGCATTGGCAGTGGTAGTGTAGAAGTTACAGAGCTGCGTAATAGTAATGGCAGTGAAGTATTGAACTGAAGCCAACCCTACCACCACCCTGCAGAGAGTGACAGGCATTGGGTGTGCCTTTGGGTCATCAGGCATAACCGCTTACTGATTTCAGTACACCCCACCCTGCAGACACTGGCAAGTGTCACGGTGTTCCTTGGGGTCTTTGGTCCCTTACGCGCACCCCATTCCATTAGAAAATACAGTGATGGTGCAATATAGAGAATGGGTGAACTTTGGGGTCAAGAGTCCAAGGCATACTCGATGCTTCTCACTGGCTGCAGGGTGTGGAATGGTATGAGCATTACAGGCAAGAATCCCAAGTCACACCCCTGATGCCTGTCATTCTCTACAGGGTTGGGCGTTATGGTTGGAAACCCTAATACCTCAGGCATTCATTGGTATTTTCACTCCAAATGTTCAACATGGTTTTTTTGTGACCCCACCTCATGAACAGGGGGAATATCAGTTTCTTAGCCGAAAGCTGCTTATGCACAGTGACTGGCATTTAGCACCACAGGTGCAAAAACATTCCGTACAGGATGTAAAAATGACAGCTGTACTGTTCATGGGGAGGTGTAAAATGGCAATGTTGCAAATCTACAGTAAAAATATTTAAAAAATGGTGAAGTCAAGAGCGTACATAGAAACTGCGTACACGACATCGTAATATAATTAAGTTGGGGATTTTTACAGCAGATTGTCAACTCAGGCATTTTGTGCCCGATCATGAACAGTGTCACTGTGATTTTCTTTATCTGTCCTAACAATAATTTCCCAGCAACCATCAAGATCTCTGTGCTGAAAGTGTGAAAATACACTTCGGCCATGTTGTGAAAATGACAGTTGTACTGTAAATAAGGCAGTGTGGAAAATGCCACTGGTGAAAATCTGGACTTAAAATATTACAGTCATGAACTTATTAGGTGCGTGAAACTGTACAATGCTCACTCGTAACACAGTCATTTTATGGACTTTTGTCACCAAATTTCAACATAGCCATTTTAAGACCTCTGCTCATGAACTGTGTAACTATGGATTTTCTTAATCTGTCCCAAACATTACTTTGCACACCAACAGCACCATTGTGCGCTGCATGTGCGAAAACACATTGGGCGGTATATGAAAATGGCAGCTGTACTGTTCATAAGGAAGTGTAATAAATGGCAATATTGAAAATCTGGAGAAAATATTAAATTTGAAAACTTATGAGCACGTGATAGGAACTGCGAACGACGTCAGAAACAGTACTTTTTAGAATGTTTTCACCAACTAACATAGCCATTTTAAGACCTCTGCTCATGAACAGTGTCACTGTGATTTTCTTTAATGTGTCCCATACATTGATTTCACATCGACTGGCGCCATTGTAAGCGCCATATGATGGAACACATTTGGGGCAAGACGTGAAAAATGACAGCTGTACTGCTCATAAGAGGTGTGGTATAAATGGCAATGTTGAAAATCTGGAGTGTAAATATTGAACATTCGCGAACTTACGAGTCGTAGCTCTCCATTAGTGCTGCTCTTCCTTTAGTACACTGCATTACCCTCCTTGCCTCTCTCCCCCATTACTGCTGCCCTTCCCCTGGTGCACTGTACTCCCCCTGCTCCCCCTCTCCATTAGTGCTGCTCTTCCTTTAGTACACTGCATTACCCTCCTTGCCTCTCTCCCCCATTACTGCTGCCCTTCCCCTGGTGCACTGTACTCCCCCTGCTCCCCCTCTCCATTAGTGCTGCTCTTCCTTTAGTACACTGCATTACCCTCCTTGCCTCTCTCCCCCATTACTGCTGCCTTCCCTGGTGCTGTACTCCCCTGCTCCCCTCTCCATTAGTGCTGCTCTTCCTTTAGTACACTGCATTACCCTCCTTGCCTCTCTCCCCCATTACTGCTGCCCTTCCCCTGGTGCACTGTACTCCCCCTGCTCCCCCTCTCCATTAGTGCTGCTCTTCCTTTAGTACACTGCATTACCCTCCTTGCCTCTCTCCCCATTACTGCTGCCCTTCCCTGGTGCACTGTACTCCCCTGCCCCTCTCCATTAGTGCTGCTCTTCCTTTAGTACACTGCATTACCCTCCTTGCCTCTCTCCCCATTACTGCTGCCCTTCCCTGGTGCACTGTACTCCCCTGCTCCCCTCTCCATTAGTGCTGCTCTTCCTTTAGTACACTGCATTACCCTCCTTGCCTCTCTCCCCATTACTGCTGCCCTTCCCTGGTGCACTGTACCCCCTGCTCCCCTCTCTCATTAGTGCTGCTCTTCCTTTAGTACACTGCATTACCCTCCTTGCCTCTCTCCCCATTACTGCTGCCTTCCCTGGTGCACTGTACTCTGCTCCCCTCTCATTAGTGCTGCTCTTCCTTTAGTACACTGCATTACCCTCCTTGCCTCTCTCCCCATTACTGCTGCCCTTCCCTGGTGCCCTGTACTCCCTGCTCCTCTCCATTAGTGCTGCTCTTCCTTTAGTACACTGCATTACCCTCCTTGCCTCTCTCCCATTACTGCTGCCCTTCCCTGGTGCACTGTACTCCCCCCTGCTCCCCTCTCATTAGTGCTGCTCTTCCTTTAGTACACTGCATTACCCTCCTTGCCTCTCTCCCCATTACTGCTGCCCTTCCCTGGTGCACTGTACTCCCCTGCTCCCCTCTCCATTAGTGCTGCTCTTCTTAGTACACTGCATTACCCTCCTTGCCTCTCTCCCCATTACTGCTGCCCTTCCTGGTGCACTGTACTCCCCTGCCCCTCTCCATTAGTGCTGCTCTTCCTTTAGTACACTGCATTACCCTCCTTGCCTCTCTCCCCATTACTGCTGCCCTTCCCTGGTGCACTGTACTCCCCTGCTCCCCTCTCCATTAGTGCTGCTCTTCCTTTAGTACACTGCATTACCCTCCTTGCCTCTCTCCCCATTACTGCTGCCCTTCCCTGGTGCACTGTACTCCCCTGCTCCCCTCTCCATTAGTGCTGCTCTTCCTTTAGTACACTGCATTACCCTCCTTGCCTCTCTCCCCATTACTGCTGCCCTTCCCTGGTGCACTGTACTCCCCTGCTCCCCTCCATTAGTGCTGCTCTTCCTTTAGTACACTGCATTACCCTCCTTGCCTCTCTCCCCATTACTGCTGCCCTTCCCTGGTGCACTGTACTCCCCTGCTCCCCTCTCTCATTAGTGCTGCTCTTCCTTTAGTACACTGCATTACCCTCCTTGCCTCTCTCCCCATTACTGCTGCCCTTCCCTGGTGCACTGTACTCCCCTGCTCCCCTCTCCATTAGTGCTGCTCTTCCTTTAGTACACTGCATTACCCTCCTTGCCTCTCTCCCATTACTGCTGCCCTTCCCTGGTGCACTGTACTCCCTGCTCCCCTCTCCATTAGTGCTGCTCTTCCTTTAGTACACTGCATTACCCTCCTTGCCTCTCCCCCATTACTGCTGCCCTTCCCTGGTGCACTGTATCCCCTCTGCCCCTCTCATTAGTGCTGCTCTTCCTTTAGTACACTGCATTACCCTCCTTGCCTCTCTCCCCATTACTGCTGCCCTTCCCTGGTGCACTGTACCACCCTGCTCCCCTCTCCATTATGCTGCTCTTCCTTTAGTACACTGCATTACCCTCCTTGCCTCTCTCCCCACATTGCTGTCCTTCCCTGGTGCACTGTACTCCCCTGCTCCCCTCTCCATTAGTGCTGCTCTTCCTTTAGTACACTGCATTACCCTCCTTGCCTCTCTCCCCATTACTGCTGCCCTTCCTGGTGCACTGTACTCCCCTGCCCCCCTCCATTAGTGCTGCTCTTCCTTTAGTACACTGCATTACCCTCCTTGCCTCTCTCCCCATTACTGCTGCCCTTCCCTGGTGCACTGTACTCCCTGCCCTCCATTAGTGCTGCTCTTCCTTTAGTACACTGCATTACCCTCCTTGCCTCTCTCCCCATTACTGCTGCCCTCTCCTGGTGCACTGTACTCCCCTGCTCCCTCTCCATTAGTGCTGCTCTTCCTTTAGTACACTGCATTACCCTCCTTGCCTCTCTCCCCATTACTGCTGCCTTCCCTGGTGCACTGTACTCCCCTGCTCCCCTCTCCATTAGTGTGCTGCTCTTCCTTTAGTACACTGCATTACCCTCCTTGCCTCTCTCCCCATTACTGCTGCCCTTCCCTGGTGCACTGTACTCCCCTGCTCCCCTCTCATTAGTGCTGCTCTTCCTTTAGTACACTGCATTACCCTCCTTGCCTCTCCCCATTACTGCTGCCCTTCCCTGGTGCACTGTACTCCCTGCCCCCTCCATTAGTGCTGCTCTTCCTTTAGTACACTGCATTACCCTCCTTGCCTCTCTCCCATTACTGCTGCCTTCCCTGGTGCCCTGTACCACCCTGCTCCCTCCATTAGTGCTGCTCTTCCTTTAGTACACTGCATTACCCTCCTTGCCTCTCCCATTACTGCTGCCTTCCCTGTGCACTGTACTCCCCTGCTCCCCCTCTCATTAGTGCTGCTCTTCCTTTAGTACACTGCATTACCCTCCTTGCCTCTCTCCCCACATTGCTGCCCTTCCCTGGTGCACTGTACCCCCTGCTCCCCTCCATTAGTGCTGCTCTTCCTTTAGTACACTGCATTACCCTCCTTGCCTCTCTCCCCATTACTGCTGCCCTTCCCTGTGCCCTCTGTACCACCCTGCCCCCTCTCCATTAGTGCTGCTCTTCCTTAGTACACTGCATTACCCTCCTTGCCTCTCTCCCATTACTGCTGTCCTTCCCTGGTGCCCTGTACCCCTGCACCCCTCTCCCCATTAGTGCTGCTCTTCCATGAGCACCCTGTACTCCATCTGTTCCTCTCTCCCCAGAAGTGCTGCCCTTCCCATGGTGCACTGTACTCCCCCTGCACCCCTCTCCCCCATTAGTGCTGCCCTTCCCTGGGTGGCCTGTCTGCCCAGTGCCCTTTCTACCTCATTAGTGCTGCTCTTCTCTTGCACCTAGTACTCCCCCTGCCCCCTCTCTCCCATTAGTGCTGCCCTTCATGAGCACCCTATACTCTCCCTGAACCCATCTTTCTTAAATTAGTGCTGCCATCTCCTTAGTGCACTGTACTCCCCTGCACCCCTCACTACTCCTATTAGTGCTGCTCTTCCCTGGGCCTTGTACCACCCTGCTCCCTCTCTCTCCATTAGTGCTGCTCTTTCCATGGTGCACTGTACTCCCCTGCACCCCTCCCCAGTTAGTGCTGCTCTTCCTTTGGCACCCTGTACTCTCCCTGCACCCTCTGTCTCCCATTAGTGCCGCAGTTCCTTTAGTGCCCTGTACTCCATCAACACCCCTCTGTCTCCCATTACGCTGCCTTTCCTTTGCACCGTACTCCCCCTACACCCCATGCCCTCTACCCTCCTGCACCCATCTCCCCTTAGTGCTTGCCTTCACTCAGTGCAGTGCTACCCTGCACCCTCTCTCTCCAATTAGTGCTGCCCTTCCCTTAATGCCCTGTACACCCCTACTCCTGCCTCTCTCCCATTATTGCTTTCCTTCCCTCAGTGCACTGTAATCCCCCTGCATTCCTCCCTCTCCCATTATTGCTGCCCTTCCCATAGTGCATTGTACTCCTCCTGCACTCCTGTCTCCCCCATTAGTGCTGCCCTTCCCTTTGTGCACTGTATTTCCCCTGCAACGCTCTCTCCTGCATTAGTGCTGCCTTTCCCATAGTGCACTGTACTCCCCCTGCATTCCTGTCTCTCCAATTAGTGCTGGCCACACCTTAGTGTACTGTACTCCCCTGCACCCCTCTCTCTCCCATTAGTGCCGCTTTTCCTTTGTGCCCTGTTCTCCCTTGCACCCCAATGCCCTATACTCCTTCTGCAGCCCTCTCTCTCCCATTAGTGCTGCCCTTCCCATAGTGCAATATATATCCCCCAGTGCCCTCCTTCCCCATTAGTACTGCCCTTCCTTGAGCATCCTGTACCCCTGTACCCTTTCTCCCATTACTGCAGCCCTTCCCTTAGTACACTGAACGTTCCCTGCACCCCCCTCTCTCATCCATTTGTCCTGCCCTTCCCTTAGTGCCCTGTAAGTCACCTGCAGCACACTCTCTCCCAATAGTGCTGCCCTTACCTGGTGCACTGTACTCCCCCAAACCCTCCCTCTCACATTAATGCTGCCTTTCCCTTAGTGCCCTGTACTCCCCCTGCACCCATCTCTGACCCATTAGTGCTGCCTTTCCCTTAGTGCCCTGTACTCCCCTGCACCCATCTCTGACCCATTAGTGCTGCCTTTCCCTTAGTGCCCTGTACTCCCCTGCACCCATCTCTGACCCATTAGTGCTGCCTTTCCCTTAGTGCCCTGTAATTGCCCTGCATTCCTCTCTTCCCATTAGTATTGCCCTTCCCCAGCACACTGTGCTCCCCCCCTCTCTCACTGTCCCATTAGTGCTGCCCTTCCCTGAGCACTCTGTTCTCTCCCTGCAGCCCTCTCTCGCTCGTTAGTGCTGCCCTTCCCTTAGCACCCTGTGCTCCCTTACAGCCCTGTCTCAACCTCGTTAGTGCTGCCCTTCCCTTAGTGCCCTGTACTTTCCCTACAGCCTCTCTCCCTCATTAGTGCTGCCCTTCTGCAGTTAGTGCAGCACTGCACGCACTCAACCCCTCCCATTAGTGCTGCCATTCCTGAGTGTCCTGTGTCCACCTGTACCCCTCTCTCCCCATTAGTGCTGCCCTTCCTGAGTGCCCTGTACCTCCTGTATCCCTGTCTCCCACTTAGTGCTGGCCTTCCCTTAGTGCACTGTATGCCCCTTTCAACTGTCTCTCTCCCATTAGTCTTGCCCTTCCCTTAGTGTTCTGTACCTCCCTGCACCCCTCTCCCTCCCATTCGTGCTTCCCTTAGTGCACTGTACTCTCCCTGCAACGCTCTCTTCCATTAGTGCTGCACTTCCCAAAATGCACTGTACCCCGTACCACTATCTCCCCATAAGTGCTGCCTTTCCTTTCATGCCCTGTACTCCCCCTGCACCCCTCTCTCTCCCATTAGGGTACTGCACAATGTGTTATTGCTGCTACACACATTATTTATACTATTTGCACCTTTGCCTCTATATCTTTTTAACATTTTTGCTGTTTGCATTTTCTCTTTTTTGCTTTTTTTCTCTTTTTGTGTCGTTTTACTTTTTATATAATGATGCATAAACATTGCACTCTCCAATGTACTCAGTCCCCCACTTTCTGATTGCACCTGGCAATGGGCTCTACTTAGCCTACTTTTCTTGCCAATATTTGTAAATGAAGATCAGTGAGGAACAGTGATGCTCATTTGCCTTTGAACCTAATGTCCTATTTTGGTTCCAGCCACCCCTGGGGTGGCAGGGACTCCCTTTTCCCCAGATCAGACTAGTTATGCAGTGAGAAGAGGCAGCAGGCCAACACTGCAACCCTTGGAACTCCAATGTGTTTCTTTCTTCTTGATCTGAACATGTGAAACCCAGCAGGTGGGTTTCTTGAGAAACCCGCTAAAACACCTGCGATAATAAGTCCTGCTACTTATCAAAAGACAGTCTAGTTCAGTTGTGGCTACAAGAGCCTGCAGCCAGCATTGCTGGGAGGCCCATAAACTGTGAAAGGGAACTATCACGCTAGGGGAAATCTTAAAAAATATTTAAAGTGCTTTGCCAGGAGCCAGAAAACCTTTTCCAATGTGCTGTTATAGTCCGACTGGCACAATAAAACCTGTATTTCCCATAATTCACTATTACTGAGGACATTTACATAAAGGCATAGTCTGTGTTTCTCTGGTATCATTTCATCCTCCTGCCCTCCCCCCCCCAAAGCAGCAGCAGTCATTAGTCACCTTGTAGGTTTTTTCAGCAATAATGTTAATCCAGCAAAAATGTCCTTGGATACATGGGTTCGGTTTTTTCCCATAAAAACTCTGGCAGTAGAGAAACATGGAATAGCACTGTTGTGATGTCAAAACATCATAATACTGAACCATCAATCTGATGTCAGATTGATGATATTCTGATTTCAAATCCTTTTCCATCCTACGTTTGTGCTAGTTTTCAAACTGCTTATCACAATCATCTGAAAGCCATGCTGATAATGCAAAAAGAAGCTGACACCATCATCATGACCCACTGGTGTATGTGTACATATAAGGGGGGGTACCTCACAGATGGACTCCAACAGCTCAGGAAAAAATTGACTTCAGCACAACTTCAATGGCTCACTGTCCCATCTTTTATGCTACCGCTAATGGTAATTGTCTACGTTGGGTGGCAAGGAGCATCGTGTGTAACTGTAATCAACTTCGAGGAATCGGTGCCAGTTAACAGAAGGGATGCCATGTATTACAAAAAAACAACATATAGCTCCCTGTCTGTTACAGAGCTTGTAACTCCTTATTGTCATGACAGTGACTCGCTATTATTACAAGAAAGGTTTAAGGTCCAAACCCTTATTTAAACCTTCTAGGGACAGATTTAGGTGATGTTTTGGACCTGAAACCTTTCTTGTAATATGACTTGAAGTCATTTGTATGGATTGTATATTTTTGTATGGTTAATATTTATAATAATAGATTCTTTCTTTTCATTAAATCATAGAAACATAGAATGTCATGGCAGAGTTTACAGTTTGACATGTCTAATGCTATAATGTGATGTACTGTATGTACTGTTTGTTTGGAAAATGTTAATAAAGAATATTAAATTGAAAAAAAAATAAAGAATGTGATAACAGATGAGGGCTGCTGGGCCCACCCAGTCTGCCAGGTTTTTTTCTTTTTTTTTTGATTATTTTATATTGCTGCAGACCACATTTGATCTATGGCACCATCTCCTCCTCTCCTTCCTCAGCCCTACAATTCTCTCTTCCTCACCCTTGCAATTCCCTTGTATCTGTCGCAGGCATTTTTGAACCCCTCAACTATTTTTGCTCCCACTACCTCTGCCGGAAGGCTGTTCCAGTGATCTACCCCCCTTTCTGTGAAGAAGTACTTTCTCACATCCCTCCTAAAATAACCCCCTTCCAGCTTCATAGCATGCTCCGTTGTTCTAGAGCACCTTTTTCTCAGAAAACTACTCCCCTCCTGTACCTTATAACCCCCGTTAGGTATTTAAATGTCTCTATCATATATCCCCCTCTCCCTCCTCTCTTCTAGGGTGTACATGTTTAGCTATGTTAGTCTCTTCTCATAGGGCTTTTGATGCAGACCCTGCACCATTTTGGTGGCCTCCCTGGGACCACCTCCACTCTGTCTATATCCTTTCTGAGGTGTGGTCTCCAGAACTGAACACAGTACTCAGGTGAGGTCTCACCAGCAACCTTTACAGGAGCAGTACCACCTCCTCTTCCTGCTGGTGATACCTCTTCCTTTGAATCGCAGCGCCCCACTTGACCTGCTAACTACCTTGTCACACTAACATTTTTATGTTGGCTCAGACATGCACAACCAACATATTGCGTAGTAGCAGATTTGAGGCACGGTCACTCTTGGCTAATGCAGGGCACACATCAGTAGGTGCGCCCTCATTCCCCAATCAGCAGCAGCAGGTGCTGACATCACGCATCCCTAATGTGACCACCAGATCTAAGAAAATGTCCCCTGCAATGAAAGCCTCCTGACGTGCATGCAACATGGTGGCAGTGACTGCCGCCACCTTCTTTCACAATGCCAACAGGGGGGCCCACTCCCCGTCAGCATAATGACCCTCCTCCCATTTAAAATGTATGCCAAGGGGATGCCCAATCCCCCTCGGCATCATATGCCCCCCCAACATTTTTTCTTTGCCGACAGGGGGCCCATTCCCCGTCAGCGTTTATCCAGTCCCCATTTATTTTGCTGATGGGGAGCCCACTCCCAACAGCATAATGCCCCCCTGCTTTTGTTGTGTGCCAAGGGGTGCCAAGCCTCCTTGGCTCTGTCTCCCCTTCAGTATGTGCCAATGGGGTGCCCAACTGTGCTGCTGCACCCCCAAAACACTTAGGGTGGCATGCTGAGAGCCCACCCCAGTGTGGCAAATCCCTGCAAAAAAAAAGTCCCACAATGTTTTTTTTTTAAAACCTGTAAAAAGAAGACGGTCCCTCATGGTCTCCCTGCCCCTCCCACAACCTGTGCCAACCTTCTGCATGACCTGCCTCCCCACACCCCCACCCCATACTTACCTCCAGAGTCCGGGCGCTGACGATCTTCGTGGACTGGAACACATCTGCACTCTTCAAAGCCGCACTACCAACTGAAGAAATGCTGGTAAGCTGTATAATGGCATAAATAGGGTTTTTCAACTTTGGTGTTTATCTGGGGAACTGCACTGAAGCTGATTGTACAGGTGGCTGCTTTCATGTAAGTGAAGTTTTCACGTTGTTATACATGTGCACAATGAGTTTATGATGGTTTGCCAGCAGGGACTGCTGTGAAGCTGATTGTACTGATGGCTTTCATGTTTGCATGAGGGAGGGACTGATAGGTTCTGAATCTGATCTGATGGTTTTCAGGTAGCTGATTTCTTTTGATTTAAAAAAAAATAAAAAGAAAGTTCACAGTTGGGAGTGAAGGTACAGCATAATGGGGGAGTGATGAGATGCCAATCAGAAACACAGATTTGACTTTGCTCATTTTATTTTTAATAAGCAACAAAAAGAGATAACACCAATTAGGGAGAATATGTGAAGGTTCTAAGTTTGATTTTTGGCGTTTAGCTGTTCTGGGAGGGAGGGATCTATATTTCTAAAAGTTTGAAACGACTGGCAAAATCTTCTGTGACCATGCCAAATGTGGAGAACTTGGACATGGCATGTGCAAGGATTTTTTTACTCATGTGATTCGGTCATGTGTGCGCTGGGACTAGATCCATGATGTTGCGCTGGGATGACATCATGGGTGTAGCCCCTGAGTGACCAATCAGAGCACAGGGATTTTTTTTTGCCATTGTATAATGGTATTTAATTGGTATCACTATTTTTCACACTGTGACCATCTGCACTCCAGCCAGACTGCATAATTGCATTGTGTTAAAGGTTCAATTTCCTGAACAAGGTTTTTGTTATGTATTAGGCATACGAATATTTCAATCTGCATATTATGATTGGCTGGGGACCGATTTAAAGGTCCTGGTTTTATTAAACTCCACTCCTTGAGGAAGGAGCAAGCTGCTCCGAATATGCGTGGGGTAGTCAGGCATAAGAGAGTTTGCTCCACTTGCACTGTATGTATGTATGTATTTATAGATTAAAATATATTAAAGTGTGTTTTTTAGCTATTAAGTGCAGACTTCTCTTCTCTGTTGTTGGCATTTGGACCTGGAAGTCTGCATTGCAGATGTGCAGTGCATGGGGCTTTTAAGGCAGCATTAACTTGATGGCACCCATAGGCTGGAAAATTCACGTCCCCCAAACATGGCTTAATTCAGAGGATGGCAACAATGCATACAGTAGCATTTTTTGTTGTTTGCATGAGTCCTGAACAAACCACCTTTATCACACTGCACCACTTTGGCGCAGCTTCTGTTCTCGGAGTGCAGTTTTGTTTTGCTCATGGATCATGTTTGTTACTGTAGCTCCATCTCAGTGGATCAGTACTGCATGTTTTTCCATGTTACAGGCTTTGAATAGTTGGCATCTTGGCTTCTAAATCAAATCGATTACCATGGTGCTTGCTATCTACTAGCTGCCTAGCTAAAGCCCAACTGGTCTCCTTTGTACAGAACATAGTTCGGTTTTATTGCTGTGGGGTTTTGGAGGTTTCTTTACTGATTTGTTAACTGGCCAGAAGTGTCTTTGGTATATCACTAAACACTATCTCTCCTTTGCATGCAATGGTTGTTTGAAAAGTCATTAGAACAATTTGTATACGAACTGCTTTATTTCTGCCCTTTTTCTCGGCTTGCCAAGGCATGAGCACTGACTCAACTCAAAGCCAGAAACTGTGGATGAAACATAACAAGAACAAACCTGGAGCACAAGCAGAGACTTTGAAAGGATGGTAACATCTATTAGACGGAGGAAGGTGAATTTTCTCTGAGGATTCCTAAGTCAGCCCAGCACTGAGTTGCATGAATCGTGAAAGATCAGTTTCTTCAGACTAAAAAAGCTGAAAATAAGTGAAACTAACTTATTACAACTGTGTCTCTTTGAAGAAATACATGGGAAAGCAATGGACTCCCAGTCAGGTTTGGGCAGTGACAAAGAACCATTGGATGACTTTTGCAAGGATAGTACAAATCGAGGTGGAAAGAGGCACTTGAACTTTGTTCATTAACTGAGTCTGATCCAGGATGTTTACACAAGGCGTTAGTAACTTAGTGGGTCAACTCTTCGAATCCTTTGATATTTTCACTTACCTGAGGGAAAACCCAGCAAAAAATCAAACCTTATCATTCTGCTCAGTGCTCCAAAAAAGCAGAAACACTGTGGCCAGTTATTGGTGCCAAAAGTTTTGTTTCCGAGTCCCAACAGTGCTGATGTGCCACAGCCCATCCGAACTGAATCAATGCTAAGTTGTCGTCCAAAGAAAGAAAAGGTGCCTAAAATTTGGCCTTCTTATACACCGAGCACACCTAACCCAGCATTCCCTGGCGGCTCTAAGCAATCTGGAGCCAGTGGGATTTTGAAATCCAAATCTGCCACTGATTGGTGAGGTTCAGCACCATGTCAGTGAATGACGGAATGGGATCGGGAGGCAGGGACAGTTGTTGCAAGGGGGGCGGACAATAGACACCTCAGCATAAGCATTTGTTCAGTGGAGATTGGAAGGAAGCCAAATGATGGAAGAGGGTCACCGCAGGAGTCAGGATGGGCTTTGTTGTTTTTTGCTGGAGCCAACTCCGACTTATCACGCTAGTTAAACCTGCGCTGTGTGTGTGCATATGTGTGTGTGTGTGTGTGTGTGTGTGTACAAGGCCAGGCTTGCAGCACTCAGTGGACTCAGGCAGCACCAGCAGAGATTATTAACAAGCAGTCAAAAACATAACTCTTAGTGCCTTATTCGAGGTGCCCCTACACAGCCAGTGCCCCTAGGCTGCAGCCTGCTTAGCTTATGCATAAAACTGACCTTTTGTATTCTTTGTAAATTGATTGTACCTGATTGTTGTATTAAAAATAGTGTTTAATTCCTTTTATTTTAATAGAAATTCCCCTACTATGAGGATAAGGCTATGACATCTTAAGCATCCTGTAGCGCCCCAAGAGATGGGCAGCAGGGAACTTGGTTTACCATGTCATCCAAAGGATGGCACCTCAACAGAGCTGCAACCCTTCGTACTGCAGCTCAGTGCTAGTTATGGACAATACCCCATGTACCAGGTGTGGGAGTATGAACTTAGAATCTTTGTGACCCAGAAGCAAGTGTGCAACCTACTGAGCCACTGACATGGGCAGAAACTTTAGGAGGTTAGTTCAGAAAGCTCTTCACAATCTACTTTACAAGCAGCCCTCTGAACAAAAATATACCATACTTCCACAGCATGGCTAACTGCAATCAGGAAACAGTATTTATTTAAAAGCTGCATCAGGAAAGGCCTCCTGAGCTGTGAAAAGCTCATTTCCAAAGGTGTCCTGGATGATACTAGGAAAGTTAAAACAAAAGACCCACTGCACACCTTCCTCACCCAAACTGGCAAATCATTAAGTTATTACAATGTGCTTTCTGCCTCAAATGGCTACTCACTTATTTCATCCCAAAAGGGAGTGGGGTCTCTTCGCTTTTTCAGATCAGAGCTCTGGTGTGACAGTAAGCTCAGTCGCCAGCTGGCAGGGTGGACCTCCCATCAACTGAGACCCTATTCTAAAATGCTAACTGCCAGAGTTGTCTCCCTTTAGAACCTGGTGCACTGCCTTATTGGCTCACTTTAAATAAGGGGCAGTTCCCAGCCAATGATATTGGTAATTGGCGGGGAGACAACTAATGCAGATATCCGTACAGTAGGTCTCCCAAGCATAAACAAATCCAGAATTAGCAGCTCAACCCATGTACTTTCGCAAACTTTAAATTGCTTTGCTGGGTTTGGGGGGGGTGTCTGTACTGTTTTTTTTTGTTTTAACATATATTTTCCATGACCGGTGGCACCCCAAGAGAAAAGCAATTCAAAGTTTGTGAGTGAAAGTGCATGGATTAAGCTGCTAATTCCAGATTTGATATATTTGATCTGCAGTGCCGCACCCAGGTCCACCCATCATTGCGCCCTCTACCAGACTCTGGGCTTCACCTCCCTCCAGGACCGAAGGCTGACCCACTGTGCTCGGATCACAGCCAAGTTCTGGTCCCAGTCCTTGCCCACTTACCTCAGTTCTATACTGTCTGCCCCTACCCTTCCAGCTTATGTACTAAGGAGCAATGATGTCAGGCTCCTGTCAGTGCCACACATGGCCACCACCGCAGGCCAGGCAGCCTTCAAATTTCTCATACCTAAACTGTGGAATTCCCTCCCTGGCATCGGCATGCCTCCACCTCCCAACACTTCATTGGCTACTCAAACACATTTCTCCTCCACCTGTACATGCAACTAAATATTCTGCTTGCCCTGAGACCAGTCCTCCTCCTCGTAGTAAGCTATGATGTAGGTGTTTATCTTAGCTTAGTCTCTCCAGCTGCCCTGCACTAATTCCCAGCTGCTGCTCTGTATTATCTACACTGTACCTGGTGCTCTTATATTGTATTTTGTATGCATTATGTACTCCATTACTGTATTCTGGATCTTGTTATTCAATGTTTATACTCATACTCTCCTTGTACTCTACCCTATCCCCAGGATGCATCTGGAATCAAGCAGTGTTTTTGTTCAGTATGCATACCTGGTAAAACTTTTAAATAAATAAATAAAATGGGTACAGAGGAGAAAGTACATTCATTTGTACAGAAGTCCAAGAGAACAATAAAAGACTGTCAGCAGGCAGACAATAGTACAGCGTAGAGTAGGTGAACAAACGAAATCAGCACAAAATCTATTGACTGGGGGCAAAACTTATGAGGAAACACTGCAGCACTTGAACATGTATGCCCTTGAGCAAAGAAGGGAAAGGGGCAACAAGATCGAGACATACAAGTACGTGCATGGGATAAATAGGGCGGAGACCAAGAAACGTTTCTCCTCGATCACAAATACAGACACAAGAGAAAACTCAACTTGCAAGAGGAGAGATTCAAAAGTGACATCCATACACACTTTTTCACACAAAGAGTGGTGGACATGTGGAACAAGCTGCCGGAGAAAGTGGTACTGGCAAAATCGGTAACCCGCATTTAGCAAGGAATGGGAAAGTCATATGGGATTGGTTAGAAAAAGGGGGGGGGCAGAAACAAAGAGAAGGGACGATCACTTGGGCCACTACAGAGTAGTTAGGTGGCCTGGGTAGACTGGATGGGCTGACTGGCCTTTTCCTGTTGTCATTGCCCTAGTATTTATTATCTATGTAAAGTCAAGTAATTAACGAAGACCAGTTTCTGGTCAAAAATGAGGGTCAGATAAATGAAATTACAAAAAAGTGCTGCTCTGTCAGTAGGCAGCAAGAGTTAAAATACTGGGAAAGAAAGAGCAACTAGAAAGGAGGAAATGAGAATTAAATAGACAATTGGACAATTGAATTGAGAACTATGAGTAGTCATAATTTATTCAAAAGAAATTGAAGCATCATTTATTGAGTAGCTTGCAATGTCACTGCTATTTTAAATAATTTGTATTATATTGTTTGTCTTATATGTCATGTATTTGTATTCCTGCATTAAGTGAATGTGAAAGTTATCTCTTTGTATAACATCTTGTGACTATTTTATATTCTCGGGTCGCATATGAAAAAGGGCCTTGGCTCATATGTTTACTCGGTTAACAAAAGAAATAAAAAAAAAAAAAAAAAGAATGGGGAAAGAGAATGTCAGTGAATAAAACACCACAATATAAAATCACTGGAAGAGGAACAGTCAAACCCCAAAATTAAGTGTGACAATGTGATGACACAGAGAGAAAAGCAAAGGAAAGCAAAACAGACAGGAAACAAATGAGAAATACTGCTAGAAAGTTTAAATGAGCCACCCCAATAAAGATAGGACTCAGGAGACAATGAGTAATGAGACAGCTAGCTATAAGCACACAAGCCATCTTCCTCTCCCAGTTCAGACAGCAAGGTTTAAATTTCCTTACTGACTTGTATTTTGATTATCAGGAATAACCCATGGGACACTTCCCCATTTATATGGGTCACTGGGGAGGAGCAGGCAACAGCATGAAAACACACATTTCAAGTTTATGCCCAGGACAATTCATCACACTGCAGACATACACCAGATTAAGAATTTACAAACAGATATGTTTAAATCTGATAGATACATGTTAAAGCTGCAGTGCAATGAAATGGGACAAAGACAATTGATCCTACCTTTTTTTCATGATAAAGGAGTCCAGGCATCTTCAAGTTTTATTTGTTGGTAACAATTTCTAGTTCCACCAAAATGGGAGTGTTTCATAAATGATTTAATTTAGGTTTTTTTCTAAAGAAAAAAGTTGATCACCACATTTGGCTTAGAAATACCACTGCATTGTGGAACTGCTTGGGGGTAGTGGTCACCCCCTCATATGGGGCTTTGGGAGGAAAACTATATTTTCAATGAGACACAAAACTCTTGATCTTCAAAGATATCTCTTGCAACAAGCCACACCTATGGAACTCTAGCCATCAGGCACTAGGACCACACAGAAATCTTGGTAGCTAGTAGTCAATTAGGGGCCACCCATGATGATGATGTCAACCAATGTTGTTCCTCCATATAAACCAGGGCAGCCCTTCATCTTCCTCAATTCTTTTCCCACAGTCAACCATTGCATGCTGGACTCCACAAAGAACAGCCCCACTACAGTTGACCAGCAAATCTTCCAGTTTCCCTTTATTTTCTTTTCTCGACTTAGTTAGTGATCACTAAAGTGATTCCTCCAGTTATTTATGTTTACCGCTTCCGAGACACTTTTTAAACTTTGCAGATGTGGCAAGAAGATCACCAACAAGGATGACAATGACACCTGTATCCATTGTTTCACTGCCAACCATGGCATCCAGACCTGCAAGGTCTGCTGCAAATTCAACCAGGCCACTCAGTGACACCACCAAAAAGACCTAGAAGCCTTCCTCCTACAACAAATGGTTGCCCGCATGGAGAAGGAGTTCCAGGGAAGAAGCTCCTCCTCCTCCTGGCCAGCTACATCCTCAGGCTCTCACCCATCCAAGACCTGGGAAAAATCTACTAGCAAACACAAGCACTGGGATAAAGACAGGCCTAGGGACAAGGCCTCACCGCCATGCTCTCTGTCACTGTTTTGAGCTCCAGCCACTGCTCAGTTGTCAACCACTTCGGCAGCAACCCCCGCTGCTGCCCCCACCCTCTCCTCCACCGTGTCAGCTTTGGTAGTGCCTCTCACTGGTCTCTTCTTGGCTGGTACTGGTTCATTGACATCAGGCCTCCTGATGCCCCTGTCGATGCTTCAACCCCTGTTGTTCAGGCCCATTGAGGTCCAGGGGCATATTGCTATACTTCCACCAAACCTCTTTTGGCTGGTGATGGCCTCTTGACACCAGGATTTTCACATCTCCCGTCGACGCTCTTGACGATTTTGTCAACGTCGGGGAGTCTGCCTCCCACATTAATGTCTCTGGCCATCTTGTCAATGCCAGGACTCCAGCTTCCCCCGTTGACACCCCAGACTGCCTTGTCGGCGCCGGGGTTGCAGCCTTTTTTTTGTCAGCACCATCGGCACTAGGAGCACTACCGATGCTGATTACCATCGATGTCCAGACCATGCTATCCTCCTTCTTGGAGTTCATGCATCACATTGCTCCCCCACCAGGCCCATCAACATCTGAACCCACCAGGTCGTCTCCCACACTGATGTCATCCATGGTGATGTGCTCTTTGTGACCTCAGTCATTGTCATCCTGTGTAACCTTTTCAGAGCCAGGGGATAAGGATGAGTACAATCCTGATCTCCTTCCTCCTGATGAGAAGCATAAGGAGGATGAGGACGGGGGTCCTAAGAGCCCTTCAGCTACCTCTACTGTTCCTTCAGGAGGTGAGGACTCCACTAAATATATCCCAAGGTCCCCCCCCAATGATCCCTCCTTCATTTCAGTGGTGAGGTAGCTGCAAGCAGCTATGGGGTTTGAGGCTGTTACCAGGCAAAATCTGACAGAATACCTGAAATTGCCAGATTCTCTCCCCTGATCATTCATCCTCTGCTGGCTGCATTTGAGGATGCCACCATGGCTGCCTGATATAGGCCAGATATGATTCCTGCAATGCCCAGAAAGGCAGACAAATTGTACCAGACACCCTCAGGGAAGTCCTTCTTCACAAAGCAACCAAGTGCAGATTCAGTACTAATAAAAGTTGCCCATGAAAGGTCCAAGAGACCTCAGCACCTCAGCTCCCTTCTCCCTGATAAGGAGCCAAAGCTGGACCTTATGGGCAAGAGGGTTTATGCCTCTTCCATTTTAGGCGATCACAGTTACTAACTACATTGCCCATATGGTCAGGTTTCAAAATACCCTCATGAAGAAGGCAAGGCTGTGGTTCAGGCCCTTCCTGAAGGTCCCCAGTGACAGGAGCTGCTTAAAGTTTTTTAGTCCAGGGCTGATGTGGGCCAGCACCTCTAGAGGGCAGCCTATGAAGTTGCCGATGCCTCTACTAGAGCAGCTGCAATTGGCATCTGTCTCAGATGACATTCTTGGCTCTGGGTGTCTGGGTTTGCCACTGATGTACAACAGTCCATCTTAAGTGCCCACTACTGAGGCTGCAAGCTCTTCGAAGCAGATGTACTGGATACCCTTTCTAACCTACAAGTCTCGGGGAGAACTCTGCATTCAATTCACTCCCTTTACCATACACAGCCAAGAAGTGGCCAGACAGTGACATTTCTTTGGGTCTCCCACAGACTCAAGCTGGGTGCCAGACAGCCGGGAAAGCGCTGAGCAACCACAACCCTGCCCACTCCAACCTCCACCACCAGTAAGGCTCCTAGAGGCAGAGGTGCAGCCCTTGCCACTGGCCCTGCCTCTGCATGACTCCTGGTCAGACCCCCACCCTCCAGCACTGTGGGAAGTGGTAGGTGGTCACTTCTCCTTCACCTAGGCAGGTGGAGGAAGAGCACAACTGATGCTTGTGTCCTGCAGCTCATGGAGCATGGCTACACTTTAGAACTCCTGGAGTGCCCTCCAGATCTTCCTCCAGTTCATTCAACCTACTCTCCAGATCACATTTCAGTGTTGCTGGAGGAAATTCACATACTGTTGCAGAAAAGGCCATAGAACTGGCTCTAGAGGATGAGAGGAACAGAGGGTTTTATTCCTAGTTCTTTCTGGTTCCCAACCACAGGATTTGCGTCCCATCCTGGACCTCAGAGAACTGAATTTCTACATCCAGTACAAGAAGTTCAGAATGATAACCCTCCAAGGTCTGTTGTCTCTATTTCACAAGGGAGACTGGATATGCTCCATGGACATGCAGGATGCATACCTACACATAAAGATTTGTGCTCCCTGCAGGCAGTACCTCAGGTTCCTCTTCTGCAGGGAGCACTATCAGTTCAGAGTGTTGCCCTTTGACTTGTCATCTGCGTCACAAGACTTTACCAAATGCTTGGTGATGGTAGCGGTCCTCATGAGGGAGGGACTGTAAGTCTTCTCTTACCTGGATGACTGGTTGTTCAAAGCTTAGTCTGAGACGCAACTCACTTGCACCCTAGTGCATACCAGACAGCTGTTCCACACCCTAGGGATTACGGTCAACCTGTCCAAGTCAGTTTTGACCCTCTTCCAACGTCTCCAGTACATGGGGCCATATTGGACACGGCCCAGGTGGTGGCCTTCCTGCCCCAGGACAGGGCAGAGCACATAATAGAACAGGCCCAGTTCCTTTACAGCAAGCCGTATGTCACAGCCAGGGCATTCCCGTGACTGCTGGGCCTCATGGCTGCAGCCATTGTCACAGTCCTTCTGGGAGGCTGCATGCGAATTCCCAATGGACTTTAAGGGTCCAATGGGATCAGAGCACAGATGATCTCGAACAGAATGTTCTAGTCACTTTCAGTAAGGAAAGTGCTTCAGTGGTGGATGGACCCCAGAAATCTTCTCAGTGGGTTTCCTTTCCTTATCACCTTCCTCATCATATCCTCACCACGGATGCTTCAAGAATGGGATGGCTACACCTGGGCCCTCACCAGACCTAGGAACTTGGACTGCAGGAGAGTTCCTCCACATAAACGTCCTACATGGCTTGCAAGTCTTTCAAGATTTCCTGTCTCTTGGCCCTTTGCTGGTGCAGATGAACAACATCAGCATAGTGCACCTCATCAACAAGCAAGGGGGGACTCATTCATACCCCCAGTGTAGGGAAGCAATGAGAGTCTGGTACGGGGCTAGAACACAGTCTAGAATTGTCAGCAGCTCATGTTCCAGGCACCCAAAGCATCTTGACAGACAGACTAAGCTAGTCAAAGTCCAGAATGCATGAGTGGGAGCTGCTGACCTCAGTCATAGAAGACCTGTTCAACAGGTGGGGCCATCCAGAGTTGGACCTTTGCATCCCCACTCAATGCAAATTGCCGCTTTTCTGAACGCTCGCTCCTGGGCTTGGAGATTTCTGGTGAGAATTGTTGTTCCTCTATTGGAAATGAAGGTTCATCTATGCCTTCCTCCCTTCCCACTACTTCAGAGGGTGTTGATCAAGCTTTAGATGGAAGGAGCAGCGATAATCCTCATGGCTCTTTCTGGCCTCATCAGATCTGGTTTCTCTTACTGCAGCAGTTGGCAGTAGAATCTCCAGTACCCCTGCCCCTGTGCAAAGGCTTGCTTGCCCAGGAGCAGGGCACATTAGTCCATCTGGACTTCAAGTCCCTACACCTTCATGCCTTGGTCCAGAAGACATAGCCATGGCTAGGTTTGGCATATCCCAGAAGGTGGCTGATGTCCTGGTGGCTGCTAGGAAGTCCTCCACCGGCCGAGGAGATGCCCTGTGGTGAAATGGGCATTAGAGAGGGGTCCTCTCTGTCTGGTTTCCATACCCAAGGGCTTCACTGAGGGAAGTGGGTGGATAGCTGATCCAGCAGTCTCCCCTAATCCTACTTGGGCTGTGTTGTGCAATGCCAGGTCAATGAGGAATGTGTTGTTGGTACTCCGTGTTAATAAATTTTGGAGCACTGCAGTGGCGTGTCAGTTACTTTTTTACATGGAGCTACATGAGTGACACCACTTTTTGGAATTTCATTTAAAAGTTACGAGCTGGCTGCTTGTTTGTGGTGAGCACCGTTAAGACAGAGCCAAGTCGCAGCATTTCTTG
This sequence comes from Neoceratodus forsteri, assembly GCA_016271365.2. NCBI lineage: Eukaryota > Metazoa > Chordata > Ceratodontiformes > Ceratodontidae > Neoceratodus > Neoceratodus forsteri. Next base: position 31,749,356 of record CM028134.1, read on the forward strand.
AAACAGTCAATGAGGAATAAGACTGCCTTAATGGCTGACTTGATAGTCTCGGTAGACCTGGCTTTCATCATGGAGACCTGGCTGGATGAGAATGCTGCTCCATTTTAAGACAGTGGTGCCAGCTGAGTACTTCTGTGATACGCACCCCGAGGAAGGAATCCAGAGGTGGGGGGGTGGCCATTTGTTTTAAATCCAGCCTGGGCATCACGGTGCTACCTATGGGTTCTACTGGGTCTTTTGAGTGTGTTGCCACATGAGGAGGGTTCCTGGCATGGAATTCAGGATCCTCCTGCTCTGTTACCCCCCTGACGAAGCCTTGATTCAGAGGTGAAGCGTTGGGGTAATTATTCAGATCGCCGAAGCCTTCAATGAATGTTTGTTGCTGTGAACCTTTGGATTAAATAAATATTTTTGATGCTTTGAAAAAACTAGCACAGCTTCCAACTCTACTTGCCACAAGAGTGCATACACACCTTTGGATTTTTGTAGCGCTGTGGGTAGCTAGCCTGGTGTGTGCACCAATTACTCTGAACTCAGGAGCGCATCATGTAATTTGGAAACTCTATCACCCTCCAGATGGGTAGGGTGAATTTTTGAAGGAGATTGGAGATTTCATCGGTGGCCTGCTGTTGGAGTCCCCCAGAT